>JAQISU010000058.1:8520000-9120000 GCA_029339505.1 Unio delphinus
TAATAAAATTACATAAACATTAAATTACATAAACATTAGTCAAAGTCTATAATAAAATTACATAAACATTAATCAAAGTCTATAATAAAATTACATAAACATTAATCAAAGTCTATAATAAAATTACATAAACATTAATCAAAGTCTATAATAAAATTACATAAACATTAATCAAAGTCTATAATAAAATTACATAAACATTAAATTACATAAACATTAGTCAAAGTCTATAATAAAATTACATAAACATTAATCAAAGTCTATAATAAAATTACATAAACATTAATCAAAGTCTATAATAAAATTACATAAACATTAATCAAAGTCTATAATAAAATTACATAAACATTAAATTACATAAACATTAGTCAAAGTCTATAATAAAATTACATAAACATTAAATTACATAAACATTAATCAAAGTCTATAATAAAATTACATAAACATTAATCAAAGTCTATAATAAAATTACATAAACATTAGTCAAAGTCTATAATAAAATTACATAAACATTAAATTACATAAACATTAGTCAAAGTCTATAATAAAATTACATAAACATTAAATTACATAAACATTAGTCAAAGTCTATAATAAAATTACATAAACATTAATCAAAGTCTATAATAAAATTACATAAACATTAAATTACATAAACATTAGTCAAAGTCTATAATAAAATTACATAAACATTAAATTACATAAACATTAGTCAAAGTCTATAATAAAATTACATAAACATTAATCAAAGTCTATAATAAAATTACATAAACATTAGTCAAAGTCTATAATAAAATTACATAAACATTAAATTACATAAACATTAGTCAAAGTCTATAATAAAATTACATAAACATTAATCAAAGTCTATAATAAAATTACATAAACATTAAATTACATAAACATTAATCAAAGTCTATGATAAAATTACATAAACATTAAATTACATAAACATTAGTCAAAGTCTATAATAAAATTACATAAACATTAGTCAAAGTCTATAATAAAATTACATAAACATTAATCAAAGTCTATAATAAAATTACATAAACATTAATCAAAGTCTATAATAAAATTACATAAACATTAAATTACATAAACATTAGTCAAAGTCTATAATAAAATTACATAAACATTAATCAAAGTCTATAATAAAATTACATAAACATTAAATTACATAAACATTAATCAAAGTCTATAATAAAATTACATAAACATTAAATTACATAAACATTAGTCAAAGTCTATAATAAAATTACATAAACATTAGTCAAAGTCTATAATAAAATTACATAAACATTAATCAAAGTCTATAATAAAATTACATAAACATTAATCAAAGTCTATAATAAAATTACATAAACATTAAATTACATAAACATTAATCAAAGTCTATAATAAAATTACATAAACATTAAATTACATAAACATTAGTCAAAGTCTATAATAAAATTACATAAACATTAGTCAAAGTCTATAATAAAATTACATAAACATTAATCAAAGTCTATAATAAAATTACATAAACATTAATCAAAGTCTATAATAAAATTACATAAACATTAATCAAAGTCTATAATACAATTACATAAACATTAGTCAAAGTCTATAATAAAATTACATAAACATTAGTCAAAGTCTATAATAAAATTACATAAACATTAATCAAAGTCTATAATAAAATTACATAAACATTAATCAAAGTCTATAATAAAATTACATAAACATTAAATTACATAAACATTAATCAAAGTCTATAATAAAATTACATAAACATTAATCAAAGTCTATAATAAAATTACATAAACATTAATCAAAGTCTATAATAAAATTACATAAACATTAATCAAAGTCTATAATAAAATTACTTAAACATTAGTCAAAGTCTATAATAAAATTACATAAACATTAATCAAAGTCTATAATAAAATTACATAAACATTAATCAAAGTCTATAATAAAATTACATAAACATTAATCAAAGTCTATAATAAAATTACATAAACATTAGTCAAAGTCTATAATAAAATTACATAAACATTAGTCAAAGTCTATAATAAAATTACATAAACATTAATCAAAGTCTATAATAAAATTACATAAACATTAATCAAAGTCTATAATAAAATTACATAAACATTAAATTACATAAACATTAATCAAAGTCTATAATAAAATTACATAAACATTAATCAAAGTCTATAATAAAATTACATAAACATTAATCAAAGTCTATAATAAAATTACATAAACATTAATCAAAGTCTATAATAAAATTACATAAACATTAGTCAAAGTCTATAATAAAATTACATAAACATTAATCAAAGTCTATAATAAAATTACATAAACATTAATCAAAGTCTATAATAAAATTACATAAACATTATTCAAAGTCTATAATAAAATTACATAAACATTAATCAAAGTCTATAATAAAATTACATAAACATTAGTCAAAGTCTATAATAAAATTACATAAACATTAATCAAAGTCTATAATAAAATTACATAAACATTAAATTACATAAACATTAATCAAAGTCTATAATAAAATTACATAAACATTAATCAAAGTCTATAATAAAATTACATAAACATTAATCAAAGTCTATAATAAAATTACATAAACATTAACCAAAGTTTATAATAAAATTACATAAACATTAATCAAAGTCTATAATAAAATTACATAAACATTAATCAAAGTCTATAATAAAATTACATAAACATTAACCAAAGTCTTAAATAAAATTACATAAACATTAATCAAAGTCTATAATAAAATTACATAAACATTAATCAAAGTCTATAATAAAATTACATAAACATTAATCAAAGTCTATAATAAAATTACATAAACATTAACCAAAGTTTATAATAAAATTACATAACATTAACCAAAGTCTATAATAAAATTATATAAACATTAATCAAAGTCTATAATAAAATTACATAAACATTAATCAAAGTCTATAATAAAATTACATAAACATTAATCAAAGTCTATAATAAAATTATATTAACATTAATCAAAGTCTATAATAAAATTACATAAACATTAATCAAAGTCTATAATAAAATTACATAAACATTAATCAAAGTCGATAATAAAATAACATGAACATTAATCAAGGTCTATAATAAAATTATATTAACATTAATAAAAGTCTATAACAAAATTACATAAACATTAATCAAAGTCATTACAAAATAGCAAAAACATTAATCAAAGTCTATACAAAAATAACAAACATTAATCAAAGTTTATAATAAAATTACATTAACATTAAATTACATAAACATTAATCAAAGTCTATAATAAAATTACATAAACATTAATCAAAGTCTATAATAAAATAACATGAACATTGATCAAACGCTGACATAAAATTACATACTTATTAATTAAAGTCTATACAAAAAATATAAATATTTATCAAGGTCTTTACAAATTGACATAAACATGAATCAAAGTCTATGCAAAAATAACATAAACATTAATCAAAGTTTATACAAAAAAAAAACACAAATGGAATAAAATGAAGCAGTTCAGATATTCAAACTAGTAGAATTGTTTAGTATAGTGTATGCATATTTCAGACTTGTATTTGGTACAGTATATGCATATTTCAGACTTGTATATGCATATTTCAGGCTTATATTTGGTACAGTATATACATATTTCAGGCTGGTATTTTTCACAGTATATGCATATTTCAGGCTTGTATTTGGCACAGTATATGCATATTTCAGGCTTGTATTTGGCACAGTATATGCATATTTCAGGCTGGGTTTTTTTCACAGTATATGCATATTTCAGGCTTGTATTTGGTACTGTATATGCATATTTCAGGCTTGTATTTAGCACAGTATATGCATTAAGATGTTGTTGTTGTTGTAGGGTTTAACGCCATTTTTAAGCACATGATAGGCTATACATGGCGGCCAGTATTATTGGTGGAGGAAGACCCCGGGAAAACCCCCAGTAAGAACCACTGACCCACGAGAAGCTACTGGCAAGCTTTCTCACATAACTACATTAGCCGAATCTTAGACTGGAACCCACGCAGACAGAGGTAAGATGGCAGTGATCCATAATGGAAAGCACTTTAGACCACTCGGTCATTTGGGGCCCCTATGCATTAAGAAGAGAACATTAGTATTTTTATAGGTTTTGATTGCTCAATTATTGACAAGATAGCAAGAAAGTATTTTTATTTGACCACTTAGATTAAAGTTAAAAGGCAATATGTTATATAATAATAGCATATTAAAACAACATTCAAATTTTCGAAGTAATTCATCTTTACAAGTCCTGTCCCTTCCTTGAACTTGCATTTAAAGAAACTATCATTTTTCTGTTATTTCTTCATGATGACATTGAAATTGTCTGTATATCTTGCTAGTTACACAAGTCTCAGTTTTACTGCACCTTTGTTTTTATACTGGTTTTAATTTCAATAACATGGTTGCCCAAATAATGTGTATTTTTCTATGTAGATAAAATCTCCGACAGACACAGCTAATTTTGATGATTATCCAGATGATCAGGAGGAACCTCCCCCAGATGATTTGACCGGTTGGGACCGAGACTTCTAGCTCCACCCACCGGAGACTTGACAGGATTTAACCTGCAGCTCTGTTAAGAGGTGCCTTGACAAACTGGGATGCTTGATTTATGGTTCAGCCTCATGAAAGTAGACTTCTGTCTTGTCTTCCAGAAGATTTAAGGAATTCCTGTGTATGAGTGTCATATTTATTTACTAAAATAAGAGCATGAAATACAAAGAGAATTCTGTGATTAGTCATTCGATAGATGAGAGATAGCTATGTATTGTACTGTAGTAGGACAAAAGAGATTGTAAGAATGTGTGGGAAATGTGTTTTAGATGATTTTGAATTATAAGTTAACGACTGGCTAGTTTGTACTGACCAGCTGCTAAGAATAATTTTACTGATATCTCATCTTTGCTGAAATTATTAGCACAGTCCAGTCAAGGTATGCACTGTTGGTACAGCTTGCAACCCTGCCATATATTTGCCTTATGCAAGGTCTTCTCAGGGAGATGTGATCAGAATTTTCAAGAAGGGGTGAAATTACAGAGTGCTGCAAGAGACTATTTTGACTGACATTTGAAATATATATATATATATATATATATATATATATATATATATATATATATATATATATATATATATATATATCTTTACTCTTGCAAAAGAAGTAAGACTAAATTAGATTTATAAACATACTATAATCAGGAACATTCATTTTGCTTTATCATATCTATGATCTTTTTTATTTTATTTCCATTGCAATTATTTGATCATTCATTCATGTTCCTTGCATTACAAATGGCCCAATTATATATATATATATATATATATATATATATATATATATATATATATATATATATATATATATATATATATATATATATATATATATATATATACATACATACATGTAGTAATGTCAGGCATCATTTGAATAGTATTTGCAGTGTTGCTATTTTTTCCTCATATTTTCACAACAATGAGGGAAAACATCTTTGACCTTATATGCTGTTGGGAAACAGTTTCACTACCAGCTTTGCTTTTGTGTGTTGTTGTGACCATGTCAAATGAACCTCAATTTTCATCTTCGAAAAACTTTTAATCACAAAAGTTTACATGTAAATGTTAACCAAGTGTTTGGAACAAGTTTAAATATTTAAATTATTTGTCTGTCTCATATTTCTAAAGCAACCAACATAATAAAAAAAAAAACACAGATTAGAATTCACATTTTAGACTGTAGTTACTTATGCCCTCGTTTTTTTAGTATGATTCATGTTATATTATGAATCCAATGGTTAGCTATTATGTGAAGCAAATTTTAAAACTACCGGTATACTATTCCCAACCTTAACATGCCTTTTGTGTGGGAATGTACTTCTTTTTTTTTTCACCTTAATTTCATACATATGCAGGAGGGAATGTACAGGTACTGTTTTTTTAAAGACTTATTAAGTTAATCTTATTACAGGTACATCATGCATTTGATCAACTCAGTTGCATGAATTAAAGAAATTAATTGTGGATATTGTCACAGAAATTCTCGATTTTTATTTTACATAAATCATATCCATTATCTAGGCAAACACTAATTTATATTCATATGAAGAATTTCATGTAAGAAACCTTATGTGGAAACAGGAATGCCAAATTGAAGAATTAACAATTTTTTATAAACAAATCTTTAAACAGGAATAAGAGGAACTTGCGAGAGTAATTTCAAGTGTTGCAAAGCTCTCCATGTAGATATTTTTTTAACTGAAGCATATCTAAGTGCAGAAACAAATGTAAGGTGAACATGTGTCTTGTTTATCAGGATCTTGTTCCCTCTTTAATATTTATCTGGTGCAACGTCATATAAATATAAAAACAGACATAAAACAAGTTAAGAAAGGGATTTTGGACAAAAGACAAAAAGAACACATGGGCTACAATTCAACATCTGATTATTTGTCCTTCTGAATATACCGACAAACAAAATTGTATGAATAATATAATTTTTTTTTAAAGATAAGATTTGATAATTGTATTTTATAATTTTGTAACAAAAGATTAATGTAATCCAAGAACAGTCTCAGTCTTTCATTATTAGTTAAAGTGTATAATTTTTGTCCAGATAGTATAACGTATCCTCCTGTATGTGCAAGTGTCCTGACTGAGAAAGGATTTTGCCTTTCCATCAACACCAAAACAACGATATTAAGTCCACTAAAAAACAAACTACTATGCAAATTAACTACATGTACAATGTGATATAATATTTCTTTGCGAGTAAACAATTAATTATCTCTCTCTCTCTCTCTCTCTCTCTCTCTCTCTCTCTCTCTCTCAGAACTGTAAAGACTTCTGAGATGATGCCAAACTTAAGATGCTGCTTATTGAAATCTTGTGTGGTGTCAAGGGAGAAACAAAAATTGTATTTGTTATATTGGACAGGGTCAAGCTAGACTTCAATTTTAGGTAAAAGTGACTTCTTCTTTTGGACAGATCAGGAAGTAGAAGAGTAAGATAAGCAATATATATATTGCATGTATGTGTGTTTTCAGTCTCATATTTTAAATTATGCCCTCTTTTTTCAGTATGTATATCTGCATTTATCACTGGCTTTAAGCAATATTTTAGTTTTCAAGTAGAAAAATTCTGAATTGTATGTATATTATAAACACATTTTGTATGCATATAAAAAAAAATTATATTCGTATGCAGTGTATTGACTACATGACTTAAGAGCACTGTAGAAACTTTACACTGGAATTAATTTTAACTGATAGGAGTAACTAGATAACAGTATTGTAACTGCAAGCTACTTATAATGCTTAATCAACTACCCTTAAACAAGAATTTTATTTTTCATTTTATGAAAGTTCATTATAAAATGGCAGTTGAAAAATTTGTAAACTTGTTTGAAACAACACCTGTAACATGTGCAAATGCACATGTCTTCATACCATTTTGGTTTGTTTCAATTTCTTTGCTGCTAATAAAAAATATTACATTTAATATTCAGTAATAACACAAAGAAGCATTAAATTCAGTATATGAATAAACTGAAAACTTTCCAACTGAAATGTTATAGCCAACATTAAAGTGCATCTATTTTTAGACAGATGGTTTTTCTTAATGTAACCACTAACATTCTAGCTCCATTACAACTAATCTTTTCATAGGATGATAGGAGTGCAAATTTATAGTTTCATTATTTGTCTATGTAAAACGGTATATAGTAATGTCAGGCATCCGTTGAGTAGTATTAGCAATGCTGCTATTTTACCCCCATCTTTGACCTTACATTACTTCTTGAATTCCACAATATAGCATTTTCCTATATATTGGGACCTACATGATTGCATTTTTACACTAAATCTTGAATGACATAATATTTTGACTTGGCTTTTTATGAGTTGAATATTTTCCTAATATACTTACCCAAATGATTATGAAAACAGTCAATTTAATCAAGTGGTACTTACCAGACACAGCAATGTTTGCCATTATTTCCCCGCCACTTCCCCCACCCCCACCCCAACAGGTTGATTTATGGTTTCAATCTCAATTTTCAATGAAAATAATGCAAATGTGACAGTTAAAATCATAAGTTCATTGATTTGGTTCTTAAAACACAATTGCTATTTGCAAACTATTGTTTAAGTTTCAAAACACAAATTTGTATGTTTTTATCATCAAATGATAACTTGCGGAAATCAGCCAGTGATAGTTGCTAGGCCTGTAGCCAGAGACATATATAACACATTTTTGCTATAACTTTCTTGGGAAGGGGTTAATGGTCAATCAGGTATCAAAACACTGTGAATCTGCAAGATTTTGTCTGTTGGTGCAGTTCGTCTTGAGATACAACATAACACTGTAAATAACTAGCTAAGGCAATGGAGCATATAAAAACATACAGGCACTCAATCTAAATATATCACAGAGCTAAGTCATTTTTGTTTTCCAAAAAGAAAAGGCAAACACTTCACCTGATAGCATGACCCCTGTTATTGGTGTTTTCTTTCCTTTTTTTATATTATAATTTTTTCAGCGCATAATACTTTCATAGATAGAAAGTTTAAACAGCTTGTATTCATGTCATATATTATATTGTTGAGCATTCTCTACTTCTAGACACATATGAAGGTAGCATCAGTTTTTCTAATAAAGTTTGGAAACCATATATGCACTAAAGTGCTTATAGACAATAACATAATGTTCCTAAGATAAATCTTCTTCAATTTTTTTATTATTTTTGTTAAGAGGTCTCTTTATATTAAGATTGTTTACAATTTTATTTGTTGGTGTAAGCATAAAAATGTTTTTGTTATGGTGCCATTTGGTTTATGTGAACATAAATATTTTAATTTCATCATATTCAAACTCCGTGTACCCGTCCAAACGAATAAAAAAAATTGTGTTCCCATTAAAACGGGAAAATATTATATCTGTGATAATTGTATATTTTACATGAACATTGGACTTTTAGTCAGTATTCCATTTTATTGATTTTCATTGCATGTCTGAATGTTTGGTTGTATCATATTAGGTTGTTGGTTTAAATGTTTTTGGTGGATTGTACTGTTTAATCCATTGAAAACTTATAAAACCTTTAGCCAGAAAATGTTTAACAATTCTGTATTTATGAACCTAAGTACTGAAACATAATAATGAATTTGTGATACTCTCCTACGTACAGTGAACTGTGAATTACTTCAAACAAGCAATTTTTGATGTAATCATGATATTTAAACACTTCCATGTGACTGGAAATTTTTTCCACTGTTTACAGTTACTTTAGTTGATATGAATATACATGTATACATCCGACTAACTTATGGTAAGTGAAAGGACACTTGTCACTCAATTTTTCTACAAAGATAGTCTACAAACTAAATCTTATCAATGAAATCTTTCAAGATCAAAAGCAGAAATTAAAATGAGTCCTTTTTAAGACCAGTAGTCTGTTATAGTTATTGTTTAAACAAATGGCTATTGTTCAATACCAAGCTGTGCTTTTTTGTAATAAGAAGAATAAGAACTTTGTGGAATTTTCAATTCTTGAAAAATATATTTTATTGTGTTGCAGTAATATCACAAATACATCATGCAATTCATCTGTTTCAACTGATGTTTATCAGAAAGTAGCCAAAAACTTGTGCACAACCACCTAATCTAAGCTATATATTAGAAACAGTCTGAATGAGAAAGTAAGCGGGAAATAGGCATCCTCTGCCTTGGTAATCACATATTGAATTGATCATACACAAAAGTGTAAGCTGTCTATGACAAAGCAAATAATGGATATAAATCTGATTTCTGTATTTAGCTAGAATATATCTTTATCTAGTCTTTGCAAAACCAGTCTACCCCATTTTAATTGAAAAAGGATTGCCATAATTCCTGTGACAGAGTTTTACATGTTCCGCTTACATTTAAAGTTGCATAAAGCTGCTGGTAGAAGTGTTCACTTAACGTAGTTTATAAGGTCATTGATATGATGTCACTTTTTCACATCGATGTATTGTACTACAATGAACACTCAGAAAGATTCGAGGTAAAATGATGTAATTGCAACTTCCATCTATTATTAAACAATGAAAAATAAAAATTATTATACCGTTTTTTTCTTACACAGTGCAAGTAATGAGGTCGGCAAAATGTATATGATCCCTTGGAAAGCCTTTGTGATATATGATCTGTTGTAAATCAGCCATATTGGCTTTCTACAACAATACTGTCATAGTGAAATAAATTCCCTCACCCAAAAATATTCTTTCCTCTGAATTTTATAGAAGGAATCAATAATTTTCAACTTGTACAAATTTAATGGATATTTAAATACTCATACCACTATGAGGTTATGGACAATTAGTAACAGGGTACTTATTTTCCCCATATGTCAAACCCATCAATACTTGTGGATAGATAATCAAGTAAGAGTAGCTCAAGACAAAAAATATATATATATATATATATATATATATATATATATATATATATATATATATATATATATGATAATTTACAAGGGATCATTGTTAATTTACACATCACTTTTATAACTTTATAGTCAATGAAAGTGATGACTGATTGTCGCTAGCCATCTTGGTTTGGAAAAGCTTAAGAACAACTTCTCAAGAAATATTATTACATACAATCTGTTATTCATATTAATGTAAAGCCCACTCCAATTTTTATTTTTATTTATTAGTTTTTCTTCAAATTATTTTAGTTTGATAATATGTTTTATAGTAGAGCACATTACAGAAGACATGATAGTCAACATGACAAAGAAACAACATCCAAGTATTTGTGTTGGTTTGTCGTTGTTACTGTATGACAAGTTATTAAATCAGAACATGTTATCTGTGGACAACACATCTGGATGTTAAGTATTCATGGTTTTATGCTAATAAATATTTGTGATTTTATGACAAGTATTCATGATTGTATGATGATAAATATTCATGGGTTTATGACAATTATTCATGAGATGTATAATGATACATGTTAGTTATTTTTTTGATAAATATCCATGATTGTCTGATAATAAATATTAATGATTTTATGAGAAAATATTTACAATTGTATGATGAAAAATATTCATGATTGTGTGAGAAAATTGCATGATTGCATGATGAAAAATATTAATGATTAAATGATAATAAATTGTCATGATTTTATGATAAATATTCATGGTTGTATGATAAGTATTTATGGTTGTATAAGTATTCATGATTGTATGATGCTTAACTTAATATTCATGATATCATGATGATACATGTGCATGATATTATGATGATAAATATTCATGATATGTCTCCATAATTTCTAGTTTTATTATGAATAAAAATATGAATGTTTCAGAGGCATCACATTGTTTACCTTTCTCATGCTGCAAATTATTACAAGGATCAAACAATGCTGCCTTAGTTTACTTTGGTAACTTTGTAACATACCTACCCCTACCTAGCTATCTATTATCATTTTATCTATGTACCTACCCCTACTAAACTATAGCTACTTACTCATTTATATAACTACTACAAGTTTATCTACCTTCATAGGAGAAAGAAGTGTGTGTATGCGTACGTGTGATTTGGATTTTTAATGTTGTTTTATAAAAAAAAATCAACCATGTTGCTACGATGTCTGTAGTGTGGCAGTCTATATGATATCTAGCACTTGAGCATCATGCCAGATATGGAGCATGATGTCCCACCCAGTCACATTATCCTGACACCAGACCGACCAGTCCTAACAATAACCTCTTAATGCATAGTACCACACCAGGCAGCTGTTAGTACCATTTTTAAAGGTCTGTGACCTCCTGCATCTGAGGCGAACACTCTAACCGCTAGGCCACCAGAGTGGTCCAGTGTTAAAGAAGTACCAAGGTATTGCTTAATGTCAAGGAACAGTCAGAATTTTAACATTTAAGAACAGTAAAGATATTGATTAGTGTTAAAGAATAACCAGGATATTCCTCAGTGTCAAAGAGCATCCAGGAGTACATTGCTTAAGCCAGGATTATATTGCTCAGTGTTAAGGAGTAGCAAGGTCACTGTTAAAGAATAGCCAGGATATTCCTCAGTGTTAAAGAATAGGCAGGATATTCCTCAGAGTTAAAGAACATGCAGGATATATTGCTCGTGTATTTTATATACCAAATGGATTGTTTATAGGAGCAGTCAATTGATCCTGATCAGAGATTTTATTGATGTTAGAAACTCTGTTCTTTTCAGATCCTTTATAATTTGGTTGTAGAATATCTTATTGTTTTCAAATGAGTTAAACTATTCAGTTATGTTGTTCAAGTAGATGCCCAGTCTCATTATCCTGACACCAGGCCGACCATTCCTAATACTAACCTCAGGGCAGCTAGTGAGACACCTGTTAGTGCCCTTTTCATAAATCTTTGGTATGACTTGGCCAGGGTTTGAACCTGTGACCTTCTGCTTTCGAGGCTGATAGTCTAACCGCTAGGCTACCCCTTTTCCAATCTGATTCCTACAGAGAACACAACATGTTAAACTTGTCTGGATTCCATTCAAGATGAAAAAAACAAATGCACAATGAATTACATAAACATAAATTAGCAGCATGTAATTTAGTTTATTTCTTTCTCTTATTATATTAATTATCACAACAACAACAAAATTTGTAGGCAATAAAATGTTATTGAAAAGGAATGGACAGAAAATAACTTTGGTGAAAGGTTGAATATCCTAGTTTAAAAACTGTCATATATAATTTTGAAATAAATGTAGCCATAAGTAGCAGTAATAAACTCATTAATATGATATGTGCACTGAATGACTTGTTTAAAATAAACAATTATACAAACTGAGAAAGCAGACAATGCTCACTGTTGCAGAATACTTTTACCAATTATTTAATTTCATAACTTTTTTCTTGACTCGAGATCAACATTTAATGTGGAATATGCTACATATTGAGAATGGTGTATTTACATTCATGTAATAGTATTGTAAAATATCAGGCTTTTGTTACCCATTTAGTCTTACATGACTGATTTGTCATTCAATACTGATGTTCAATCTATGATTCCGTATCACACCTAAAATTTCCATATCTCACACCCAGCCAAGAAATGCTTTTACAACTTGAAATATTCAATAATAAGTCCAGTTATAACATATTGGGAATTATTTATTGCTACACTTTAAATTAATAAATGTCATTTTTGTAATTTTAAGAAATACATTCATGCTAGATGAAAATGGCTGAGTTTGCTGATGATGAAAATGGAAGAGTACTATAGTTTGTGATGAGTCATTTATGTACACATTACGGTATCAAGGCTGAGAAATTAGAGTAAGTTGAGGAGGATAACAATATTTTGGAAAGAATCTTTGACAATGAGTTATCAGATTAAATTGCTGTGTAAAGTTACGTCAAACATGAGAGAGAGAGAGAGAGAGAGAGAGAGAGAGAGAGAGAGAGAGAGAGAGCACTTTGCTGCTGAAATCTTCACTTGAATTTTTAAAAATCCAGACAAAGTAAAGAAAGACTCAAATCATAGCAACATTCAAGGTTTGATTAGAAATGCACAATGCTCAGAGAAAACGTTACACCATGTTTAATTCTCAAGAGTCACTCCACAATGCAATTTGTCTTCAGTACCAAACTCAGCTAGAACCCATTCTAGCTTCAAAGTTTAACAAATATGGCCTGCAGAATTATATTTTTTAAGGTGCAAGTCAAATTGTTGCAACTTACAATATGTTTATTAAAATCAGAGAGGATTCAAACTTGGTTAGTAAATCTGAAAATAAAACTGTAAAGCTTAATGTTTTGACTGTGATGCAATTTTAGAAGCATTGCATCTTGTTACAATGTTGTTGACATTTTTTTTCATCACGGGCAAATGCAGGTTATTGTGTGCTTACATTCTTAAATTCTTGTGACTGCTCAAGTAGCAAATAAGGAGAAGAAAACATAGAATATAATGCAATAGTGTTTGGAATTTTCTTGTTAAAATATATCCAAATGAATATTAAAAATCTTATCTGCATGTTAGAAAGAGAAATCTTCATTTTCTTAAAAATAAATGCTTTAATTAGCACTTTAAGTTAAATGCTTCAACAATTTCTTGTATTAAATGAAAATAAAAAAAAAGAGTCTGAATGTATTGCAAATGAAGTAGCTTCTGTATAAATTTAAATGTATTAAATTACTGTTAGTCTGTGAAGTCTGCCTTGAAATTTGCTTGGAAGTATGTCCATTCAGTAAGTGTAAGAATAATGGTCACTTACTGGTCCAAAACCTATGTTCCAGTTACTTACTGGTCCACACACCCAAGATTCAAGAAGTAAAGAAAATTTCCACTTGCCTATGACTGCAGATAAATTCCATTCACATGTCCCATACAAATTTTTTTTTTAAATTCAATAGCTCAGGAGTAAATCATCTCTGCAATGCAGAAAGACCAATGATGCATCTGCACAGAATTTATCTAGACCAAGTCCCGGTCATACACATGATCATTGTACAATATATTTCATCTCATTTTTTTAAAACATACATAAAAATAATTTGAAAAATGTGAGAATAAAAAGGAGCTACGTAATAATTAAAAAGCCACATAAAAGCACTGCTTCAATTCAGGGGAAATAACTCATTTATTAAAGAATATATGTCTGCCTGATAGCCTCATCATTTCTAGGCCATACCAAAGTTGTTCTTTCCACTTACTGGTACATGGAACAAAACATATATGCAGTTTGGACTATACATTAATAGTGGTGTAGCCAAGAATGTTTCAAATTTGATGTGACCTTGTCAAGCTGTACCAAGTCTATGATGGTATATAAAAGCATATTATGTATGCTTAAAATTATTTTAAACATTTACATGAGTAAAGTTTGTTTCATGTGATTACATAAGCAACATGATAAATATTCTAGAATTTTTGTAGGAATGGCCAAAAAAGTAAAATAACTTTAAAACCAGAGGCATCCATTAAAACTATCCCATAAATTGTGAGCAGAATTAAGACAATGTAAGTTACCTGTATAAAATCCAACTTTAATTTTTGTTTAAAGTCATTCAAATTAAAAAACAAAAAGCTAGTGAATGTTTCAATTTTATTCAATACTTATGTGCAATTTTTCAGATTTGATGCGACAAAAGTACATACAAATTTCTGCATTACAAACAGTCCAATTCATCAGAGAAATAACAATTGTGGAATGATATTAAAAGTGATATTATATAATATCAGATATCACAACTTAATATAAAAATTTCTTTATATCTTGAACAGTTGACATCTTGTGAAATGTATTATCAACAAATATCAGATATACATAATGTCTTTAATGTACACAGACATTTTATCAATTTTTGTGGAGAATGGAAAAGGCCTGTTAAAATCTCACTATGGAAAATTTAAACAAAATACAGACCCAAGCTCACCTACATCAATAACTTAACTGTTTACCATTTAACAAAGCGAACTTATATGCTGTTGTGTGACCAAATTCTTATTTCAACTGTCTTCCAGGCTTTATATTATGTCAATTTGATCTCAGGTCTGATTTTAAAAATCCGAGATAAAACCGTCATTGACATGCATAAACCTCAATTCTAAGTGAATTTACTAAAGTTTTACTATAACTGGATGAGAAATATAGACTCAGCCTATTACATGCAAATCATCTCATTAGTATTATTACATAATCGAAGACCATGATGTTATAATCTCATTTACCAAGACAGAGTAAAATCAAGTCGCAATTTTGTTTCCAGTCATGAAAAGCTCAAGAAGTCAACAAGATTACCTCATAAATATTCATACAGCTTGCTAAGAATTAAATTCTTAACTCTGCTAATATTTGCCTTTAATAGGCACTAAATAGCCATTACTGTGCTGAGGTGTTACTGAATGTTTAAATATACATACATCCTGTTAGAATAAACAAGTTAAGGTAGTATATTCCAGTTGATTACAAATAGATTAACTGTAAAATATTCTCCAAAAGCTGAGAGTTATATAATATACACAATGTGATGAAAGAGAACCAGTCAATTGTTGTATATCTAAGATGTTTCTTCATCAGCTTGGTTTGGGGTCTGCTCCTCCTCAGCCTGGTGGTCTCCTGGTTCATCCTGCAGAAAACAAGAGAATTCTGTAAAATTCCAGATATTTAGGGCATAAGCATCAAAAAGCACTTAATGGAAACTGGCATTCATTGGCACTCTGGTTGTTTCATACAAAAAAAAATGGGCATTGATAGGAGAGAATGACAAAGTATAATACAACCTGTATGAAAAATCTACCATTCTAATGATTTTTTAGTCTGTGATTAACATAAATATTTCCTTGACCCTTACTATGGCTCTGTCTTTTTTCTTGCCAACTTTTCAAATTTGTTTGAATGTGCTTCTTTTAAAAGTGCTTCAATAACTTTACATCTGTCTTTCCTCCATGTGTGTTAATATGTTAAGCCTTTAATACACCCTGATAGGTCACGACCATAATGTAAATTCGAGGATAATAACTGATAAAGCCTTCACAAAAAAGAAACCCTTTTAAAAATCCAACAGGTACTAACTTTTTGTAAAGATTTTCCTCTGTACTAATTCAATGAACAAATATTATAAAGAAATCACTATTTCTTCTCAATGTCTTACAGAACAGGCATAGACTAAAGAATAGAGTTTGCGGTCCATGTATTCTTATTAAATAGTCTCTATATATGCACCAAATCAACAGAATCTGATTAATCACCAAATGTTTCTCTAACAATTAAATGATATTATTTTGAAATAATTCAGTCTTGTTATGAACTTTTCAAACTAGTGAACCAGTCAATAATTAGGGTGTGCATGATAGTGCTACAGGGCTAACATATTCCCAAGAATCATGCTATGATGGCTGTTGACATAACCTTCATTGTGGAATGATATTAACATGGCTTATTTATCTAAATAGCTTTTTACTTCACCATACCAATCAGCCTTGATTTATGAGATTCCTAAAATGTAGTGTATATGTACTTTAGTATAGAGCTAGCTAGCCACTAAATTCAGTAATTAAAATATAAATGTCATAAACCAAAATGACTTAAATAAAAACTATATTATAAATTAAATAAATGATAAAGATATCCATAACAATGATACACACAATTAGAAAGCCACAATTTCTTGAATGCAACTAATTTTTAAAACAGGGTTGGTAGGTAGGTTGTTCTTTTTTAAAATATTGTACATAATAATGTTTAATATATATATATATATATATATATATATATATATATATATATATATATAATGTACTAAGTACCTCAAGTATTGGCTAAACCATCTTGATTAGAAGCATAAATAAATTTTGACATTATTTTTTTTCTTCAGAGTTTTGTTTGAAAGTTTCTTTACCCTGCAATGAAAAATGTGCTTGGGTTTGCAAAGTAAAACAGTATTGGTCGTCCAGTGAGAAACACATATTATTGTTTTTGTCTCCCTAAAGTCATCCAATTATTTGTAAAAATTTAAACAGAATTTAACTTCCTCTATAACTTTAAAGTGTTCAAATTTCATGTTTTAGCACAATAACAATATTAGTTTAATCATCAAGTCAAATATTTTAAACATTTCTCTAACATGATAGTGCACCAACCTGTTTCAAAATATACATGTCACAGTTTTGTATTTTTGCAGCTAACATTTGATAAGCCATGGACCATTAGACTTAGGTGTAAATAATAATCCTAACACATATGGTAAAGAACCTTTTGTATGCTTTCTGCTTTAAGATATCATGCTTCAGTTATCACATACCAGCCTATCCTAACTTCCACTCTTTTGTCTTGTTGACATTTTCTTCCAAACCAGTTTTATCATAAAAGCTTTTTATAATATTTTATAATATTTATTTCTTGTTTCAGCACTCTGACGGAATCAGAGCAGTTCTCCATATCTAAACGAATCATATGTGTACAATAAAGCAATGTCAGCCATATCATATGCAGGGTTGCATCTACGATTTGATAAATGTGGGTACTTGCCCCCACTGAATCTGAAAAAAGAGGGGCCAATGTAGCCATATAAGGGGGCCTTCCAGTAAGGTGTTAAAAAAACTTGATGTATTACTTTCATCACCGCCATTTTTAAGCACACCACTAGCATTGTCCAATATGGGATTAGTTGAGGAAGTGTTTGTTTGCTGTCATTGTGCTTATTGACAAAAACTTCTGCACCCTGACTGTTATTAGAAGTGTTACTGCTAAAATAATGAAAAAGTATCTGACTTTTAACTGATTCTGCCATTTAACTTGTTGTCTCGCCAAGCCAGTCTCTGTATGAAACTTGCTCTTCTGATCTTTCTTATTAACCAATCAGAATTGAGCACATGACACACAGAAATATGTGACCTATTTACAACTATACATGTACAACATATTCGCCACAAGTGACAACCAGGTATTTTACAGCAAAAACATCATAAAGAAACGGCTTCTTAAAGAAAATGTGCACAATTCTTAATTTTTGTGTGATTTTGCCCACATAGGTTTACAAATTTTGTGGTAAATCTTGAATTGAGGGGGCATTTGCATGATCACACATCCTAGATGCAACCAATATATGTGTACAATAAAGTAATGTTGGCCAAATCATATCTGTTCAATAAAGCAAAGTCAGCTATATCATATGTGTACAATAAAGCAATGTCAGCCAAATCAGATGTGTACAACAAAGTACTGTCAACCAAATCATACATGTGTACAATAAAGTACTGTCGGCCAAATCATACATGTGTACAATAAAGAAAAGTCTGCCATAGTGTAACGCACCTTTCTCAGTTGACAAAAAATCCTCACCAAGCAAGTCATCAGGGGAGATCTAGTAACAGATTTTACAAAGCTCCTGCATGGGTTTTTCTCCCAAAATTAGGGATGTCTCCCATCCACCCTGTCACTGACTGATATCTTTAGCTGATGCAAAATCATTAATGAAATTTTTTAAAAATTTCATTTTTTTTCTTTACATTTTGGTTCCAGTATGCAACATTTATTGTAATATTGCATTTGATTATGTAAATGTGAACTGGCTTAAACAGGGCAAGACAATGTAAGGCTCATTTCACCCACTGATCCTGTTGGCAAGGTCAGTTGGCCTCCCTGTTTGAAGTTTGTCAAGTTGGATTATACTATGTGTGAGCTGAATTTCTAAAAGGAATAAAGATTAACTTTTAACATTTTTGGTTACTAAAGAGTTCATAAAGCAATAAACATTACTTTGATTCTCTCTGCATGGTTGCTTTGGTGTTTGAAGTTGATGAGATGAGTTAGAGTCTATACTCATGTATAATAACAAGTAATTTGGACAGGATTATCTCCTAATTCCAAAACATCAAAATCCAAGTACATGTAATTGAAATATCATGAAATTTAATGAAGGATGGAAATGTACAATTCACGATGCCTTCTGAAGATAATAATAGGTTTTAATGCATGTGTGATCATTCCTTACTTTCAAGCATGTAGAACATATATGTCAAACATTTAGAACACGACACTCTCATAAGCCTTCTGTAATTCACATATTGGCTCTTTTATCTGTAGTGGTTTACTCTACACTAAGACGCACTGTGGATTGCATGTCAACACTCATTTCTCTGAATGTTTACAGAGCTCTGATTTTTTCTTTAATATAGTGTTCTGAAAGATTTTGCACATGTTAAAGCAAATAAAGAAAACCAATTACTCCAGGCTGTTCTGTAGCTTCCTGTACTTCTGTCTCCCCTGCTTCCTCCCCTGCCGGTTCCTCTTTGAGTTCCTGTGTCTCATCTGAGGATATGGTTTTGGGCTCATCATCTGCTGGTTCCTGGGCTTCTATCACAGGTGGCAGTTTGGCAGGGGATACACTCTCCTTCTTTGCTCTCTCCTCCTCTGCCTGTAAAGAGAGTTAAAACTTTGCAAAATCTAAATGACATAGATAGATGTAAATATATAGCTAAATTTACTCAGAGACCTCTCCACAACCCAACCTCCTACATTAACAGGCATCAGTTTTTAGTGCCAATAAAGTCATTTTAATACCAATTAAACCTTTTAGTGCCAGACATCTCCATAAAATGGTGAAATTTCCTGATCATAAGAGTCTTGAAAATATACATGATGTAACATCGGAAAAACATTTTTTTGACTCCCAAACTCTCCAATATAATCCTGTTTTTAAAAAATAAATAATAATTGCCATTCCATCTTTAAAAGAAAATATAAGAAGGGGAGACATTCTTTGACAATGTGATTTATATTTGTAACCATAGCCTGTTCAACAGTAAATGGTCATGATCTGCATAGCTTCACAATTAAACAGTGGGATAGTTATAGCACCTCCTGTCAAAGAGATGATTAAATGACGATAACCATTCCACAAAGTAATCACCTGGCTGATAATAGCTAGGGTGATTTTCTTTGACAATCCTATTAAAATATTGCTGTGAGAGAGATAATTAGGTAAGTCTGCATTAGGTAAAGTACACAAGTGGAAAAACTAATTTTATCTTAAGTTAGATAAATCAAACATGGATTCTGAAGCAACAAAAGCTGTTACACTTTGATTCCTTAAAGGACTTTGTTTATGCTATTTTTATTCCAGACCACTGGCTAGTTCATGATCAGCTGCAATCTTAGAAGTCAGGTCTTTTTGTATTTCATACTTAATATTCAAAACTTCATTCATTTGGTATTTAGGTAGTTGGAATGACAAAGTTAGGAGCAGTGTCTTTGTCAGTGTGTGACTCATTTTTCAAAATGCAACAACACAGCAATGATTCATGGAAAGATGAGACATGTATTCTCTGAAATGAGCAAAGCCCTGCAACACTAAATTTCAACTCCTGGTTGATGGAGTTTGATCATGTATCTCTGAAATGAGCAAAGCCCTGCAAAACTAAATCTCAACTCCTGGTTGATGGAGTTTGATCATGTATCTCTAAAATGAGCAAAGCCCTGCAAAACTAAATCTCAGAACTCCTGGTTGATGGAGTTTGAGTCTATGAAGTACAGCAGTGAGGAGTCAAATTTTATACGTTGTACATAAAGCAAACACCATATGGACATTAATGATTCTGGGGTACAGGACATCAACTGACAGAGTAACACCACCCTGCATCACAGCTAATACAGAAAGAACCATTTTCAATATCAAGATAAATTCAGCATATTGTTTGGGGAAGACTGAATAGTGGTACCATCCATACTCTAATGAGTTAAAATGAACATTACCAACAGTATCATCCTGTCTTTACTAAGTGTTAAAATGAACATTAACAACAGTATCATCCTGTCTTTACTAAGTGTTAAAATGAACACTAACAACAGTATCATCCTGTCTTTACTAAGTGTGAAAATGAACATTAACAACAGTATCATCCTGTCTTTACTAAGTGTTAAAATGAACACTAACAACAGTATCATCCTGTCTTTACTAAGTGTGAAAATGAACACTAACAACAGTATCATCCTGTCTTTACTAAGTGTAAATATGAACATTAACAACAGTATCATCCTGTCTTTACTAAGTGTTAAAATGAACACTAACAATGGTATCATCCTGTCTTTACTAAGTGTGAAAATGAACACTAACAACAGTATCATCCTGTCTTTACTAAGTGTAAATATGAACACTAACAACAGTATCATCTGGTCTTTACTAAGTGTGAAAATGAACACTAACAACAGTATCATCTGGTCTTAACTAAGTGTGAAAATGAACATTAACAACAGTATCATCCTGTCTTTACTAAGTGTGAAAATGAACATTAACAACAGTATAACAACAGTATCATCCAGTCTTTACTAAGTGTTAAAATGAACATTAACAACAGTATCATCCTGTCTTTACTAAGTGTGAAAATGAACATTAACAACAGTATCATCCTGTCTTTACTAAGTGTTAAAATGAACATTACCAACAGTATCATCCAGTCTTTACTAAGTGTTAAAACGAACATTAACAACAGTATCATCCAGTCTTTACTAAGTGTTAAAATGATTACTAACAACAGTATCATCCTGTCTTTACTAAGTGTTAAAATGAATACTAACAACAGTATCATCCTGTCTTTACTAAGTGTGAAAATGAGCATTAACAACAGTACCATCCTGTCTTTACTAAGTGTGAAAATGAACATTAAGAACAATATCATCCTGTCTTTACTAAGTGTTAAAATGAACACTAACATCAGTACCATCCAGTCCTTAATGAGTGTTAAAATGAATACTAACAACAGTACCATCCAGTCTTTACTAAGTGTTAAAATGAACACTAACAACAGTACCATCCAGTTTTTAATGAGTGTTAAAATGAACACTAACAACAGTACTATCCAATAGCTAGTAAATGTTAAAATGAACACTAACAACAGTACCATCCAGTCTTTACTAAGTGTGAAAATGAACATTAACAACAGTATCATCCAGTCTTTACATAGTGTTAAAATGAACATTAACAATAGTATCAAGTCTTTACTAAGTGTGAAAATGAACACTAACAACAGTATCATCCTGTCTTTACTAAGTGTTAAAATGAACACTAACAACAGTACCATCCTGTATTTACTAATTTCGAAAATGAGCACCAACAACAGTATCATCCTGTCTTTACTAAGTGTAAATATGAACACAAACAACAGTATCATCCTGTCTTTACTAAGTGTTAAAATGAACATTAACAACAGTATCATCCTGTCTTTACTAAGTGTTAAAATGAACATTAACAACAGTACCATCCTGTCTTTACTAAGTGTGAAAATGAACATTAACAACAGTATCATCCTGTCTTTACTAAGTGTGAAAATGAACATTAACAACAGTATCATCCTGTCTTTACTAAGTGTGAAAATGAACATTAACAACAGTATCATCCAGTCTTTACTAAGTGTTAAAATAAACATTAACAACAGTATCATCCAGTCTTTACTAAGTGTTAAAATGATTACTAACAACAGTATCATCCAGTCTTTACTAAGTGTCAAAAAGAATACTAACAACAGTATCATCCTGTCTTTACTAAGTGTGAAAATGAACATTAACAACAGTACCATCCTGTCTTTACTAAGTGTGAAAATGAACATTAACAACAGTATCATCCTGTGTTAAAGTGTTAAAATGAACACTAACATCAGTACCATCCAGTCCTTAATGAGTGTTAAAATGAATACTAACAACAGTACCATCCAGTCTTTAATGAGTGTTAAGATGAACACTAACAACAGTACCATCCAGTCTTTAATGAGTGTTAAAATGAACACTAACAACAGTACTATCCAATAGCTAGTAAATGTTAAAATGAACACTAACAACAGTACCATCCAGTCTTTACTAAGTGTGAAAATGAACATTAACAACAGTATCATCCTGTCTTTACTAAGTGTTAAAATGAACATTACCAACAGTATCATCCAGTCTTTGCTAAGTGTTAAAATGAACATTAACAACAGTATCATCCAGTATTTACTAAGTGTTAAAATGAATTCTAACAACAGTATCATCCTGTCTTTACTAAGTGTGAAAATGAACATTAACAACAGTACCATCCTGTCTTTACTAAGTGTGAAAATGAACATTAACAACAGTATCATCCTGTCTTTACTAAGTGTTAAAATGAACATAAACAACATTATCATCCTGTCTTTACTAAGTGTGAAAATGAACATTAACAACAGTATCATCCAGTCTTTACTAAGTGTTAAATGAACATTAACAACAGTATCATCCTGTCTTTACTAAGTGTTAAAATGAACATTAACAACAGTATCATCCTGTCTTTACTAAGTGTTAAAATGAACATTAACAACAGTATCATCCTGTCTTTACTAAGTGTAAAAATGAACATTAACAACAGTATCATCCTGTCTTTAATGAGTGTTAAAATGAACATTACAAACAGCATCATCCAGTCTTTACTAAGTGTTAAAATGAACACTAACAACAGTACCATCCAGTCATTACTAAATGTTAAAATGAACACTAACAACAGTACCATCCAGTCTTTACTAAGTATTAAGATAAACACTAACAACAGTACTGTCCAATCTTTACTAAGTGTTAAGATAAACACTAACAACAGTACCATCCAGTCTATACTGAGTGTTAAGATAAACACTAACAACAGTACCATCCATTATTTACTGAGTGTTAAAATGAACAATAACAAAAGTATCATTCAGTCCTTAATGAGTGTGAAAATGAACACCAACAGCATTACCACCAAGCCTTTAATGAGTGTAAAAATGAACACTAACAACAGTACCATCCAGTCTTTCATGAGTGTTAAAATGAATACTAACAACAGTACCATCCAGTCTTTAATGAGTGTTAAAATGAATACTAACAACAGTACCATCCAGTCTTTACTAAGTGTTAAAATGAACACTAACAACAGTATCATCCAGTCTTTAATGAGTGTAAAAATGAACACTAACAACAGTACCATCCAGTCTTTCATGAGTGTTAAAATGAATACTAACAACAGTACCATCCAGTCTTTAATGAGTGTTAAAATGAACACTAACAACAGTACCATCCAGTCTTTAATGAGTGTTAAAATGAACACTAACAACAGTACTATCCAATAGCTAGTAAATGTTTAAATGAACACTAACAACAGTACCATCCAGTCTTTAATGAGTGTTAAAATGAATACTAACAACAGTACCATCCAGTTTTTAATGAGTGTTAAAATGAATACTAACAACAGTACCATCCAGTCTTTAATGAGTGTTAAAATGAATACTAACAACAGTACCATCCAATCTTTAATGAGTGCGAAAATGAACACTAACAACAGTACCATCCAGTCTTTAATGAGTGTTAAAATGAACACTAACAACAGTACCATCCAGTCTATACTGAGTGTTAAGATAAACACTAACAACAGTACCATCCATTATTTACTGAGTGTTAAAATGAACAATAACAAAAGTATCATTCAGTCCTTAATGAGTGTTAAAATGAACACCAACAGCATTACCACCAAGCCTTTAATGAGTGTAAAAATGAACACTAACAACAGTACCATCCAGTCTTTAATGAGTGTAAAAATGAACACTAACAACAGTACCATCCAGTCTTTACTAAGTGTGAAAGTGAACATTAACAACAGTATCATCCTGTCTTTACTAAGTGTTAAAATGAACACTAACAACAGTACCATCCAGTCTTTAATGAGTGTTAAAATGAACACTAACAACAGTACTATCCAATAGCTAGTAAATGTTAAAATGAACACTAACAACAGTACCATCCAGTCTTTAATGAGTGTTAAAATGAATACTAACAACAGTACCATCCAGTTTTTAATGAGTGTTAAAATGAATACTAACAACAGTACCATCCAGTCTTTAATGAGTGTTAAAATGAATACTAACAACAGTACCATCCAATCTTTAATGAGTGTGAAAATGAACACTAACAACAGTACCATCCAGTCTTTAATGAGTGTTAAAATGAACACTAACAACAGTACCATCCAGTCTTTACTGAGTGTAAAAATGAACACTAACAACAGTACCATCCAGTCTTTAATGAGTGTTAAAATGAATACTAACAACAGTACCATCCAGTCTTTAATGAGTGTTAAAATGAATACTAACAACAGTACCATTCAGTCTTTACTAAGTGTGAAAATGAACATTAACAACATTATCATCCTGTCTTTAATGAGTGTAAAAATGAACACTAACAACAGTACCATCCAGTCTTTACTAAGTGTGAAAATGAACATTAACAACATTATCATCCTGTCTTTACTAAGTGTTTAAATGAACACTAACAACAGTACCATCCAGTCTTTAATGAGTGTTAAAATGAACACTAACAACAGTACTATCCAGTCTTTAATGAGTGTAAAAATGAACACTAACAACAGTACCATCCAGTCTTTACTAAGTGTTAAATGAACACTAACAACAGTACCATCCAGTCTTTAATGAGTGTTAAAATGAATACTAACAACAGTACCATCCAGTCTTTAATGAGTGTAAAAATGAACACTAACAACAGTACCATCCAGTCTTTACTAAGTGTTAAATGAACACTAACAACAGTACCATCCAGTCTTTAATGAGTGTTAAAATGAATACTAACAACAGTACCATCCAGTCTTTAATGAGTGTAAAAATGAACACTAACAACAGTACCATCCAGTCTTTACTAAGTGTTAAATGAACACTAACAACAGTACCATCCAGTCTTTAATGAGTGTTAAAATGAATACTAACAACAGTACCATCCAGTCTTTAATGAGTGTAAAAATGAACACTAACAACAGTACCATCCAGTCTTTACTAAGTGTTAAATGAACACTAACAACAGTACCATCCAGTCTTTAATGAGTGTAAAAATGAACACTAACAACAGTACCATCCAGTCTTTACTAAGTGTTAAATGAACACTAACAACAGTACCATCCAGTCTTTAATGAGTGTTAAAATGAACACTAACAACAGTACTATCCAGTCTTTAATGAGTGTAAAAATGAACACTAACAACAGTACCATCCAGTCTTTACTAAGTGTTAAATGAACACTAACAACAGTATCATCCAGTCTTTAATGAGTGTAAAAATGAACACTAACAACAGTACCATCCAGTCTTTAATGAGTGTTAAAATGAACACTAACAACAGTACCATCCAGTCTTTACTAAGTGTTAAATGAACACTAACAACAGTATCATCCAGTCTTTAATGAGTGTAAAAATGAACACTAACAACAGTATCATCCAGTCTTTACTAAGTGTTAAATGAACACTAACAACAGTATCATCCAGTCTTTACTAAGTGTTAAATGAACACTAACAACAGTACCATCCAGTCTTTAATGAGTGTAAAAATGAACACTAACAACAGTATCATCCAGTCTTTAATGAGTGTTAAAATGAACACTAACAACAGTACCATCCAGTCTTTACTAAGTGTTAAATGAACACTAACAACAGTACTATCCAATAGCTAATAAATGTTAAAATGAACACTAGTGATGTCTGCATCATCTTCAAAATTTCCAGTGAGTTATTACCAACAACAAAGTCAGCATCAGCAAGTATAATATAATACTATATTTCACTGCTCAATGAATTTTATAGACAGAAATGTTGAGTTTTTTTTTAATTTAATGTCTGTGTGGTTCTGATTGTGTATATGAGTGTAAGTATGTACATGCACATGTGTGCATGTGTGTGTGTATGTGTGTTTGTTGATGACACATGGCAATGAATGAGCTCTCAACAGGATACACTAGCTATTTTCTGTTTGAATGCGTATTAAATGCAACAAAGAAAGTATTTTTTAATTCATATTTGAAATTGCTGTCATGTTCTATAGGATTGAACAAATCTATAACTTATTCTTAATTGTACATTTATTTATCTGGGTCACATGTACTGTGTGTATGATTAAGGAAGTTTGTAATTATCATGGGACAGTATTCCATACAAATATAGAGCTGGATGGCAATGTTTAGTATACTACCATTAATCCAATTGATCTTTGTTTTGAGTATACCACCTACTACCTAGAATAAAAATGTAATTAATTATGCTGACAACCACCCACAAAACTCTCATTCCACTAATGTTTTTGTAACAACAGATGTAAAGCTACTAAATTTCGCCTAAATCTACAGTTAGGATTTCACCTTTACATTTCTAATTCCTCAACATGAATTCCTGCTGAAGGGGAGAGGGGTACACTTACATAATGTAGTATAAAAAATATTACAAATTTAACAAGGATAGCACAGGTACTAGCATATCTGGTAAAATATTTTTACTACATTTATTTTACATGTATAAAGAACCAGTTCTTGCTGTTTGGCAAATGGATAAAAATAAGTGTTCTGAAAGCATTCATTACAAAAACACTTTCATCTCCAAGGCAAATTTTCATTACACTTGATATAATTTTTGAGATGAGTCTGCTAATGTATCTGTCTTGCATATTTATATATCTATCTATCTTTGCTCTGCAAACAATATATGCATTATATTCCCCAACTAACAAATCTAGCCTTCCATTTTCCATCTATATATCTACATATATTATTTAAATATATCTTTTTTGATAACTTTAAGTTTTTGATGTGTTAAAGACAGTACAAAGAAAATAATATAAGCTCTTGATCTATTAAATAAATATTACAAAATATAAAGAATGGATTCCATATTTAATTTTAGCTTATTTTCAACTTTCATTGTGATAATTTACTGTCACATTTTTGGGCAGGCTCAAATTTCCCAATGTCAATTTAAAATTTCAAGTTCTGGGGCAAGCTGACTCAAATAAAACCTTGTGATGCTATAAGTAGTTTAAGCCTACAAAATTTAATTTGTTAGTGTCAGAAGCAAGGCTTTTTTTTCAGAACTTCAGACTAACAACTGCAAATACCACATTGTATAAATGTGTTAAGCTATTTACATGAATATGGATAAAATAAAACCTTAAAATTATTAGAAGAAGAAAAAATAATATTTATTTTTAACAATATTCATGAACCAATAAAATACACATTTTTTCACAATATCAACATTAAGTATTTATTCAACTTTTTTAAAATAATAACTGTATTTGTCATAATTCTTTACCTTTTTCCTTTCTAATTCTTGTTGAGCTATTCTAAGTGCTTCCTCTTTCCTCTGGGCACGAAGTATTTCCTCCTTCTCAAACTCAATCTTCTCCTGTTCTAGCTGTTGTTTTTCTTTCTTTTCCTAAAAGAAATATCCAAATATTTTATGATGTGACTGGATATCCAAATATTATAGTCAATAATGTGACTACATATCCAAATATTATAGTCAACAATGTGACTACATATCCAAATATTATAGTCAATAATGTGACTACATATCTAAATATTACAGTCAATAATGTGACTACATATCCAAATATTATAGTCAATAATGTAACTACATATCCAAATATTACAGTCAATAATGTGACTACATATCCAAATATTACAGTCAATAATATGACTACATATCCAAATATTACAGTCAATAATGTGACTACATATCCAAATATTAGTCAATAATGTGACTACATATCCAAATATTATAGTCAATAATGTGAACTGGAGTTTGAATCTGGCAACTCAGTCTGCCTCTGTTACATTTTATGGTGATTAAATATGTTAATACCTATGGAACTAGCCGTTGTGTAATGACAGATAAGATACCGTATTTAAAAGAATGAAAATAATTACCAGAAAAGATTTATGAATTTTTCAAAAAAAACCTATGAATAAAAGATGTTATGCATTAGATAGTGTAAATCTACCAAACATTTTTTTTTGTTGTTGCCACACAAGTAATGAGAAATCTCACTGTGCCAGAATTATTTAGTAAGCTCGTACAAGTAAATAAAACAAACAAAAAATTATTATAAAGGTTTTCTCTTGGATAATGTGATCCCAGGTGGCTGAGTGGTCTAAGGCACTCATAGATCTCTGACATCTCAACTCCATCTGCATGGATTAGAGTCTCAGGCTCAGCCAATGTTGGTATGTCAGAAAGTTTGCCAGTAGCTTCCAACTGGCTGGTGGTTCTTCATGGGGTTTTCCCAGGTTCTTAATCAACCAAAAATACTAGCTGCCATCTATGGTCTATTATGTGTTGAAAAATGACTTTAAACCCATACCAAGCAACCAAGCAGCCTCTTGGATAGATTGTGGATAGGATACAAGCATGTTGTACAAGTACTATCATACAAGCATAGTAGTTTGGAAAAACATGAACATTATAGTCAGTAGGAATTGAATTGGTTGTCTGTGCCCATATAGATCCAGAAACACAGTCAGGAATCTGTGAAAACAAGTGTGCAGCTCCATGAAACTTCATTGTAAGTTCATGGAGATGGGTTGAGCAGAATACAGCTCCATGAAACTTCATTGTAAGTTCATGAAGATGGGTTGAGCAGAATACAGCTCCATGAAACTTCATTGTAAGTTCATGAAGATGGGTTGAGCAGAATACAGCATCTTGCCATAGAAGTGGATGGTGTAACTATTAGAGATAATGTAACTTTTTTTATTATGCAGGTCAAACAAAAACTCCTTGCAAATTAGAGTGAAAACTTCTAACATAAAGTAACATTATCTCAGTGTCAGAATAATACAGCAACTAATCAAGACATTAGGCTTTTAGACCTTTTAGCACAAAAATATAACATTGCTGACAAGAATGCAATGTTTCTATATACAAAAGTGACACAGGAAATTTCATCACATCAGAGAATAAGCATCATACCCAAGTAACATCATCCCAAAATGTCAGTCTAATACACATGATCATACACATGTATATATAACTTTCAAAAGCTTTACATTGCTGACAATACTACCAAAATGCATTCTGCTTTTTAAAGCAAGACATAGGTCCTTGCATATATCTATCAAATTATAACTTAAGACCCAAAATATATTATCCCAAATTGTTAAGTTTAGTACAACAATTGATGTAGAAGATATGTGACTTTCATAAACTTAATAGCATAAAACTTGAACACTGTTGAAAATGAAGATTACATCATGTCAGAAAAATGACAACTATGTCTCTCTATATATGGTGAGACAAAATAATCTATAATACTGTAACAATGCTTCATTCCAGTTTTGTTTAAAATATACCTCATGACTCTGACAACAAGGATTTTGCTTCCATTGTTATAAAGGAAAGTCCATATTTTGTTAATGAAGATATTATGTTAATCTTGCAGCATTGTTTTGTTATATATGCCATTGTTTGATCATATTACATGTATCCATGCTAAAAAACAATATTGCTCATAATTGTGCCTCCGATGATTACAACTAGCTCGGTACATATTACATTGGATCAAGGGAAAATAATATTCAGATCAACAATTACAATTTTCATTACCAGTAAACTTTACATGTGAGATGCATGCAAGTTGCTCATAGTAATTTTATTTTAGTATGTGACCAATCTTTGTTCAAGGATACAATGATGCCATCACTGATCTGTTCTGGGACTATCAGAGAATGAAACAGATGGTTAAAGGAGGTAAAGACCTACATAAATATGGGTCATTTTAAATGAGGTAAAGACCTACATAAATATGGGTCATTTGAGTTTTTTTTCATCCAATAAAGTGAATGTATTGAATGATGCTGTACATTACTCACATAAAAGTTGAGTCCAACTGCACACTGCACAGACTAAGATCTACCAGTACCGTACTGACAGATATGGGTCTGTGCAGTTTTTCATGAGTAATCAGATCAGAAGAACAATAAATATTTCCATTTTTAAAAATTGAAAAATCTGGATGATATGATGAGTTTCATTCTCACTACACTATTCCTCATATCTATTCAGCAACACTAAAAATAGCCGAGTCATGATTCTTCTCTCTATGGAGCAAATTACAAAACAAATGAAAAAATCTTGCTTTACACTCATTAACCAGTCTTATTGTAATCAGAATATGAAAGTTTACATCTTGCTGACCATCCATCAACACAATGTTATGCTTGCAAAACCCGTGAAGCAGGTATCTGCTGTGTTGAAGTATGCTATTGCACCATTAGGATGTGTGATTTGTCTTTAAACAGTGCATGCATCAGGTTCCAAATGGTTAAATGGTTATATATTTAATTTTTATGCAAATGATTCCAGCCTCAAAGTTTAATGAAAGCAGTTTCCTTTTTTTCCTTTTCTTTGGTTATGCATATTCTTTTACTTTAACCCTTGACATGTGGTGACCATCCGACTCTTCCAAAATTCAATGCTAGAACAAGGATACTGTTTTGAGACTTGATTTTTGTGTTTACTGTAATAGAAATCTGTTTTTGTGAGTGCAATATTTCGCATCCAGTAAAAAGGTTCATGGTAGGAACAGGTCACACAATTAAACATTCATCTATTTTTTTCTTAAACTGAAATTCTGATTTTAACTTAGCATATATTTTTCTAATCATTTTTATATTTTATACAGACAGGGCTTTGAACAAAATTTTATAGAGATTTCCTTAAATTTGCTGAGTTTTTTTCTGATTATAAACTTACATAAATTTATTTATTTTAAAAGTTTTTCATCTCTGTCATTGTAATTACAAGGTTATTGTCTGTTAGAACACTGTTACTAGTTCATGCTTGACAGCTCACACCCAAAAATTCCCCTGGGTGTTAGCGATGTTAACATGAGCTCAAACTTTTCAATGCTGTATGGTCATTTGTTATGACATGATAATATCATGATCATTGTACTAGAAGATATATCAAGGCCAAGGTTACAGCTTATTTTTTCCCCACTGACTGCCTTTAGACTGTTACCATCTAACACACAGGTATATGGAAATGTACTAATGTTGAGAACACAGCTGATTACTGTAAACATGCTATCCTGTACAGCAGTGAATTGGAGATGGTTGTCTGTGGGCTGTGGGAAGTGGCACATATCTTGTTTGATAAAACCAATGATCATAATCCAATCATGATACTGAAATGGCAATGAATGATAACAGTACAATGGCAATGAATGATAACAGTACAATGGCAATAAATGATAACAGTACCATGGTAATAAATGGTAATATTCCAATGGCAATTAATGATAACAATCCAATGGCAATAAATGATAACAGTACAATGGCAATTAATGATAACAATCCAATGGCAATAAATGATAACAGTATAATGGCAATTAATGATAACAATCCAATGGCAATAAATGATAACAGTCCAATGGCAATAAATGACAACAGTCCAATGGCAATAAATGATAACAGTATAATGGCAATAAATGATAACAGTACAATGGCAATAAATTATAACAGTACAATGGCATTAAATGATAACAGTACAATGGCAATAAACGATAACATTACAATGGCAACAAATGATAACAGTATAATGGCAATAAATGATAACAGTACAATGGCAATAAATGATAACAGTACAATGGCAATAAATGATAACAGTCCAATGGCAATAAATGATAACAGTACAATGGCAATAAATGATAACAGTCCAATGGCAATAAACGATAAGAGTGCTTGTGTCATCTTAACCATCATCACTGTTACATAATAAGCAAATAATTAAGAAGCAGCCATCTATATTTGATTTGGGGTGAAATTAAATGAACGTTTTACTGAAAATCATTTTCGGAAGATGAACTACCTAAATTCTAAAGAATGTATCCATTAAATCAGTGGGAATTTGTTTATGAACACTGCATGGGTATTTGGTATACTTTATTTCAACATGCAGGGATGATGTTGTTGTTGTTTTAGGGTTTAACGCTATTTTTCAGTACACAATAGGCTATACATGGTTAAACCCTATAACAACAACAACTATAATCTGGACAATGAGAGAAAGGGAGAAAGGGAGGGCATTAAGGGCATGTGACTTTCATATGATTAATCTGGCATGTTTTGCATTGTTGGTAATCATTAACCATTTTACAATGAGAAAATAATGATGAAGATTATTGTCATTACTGATACATGGAATGAAAGCATTAAACAAATTTCAATCAATGAAAATGAAGAGGAAGATTATCTTAACTGGAGACAGTGGTACAAGGAATGTGTGTCACTGAAATCATTGCATACAAACTGCTTGGGAACATAAGTAATTTTTACAATAGTCATAAAAAAATGCATTTCATTCATAATTGTTACTACCAATATTGTTAACTTATCCAACCATTGAACAGATTTACATACAGAACTGGAAATGTCTTTTAAAAAAGCTCTTAATTATATATTTATAAATTACATTTCAAAGAAGATGGGTTTCAAAGTAGACAGGCATACATAGGTAAATATTCTAGGATAATCTGTTAATCTTGGATACGTAGGACATAATACTGATGTCCTAACACAATCACCAACAATAAGTTTTTAAGTGAAATCAGCTGATTATAACTTATTTATCTCAAATATTCAAATGGTTACATTGTTAGTATGTGCCTTTCAGTATTTATGATAAAAGAGACAAAAGTACTTTAATTTGTTTTCCCCTTCCTAAATAATTTGGATTCACAAACCAAATTCTGATGGTTGCTGCAAAAATGACATCTCATGACTACACAGAAAAGATTAATGTACCTCAAGCTTTCTAAATTTAAACTGTTCTAAATTAGTTTTAAGTATCATACATTGATTATAATTTATATATTATATTTTATTAATGAAAAACCCTACAAATTTTCTATTAGGCAAAACTCATAAAACTGATAACATTTGATACACTTTACTATATTTTATCTTCATGTATCATGATAATTATTGTTTATGAATAAGTTATTTAAAGACCAATATCAAATTAATTTATCTCATCTCAATATCCCTTAAAAAAGACAAATGATTTGAATCCTTGTAACAATTGTAATTATTTTTTAAATGTTCAGTGCTTTATTAATCCATTTTCCCCTAGAGACTTTTCATGTTTGCCATAATAGAGGAAAGAATGACATTTTGGGGGTTACATCTAATTGCATCCAAATATGAGTTTCTGAGAAAATTTCATTTTGATGGATGCATAGGTGTATACAAGACGTTGTTTCTGATTGGCTATTTTGGCTATACAAGTGCAGAATGTTGAAAATTGCACTTCTTTTGTCTTGTCTTTATGTGGTGGAGTGGGATTTGCTCACTGGATGATTTTCTTGTCCTTGCCCCTTTTTACTCCAAATCCCACTTTTTACAAAGGTTCATCAGTCTGTGTGCAGTCTGAACCTGTCTGGTTTAGATCTAAGGGCAAAAAGTCTAAAATCTCAACACAATGCTCTGTTCTGAAACAAGCAATTTATACCTGAAAAACACAATCTCACATTTTTTTCACAGTCATAAGTTTTACTACATTTATTTTACATGTTATAAAGAACCAGTTCTTGTTGTCTTGCAAATGGATAAAAATATGTGTTCTAAAATATTTCATTACAAAAACACTTTCATCTCCAAGGCGTACTTTCATTGAAACCGAATGATGACAAAGTTTTTTATTACAGTAATAAACTATCAAGTCTGGTCATTTTCACAATTTCTGTAGTTTATAGTACAAGTAAATTATTTATCATTTGATCTACACATTAAAGCAAATACTTACTTCTTCCCGATATCTTTCATTGTCAATATATTTGTACAACCACTGTGCAATATATTCTATAGGATCTCTAGGCCTTTTCTCTGCTACTTCTGTCAAACATTCTGTCAAGCAATTTCCAAGATTTTTCTTCAGATAGGCAGTGTCCATTTCTGTTGATATTTTCTATTTGAAGAAAAAAATTATATAATTGTATTAATTTTACAATCATTTGTGCATTCAGTGCTGATCAATGACAGTCAACAGTTATCAGCTAATACTAAACTAAATATATATAAATTAGATCTGGATGCTGTGAACAATATGTATAGTTGTGTATTGTGGTATATGTATAGTTGTATATTGTGGTATATGTATAGTTGTATATTGTGGTATAATTATAGTTGTATATTGTGGTATATTTATAGTTGTATATTGTGGTATTTTTCAACATACCATGATATGTACTATGGTAAACTGCAATTATATTAGGGAATTTAGGGTGTGCTGGGGAATGGGATTGACACTTTTTCAGATCTCTGATTGTTACTATTTGTAAAAAATATCTTTCCCTGGCTTATAACAAAATAATAATATAACATATCCATTACATTATTTGTAAACAGGTAATTATAAAAAAAAAGTAATTTAAGCCAAAAAGAAAATAAATAATTCAAAAGAAAATTGTTGCCTCCCAATGAAATGGTCAGTACCTTATAGCACAAACTATCAGGCCAGGGATTTTACTGATACAAGTGAAAGTAAAAACCAGAAATGATGAAAGGGAAATGTATTTACACATATGTATGACCAGACCATTGCATTATCTAATTTTCATCCTGATACAAGGGCTATTTATTTGTATCGCAATAATTAAAATGTCATGGATGATACATCACCAACACACTACAACCTATGCATTCAGAGAGGAATATTGAGGAATTCAGTAATTTACTGAACATTCCACTCATGTCTGACAATAATGCATTGTATATGTTTGTTTCAAATTTATCTCACTGTCATATATGAATGATAGGATACCGTTAATATTTAATATGAAATTAAGATTGAATTGATATTACCATTTATATCATATGGCACTTTACTGTAGATGAAGAAATATATTACTATATTTTCATGCAAAGACAAACAGCTTAGACAAAAGAACTGCTTTTGATAATCTCTTAAGAGCAGCTATATACCTCACCAGACTGGGTATAAACTGAAATGTGAAGGTTGGGTGAGGTGGGAAGGAAAGTGGAAATAAATTATGTTGGCCTCTTTGAGATTCAATAAAAATTATTCAAATTGCACTTAATTTTGATCATAAAGAATAAGGTTTTTAAAATTGGCACAAATATAGGTAGCCAAGCAGTAACACAATTTATATGGTGCCCTAAAAAATATAGCTCATTACATGTATTTCTCAATTTCAGGTTAGTTGTTATTATGATTTTGAGCAAGTTCTAAGAAAAGAATATTTTTTAATAACATTTTAAATATTTATGCCTATGATCTGTAGAGGTCCTTAACAGCCTTTCTGCTAACACGCTACTTGTACAATTGAGAAAATGAATAGGACTTCTGTACTTTTTACAATTTAAACAAAACAATATTTTAAATACATGTATAATAACTCATCAATAAACATCAGAATCACAACATTCCTTTCCAACAATACATGTACTGGCTGAAGAAATCAAATCTCTGATTCTTTGTGATATACATCATATACTCTTGAAAGAATAATGTGATTTACAAAAAGTACAAGAAAAAATTTTTACCAAAGTTAAATTCTTCTCTCTTCTTTTCCTATAAATGGAGTCAAAATAATCAACAATCCAATCAACGATAGAGGGCAACATATGTACATAATGTTGAATGAGCATGTGTACAGTCTAGTGGAAATTTGCATCAGTTTTGGTTACCAAGACACATGACAGAAACACTAAAATCTATTTCACTGTGATATGTATCATACTGCAAATTTAATACTGCAATGTGCTTCATGTTAAATTCCCAACACCAATTCATACTGTGAAAGGCATCGTATTGTTAAATGTGAATTATAATGCTTATAATGAAAACAAGCATTTATTTTCTCATCCTGGCTGGAGTAAATTCACCTAGGGATCAAAAGAGTTGTACACACTTTTGCCCTGTGATGAGAAACCTTTCTTGCAAAACTTCATATCTTGGACAAATGTTAATCTAGTTACATGCATTTTATTTCCAAAGTACTTTTATTCCCTGAAGAAACTGCAATATGAGCAATATGAGTAAAAATAATGATGGTCACCATTATTAGAGCATCAAACGATAAAACATATATTGTTAAGTATATCTGACATGATATATATTTGGTTTAATTTAATATTGTTTTTCAGTTTTAAAAATCTTTTTTTTTCATTACATGCTATTGTAATGTAAATTTATTCACTAAAGATAATGTTTTTTCAGAAAATTGGTTGACTAAATTATTTTTTGGTAAATAAATAATATTGACCTAGATCATGAACTTTATTCAAGGTTAGTGGAAACCACGAAAACAAGTTTTATATTTATTCTTAAATGATTGGTTGTTGTCGAGATCAAGATGGAACTAGTGAATTAAAGTAAAGAACATTTTATTCTTAAAGTATATGATTGGTTCTTTTCAGGGTCATGTTAGGAATATGTTATATAAATGATCACATGTCACCACCACCCGTTTTGTAATTTTGCAATTTGGGAATTCTTTAAAAGCTGCATCATAGTTTAGGATATAACCTTTGTTTTAGTGGAATATTCTCAGTTCTGGACTTTTACAAATGACGTTGAGTCATTTTCTTTTGCTGTAGCTGGTTTTTGATCCATGTTAACATTTCATAAATTCATTTGGATTTTAAAGTATTTTTTCAAATCTCTGGAAATATTTGAAATGCTCATATGTAATTCTTGGACAAAGAAAATTTATCAAAATATTACTCAGATTTCCAACACCGGAGAGTTCAATTTTGTGATTCTACAAGAACTATAGATAGCACAAAACAGACTTCAGCATACATCATTGTCTTCCATCTTGCATTTTCCAACAAGACTCAAACTACATCATCATCTTCCATCTTAGATTTCCCAACAGAACTCAAACTTGAATCTATTAGAATATTTCGTTTAACTAGAATTTAATTCATGGATTATTCTTGAATTTTTTTTGGATTTGATTAAGTAAATTATATTTTAAATTTTATATAGCTTGTTGTTTTCACTTTTTGTTTGTTACCATTTATTAGAGCTTAAACTCATACAGTATCAATTATTATTTGAAAAGCAAAGGCATCAAGGATATAAAATATGCACAGACTTAAATCATAAATCATTGATTTATAATTTCTAACCGGACTGTTGCTAAATGGTCCCTAACACTGTTCAGTTATTGTTATTTCAACACAAAATAAAACTCCCAATTTAAACAAGCAGACAGACTGTCTGCTGTCCATTTCTGGTTTCAAGAGTAGTCTATTGCAATAAAAACTCTGTCATTTGCATCCATTATCTGCAATGTCTAGTTAAAAAGTTTCTAAACCGAATTGAACAAACAGAAATGAGGAACTCTTCTATGCATGTGTTTAAAGATGTGAAAATCCAAAATTTATGGCATTATCGAGATTTACAAAGACTGTGAGCATCATCATACCTATTGCTTGAAAACATGGAATTGACCAAGCAAATATGGGGTTGAGATTCTGACATCGTAGATAGTTGTGGCATTATAAAATAATAACAAAACGAGCAGTTATTACATTGCAATTATCCTAAGGAACAAGCGCATTCAAAAAATTATTTCCTCATCCTGAATCTGACACCTCTAATGTCAAGACAATTCACTAATCTAATTGTATGCTAAAAGCTAGTATTTTATAAATGAAATAATCCAACAGGATCTTTACCTTCTTGTGGAAAAAAGCAATAACCGACTGAGACATTTAAAAAATGGCTCATTCAGTTATTGATTTTTTTCCACAAAAAGGTAAATATCCTGAAGATTTATTTAATTTATCAAATACTAGCTTCTAATTACTAACATATACAGATTTAATTGTCAGAAAATTGTCTGCTAACCCTTATTTATGAAACACTGGTTTCGAAAGATATTTTATTAAAGTATACAAAAAAAATTCTGAGATTATAAAACTTGGTGGGGTGGGGGGTATACCGGTATATGAAATGTAGATCCTAGTAAATAGGTGATACGCAGAAACATGTTTCCGGAAGATATTATAGCATGGCTACAGAGTCGTTAATATAACAAAAACTTCACACAAAAATTGTCTACTCAATTATAGGTATTAACTGGTAAAACCAAAGTAGTAAATGAAAGAAAAGTCGGGTCCCATTAACAAGCAGTGAATAAGTCAATAAGTGTCGAACCTCTGACATTACTTTAAAGCCCCTGTGCCTGAAATTTGCATACTCTTTAGAACTAAAGCTATATATGATTGGATACTGTTCACAGCAAATATTTAATTTTGTTCATAAAAAAGAAGATATGCTTGATATTAGATAAAACGTGTGTAAAAATCTCGTCTTACCTCAACTGTTTACAGTCCTTCTCAACGGCTATGTACAACCTCGATGTCGAATGCAACTGACTTCCTTAACAACCGCCGTCGCTGCCAATTGATTGTCCTGCAGCGCGCTCAAGCAAGAACAGAGACAACAGACAGTTTGAGTGACAGGGTTGGTCGCGCTCCTTCCTGATAAGTCTTTCATGAACTAAACAAAACTGAAATGCAGTACATTGGAATATCAGGAGAATCGTATCATCCTTCCAATATCTTGTTAACAAACGAGCCATGGAAGGGACGTGTTCTTTTCACAGGTAAGTTGGCACTTATCCGCGAGTAAACCATAAAATTGTTAGATTGGATCAATATAAATAATATATGTATAGTAATATATGTTCATATATGAATGAGTGAGATAGACGAAGACTGCAAGTTTCCAAATTGATATCGCGAAATTTAGTCTCGTATAATTTATGTGAACACCCTTGAGTTAAAAGCAGTATTATATAAGCTGTTAGCATGGTTTCCTTGTTCTGCCATCAACAGTCTTATTTTATTTTTTAAAATCCTTTTTCAAAATAATTCATTGCCCCATAACCCTCCAGTTATAAAACTGAAATCAGATTTCATAATGCCATTAGCAACATCTTCAGTAATTTCATAATTTCCATAAAGTGTGTGAAATGCATTTTTAAGAAGTTATCGCGAGCCAAGCATCAAGCGACTTCTTTCTATACCTGCTAAAAGATAAACTAATAAATTAATCTGAAACCGTACTTTAAATATTGCAACTTCCCCTACCATATGTATAATGATAAGTGAGGCCAATGTCATGAAACACGTGTAATTTATTATGAAATATTTGTGATGTTATCAGTCAGTTATTTTGAAATACTTTTTGTCATATATCAGCATCATTGGCGACTTAGACTCGAGAGACCATGCGGATAGTGCCCTTGGGGTGTCGTCTGTCTCTGCGTCATTTTTCTCTCCGTTAACTGTACATTGTCAGAATCGTTCAGTAATTTACGATATTGAACACCTTCATACTGCATTCCCGTGCAAGACACATGTGCCCCATAGTATATTAGGAACTATTTTGTAAATAAATCATGTACACTCGTGTAGCAGACGCTTTACGTTTTGGTTGATTAAACTTGTTTCTGAATAAACTATAGCAGATGTTTCGCGGACTGCCACATCCCATATCTTTTGACGCATTCCGCATTAACGTTTTTTTTTTTTTTAAAATACAATGTTTCGGATTTAGACTAGCAATATATACCAGACAGGGTCTTTACAATTAACATGCAAAGTGACAAGGCATAAACTCTCTTCTTCAGCTGGTAATAAGAATGGCAAAAATATACTTCCATGTTTACATCCTGAAGTTCCTCAAAATGTACTTTCTTAGTTCTGCAACCCCGAATTACACGAGCCATGTCATGGGTTCTCAAGCTTGATTACGCAATTTGAAGTTGTACTGTAATTTCGACTATTTTCCAATTACATCCTCCTTACTCACTCAAAATGAAATAAACATAATATTTAATAGCATTTTTTTGATAATTGTAATTGAAAACTTCATATTTTCCCCACATTATGTTTTCAAACATTCAGTGACAGAACAGAAACACACTTGCAGATGTTAACACGCTGCTAAAATCCGATGTACGTCATGTAGAATTGGTACATAAATCCAGTCCATAATCACGAAATTCCGTAGAATCGACAAAAATACCAAGATCTATTCATTCCAGATGAAATGGAAAGTTGTTGCAATGCGCATTCATGCAGAATATGACTCCAAATTTCAATTTTAAGTAGACCAAAACTCCATTTTCTTTCCGAAAGTTATGTTTAACGCACGACAAAGTTAAAATTTATCTAGGCAGAGTTATGTGCGCATTAATAATGTTGTTCTGTAATGATGATCTGCGATTGTGTCTTTAGTTTGGAATCCGTCATACATTCAGTTAATTTGTTTTGTTTTTTTATCGTGTAATTTTGTTTATATAATTAAGGCTTATGTAGCGTAAGAAAATGCATATAATAACAAAGTTACTGCATTTGTATGGGAAAATATGAACTCGTTTTGCCGGAATCCGAATTCTTGTTTTGTGTTCTTTTCTATGTTTCTGTTATGTCATTGAATGCTTGAAATCATAATGGTCTATCGTACGCCTAAATCCGAAACATTATATCAAAAAAGTTTACACGGAATGTTTCAACGCAGCTGCTATGTGGCAGTCCACGAAACACCTGCTTTAGTTTATTCAAAAACAAATTTTAATCAACCAAAACGTAATGCGACACTTACGCGAGTGTACATGATTTGTTTACAAATTTGTTTTGATACAGCCATCGCTGCACATTTCTGATATTACGTCCAGTCGCCTGCTTCGTTGAAAGTTTTTTAGTCTATGAATTCATCCACTTTGTCAACATTGGCATCTCTACTTTCAAATGGCTCAAAGAGTTGGTTTACTTCATCCACAGATAAATAAAATAAATGAAAAGTGATGGCGTCTGCGTCCATTGTTTGTTTACAAAAAGAAATTAGTTCCTTTATTCACGTGGGTTCAATATAAAGTGAGCGCACGTGCAATATTTAACAATATTGCACAATTCTGACAATGTAAAGTTAGTGGAGATTTTTAAAAATATAGCATACAATAATGCCTCTTTTCGTAAAAAATATGAAGATATCGAAACAAATATGCAGAGGTACTATTTTCTGATTCAGTCACAACTCATCGATCTAATTTCGTAACAAACCGGTAATGTGTATATCGGTACAGTTTTTAGCTAATAAAGCTCATCTGCATTGTCTTTTTTCTCTTATGCCTTTCAGTAAGGTGGAGCATATTATTACCGAAAAAGAACCCTTTTCTACATGCTAAGAAGCAAGATTTAAAACATACAAACAAGCAGAAATGTTCATCTTACATAACTATTTACTTCTAATAATTTTCTCATCATGTAATTTATAACTGAAGACAAAGTCCGAACAATATCTCAGTATTATAGTTACTTCAGTTTAAGAAAAAAAAATATCTGTAAAGCGGTTTTGGCGATGGTTATTTAGGATTTCAATAAGCAATCCAGGGCATACATTAATCGATTTTTCGCTAGATAACCAAACAAAGCACGTTCAGTTTTCAATTGCATGGATAAGGTAAGGTGACGATGATTAATTTTCATGTACATGTTTAAACACTAGTGTTACGTCTGTGTTGACTTATAAAGGCTTTATCGCGTATTTTGTGAATTAGTTCTGCTTTCAAGTGCGGTATTTATACAGATAAAGTACTGTGAGAATTGGCGTTTCTTGACAAAAAGTAACACGTGATCCAATGTCTACAGAAATAACGTATCGTTGCGCAGAATATTTAGAAAAGATAAAGGCTGTGCTGAAAACCAGTCTTGAAACTTGTTTTCTGCTTTTGAGTACCCAAAAAAAGCGAAAACAACCAGTGTTGAGTAAAATTAACAAATACTTTTTGCAACTACTTCGTCTGTACCTAAATAGTGTAATCTAAAATTTTAGTGTTACGATATATAGCTTATCTGAAAAAGAATGACCTCGCTCAAAAGCACTTCGTCCCGATAAATTCCGTTGGTGCTATACTATTTCTCCTGACATATTACTACTTTTGATAAACATTTTACCTTGCAGGTATCGCAGAAAGTATTTTTAAATGGCAGGAATTGAAAAACGCAAAAGGATCTAACAAACCGTTCACACTTAAATAGTCTATAGTGATATATGGCAAAGCAATGGACGCAAGAAGTTTAAGAATCGACCCAACGATGAATTTATAAGGTGTACATCTGCTATTATTTTACAATGTATGTAAAAGTATTCTGTTTAAAAATGTTACAACAGTTTGTAGAAATACACGATAAATTGTATTAAACAAACACTGCGACATTTTCAGAAACGTAATACACAGTATTTTTGTTTGGTATGGAATGTCCACTTTTCTTCATTATGTACCTTCTTTGTGTGTATTTTCATCCCACCTTTGATTCCATGTTCCGTGTATTTCATCATACCTTCGATTCCACATGTCCCTTGTTCCCTGTATTATTCATCACGTTTGATTCCACGTGTCCCTTGTTCATCGCGTTTTTTTTTCTTCACACCTTTAATCCTAAATGTTCCGTGTTCCGTGCATTTTCATGACACCTTTGATTCCACATGTCAGTTGTTCATTGCATTTTCATCACGTTTGATTCCACGAGTCCCTTGTTTTGTTCGGTGCGTTTGTATCACACCTTTGATTCAAAATGTCAGTGTTCCATGTATTTTCATCACACCTTTGCTTCCACATGTTCCATGTTCCGTGAGGACAGTAAGACAATCTTAACGCAAACTGTTCAGGTAGTGAAAAATGTGATGGAACCTAATGTCACCAATAGTAAGTGTAGTAACTGAAGGCACTTTAGATGACTAAGAAAAAATACCTTAATGGAAACGTTTCAGCCAATGTAAATATCAGTTCAAATGGAAAGGATACAAAGCAAATTCTCGACAGTGAAATTCCATTGTATAAGAAGGTCATATCAGTTGTTGTAGGGCTAACTCCATTTTTCAGCACAAGATAGGTTATATATGGCGGCCAGTATAAATAGTGGGGGAAGAACCCGGGAAAACACAACAGGAAAGAACCACCGATCCACTAGATGCTACTGGCAATCTCTCTCACATAAAACTTTGCCCGAGTCCGAGACTCGAACCAACGCAAACTGAGGTGCGATGGCAGTGATCCGTAACGATTAGCGCTTTAGACCATTCGGCCACTCGGGGCCCCTAAAGTAATCATTATGTACTTTTTTATCTTGACACATTTGAGTTCTTAGAAATATATTAAAATGGTCAACGATCCAGCACAAACAAAGAAAAGCCTCTGTGCGAGTTAACCAAAAGGATTTGCCAAACGGTAATGTGGTTAAATTTTCAAATTCCTTGTCATTTAGGAGTCATTGCGACTTAACACAAGGTCTTACATCATTTTTATTGGCCGAAAAAAAAGCGCTGTTTCCAAATAACGTAGATTTTATTATACTTGTCAAATGACCGGTTTAGTCCTTTTAAACTAGCTTTGGCCATTAAATTTGTTAGAAAACAAACTTCTTTCAAGAGAGGATTCAGAATCTTGTTTATGTCTCTGGTTTTAAATAATCTGTCAAAGGCGTGTAAAGTAGTAAGATATAATCTTCATTCTACTCAATCACAAATGACATTAAGGTATAACAAAACTATAGAGTAAAGATTTTTTTCAGAATGGGGTTAACGTCTGTTTCTACTGCTTATATCTCAATGTCCTCCTCAGGCTAGGTAGTATGGTTCTTGTGTAGGAAGTATTTGATTATGATTTTTAACGTAGCTTTAACAATTTTTCAGTCATATTGCTACGATGTCTGCAGTGAGGCAGTTTATAGTGATGTCTAGCAGTGGGGCATCATGCCGCAGACATGTAGCCTGATGTCCCACCCAGTCACATTATCCTAACACCAGGCCGACCAGTCCTAACACTAACCTCTTAATGCTGAGCGTCAAGCGAGGCAGCTGTTAGTACCATTTTTGTAAGTCTCTGGTATGACTCGGCCGGGGATCGAACCCACGACCTCCCGCTTACGCGGCGGACGCTCAAATCACTAGGAAAGAGGAGCGGTGTGTAGGAAGTAAAAAACTGATTATATTTTTTGGGTAGCGCTGGATGTTAACGAATAATTTTGCTCAGATGTTTCGAAGAATGTTGAACTTCCATGCCGAAGAATTTGTTAAATAAAAAATCAAGTAGTATTGGTCTGACAAATGTGAGGAGACGTTCGATAAATTAAAAGCAATACTTAAAATGCACCGGTTCTTTCAGCTCCAGATTTTAGCCATAAATCATTTAAAATGTATGTTAATGCAAGTCATTTAGGGGTTGGTGGCGTATTAAGTTAATAAAACCAAAAATAGTGTGGATCATCCAGTGTGCTCTTTCTTTATACAAAATATTAAATAAGCACCAGAGAAATTATTCTACTATCGAGGACTGACTCTCTTGTTTAATTTTGGTGTTACAACACTTTGAAGTGTTTATTAATTCAGCTCCATCTCCGATTATTGTATTCACTGATCCCAACTCGCTTTACATTAATGAACAAAATGAAAACTACAAATCTGTGTGTGTGTGTGTGTGTGTGTGTGTGTGTGTGTGTGTGTGTGTGTGTGTTCTACTTGATTTTTAACGTAGCTTTAACTATTTTGTTTAGCCATATCGCAAAGATGTATGCAGTGTGGCAGTTTATAGTGATGTCTAGCACTCGGGCATCATGTCGCAGAAATGAAGCATGATGTCCCACCTATCACATTATCATGGCATTTATCCGACCAGTCATAACAATTACCTCTCATTGTTGAGCGCCATGCAGGGACAGCTGTTAGTACCATTTTTTTAAAATAAGTCTTTGATATGATTCGGCCGGGGTTCAAACCCGCGGACCCCCCCCCCCCCCCCCTACAATCAGAGGCGGATGCTATATTCACTAGTCCACCGGAGCCATCTTCATGCACAGGTGCTCGACGCGACCTTGAAGTGAAGAAGAAAAATTAATCTAAAGGAAAAAAATAATACAAAGTGATTAAAATACCTTAGATTACCCCCATGACCCATTCAGACATAGGACCCTCTCTAGCATACTATATAGTATGCTAGAGAGGGTCCTAAGTCAAAATGGGTCATTGGGGTAATCTAAGGTATTTTTATCACTCTGCGTGATTTTTCCCCTTTAGGTTATTGTTTTTTTTTATTTCACATCAAGCTCGTGTCGAGCACCTGTGTCTTCATGGCTGTAAATTGCAGTGATTGTCTAAAGAAAAAAATATTGCATAGTTAATTTCGTTTGCGGTTGTAAGCTCTATTTTAAGATAATAACAGCGTCTGTAGATTGTATATATCTATACATATATGTTAAGTTTCTAATATAAAGATATTTTCGAGTTTTTAGTTATTTTTTGTGAGTGTTTAAAGTCACGTGGTTGAGTTTTGCTACTTAGATCACGTGAATATGTATTGTGAAGTATTAGAATGAGCAGTAATGTCTGACAGCGGAGGATATTGCAAATATTGCCGTAATAGACTCTTGAATGTGTATATAAGGAGAGAACGGAGTAATTGATATTTTATTTCTATTTTGGATTCCTATTTTGTATTCTTATTTCATATGTTCTTGAGATAATATTAGTCTGCAAATTTGTTTCATTCTGTGTTTAGATATAATTTGAGAGGAGACCTTTTCTTGTATTATTAATTGGAATTACACTGGTGCTCTTTGAACTAAAATAAAGGGAGATCTGAACAATGCCTGTGTGACACCGCATGACTATTGGTAGACTGGTACATTCGATGGTCTGAAAATCATTCAGAACATTCGATTCTTTAGGATTTGTGTTTAAATTTGTGGAGGATTATTTTGGATTTAATTCATAATATTGTAAGATTCTCTTAATTTTTTCATTTGATAACTTTGATTTTTTTAAAAAATCTTCAAAATTTACAAAACCTGTTGGTTTTGCTTCTTTCTGTTACTTAATGACCATAGAGTCATAACAGCATGTATGTGTGTGTGTATGTATGTATGTATGTATGTATGTATGTATGTATGTATGTATGTATGTATGTATGTATGTATGTATGTGTGTGTGTGTGTGTGTGTGTGTGTGTGTGCCAGCTTGTGGTTTAACGGTACATCAGCACAATCTTGACTACCGAGTAAAAGTTATTTTAAATCACTTCAACCAACTCCAAATATACACTTTGAGACAAATCAAGGAAGTCAACAATGCTGCGAAAAGTCTCTTTAAGGTGCAAACAGCAAAAATACAGCCCAATAATGGATGGTAACTCCTTAATATAAATGTTGACGATATTTTTTTTATGTAAATCACACTCTGTTTAAAAAAAAAAAGCCATATCGGCATAGGAGACATTCCATGGCAAAAATGTTATCTCCCTTTGTCGCCTTGTTAGGTTCATGGGGCCTCTTTCGTCATCCCCGAGACTTCGTGGGGATTAATGAAAGAAAAGTTAAATTAAACCGTATTGCCAGACCAGGAAACCAAAAGAAAGTTAGAAACTCATACTGTTGATGGAATGAACATATTATCTATGGAACAGTTTTGAAAATGTTTGTAGTACATAACTAACAGAGACATGAAAACAATGCCAACTCAAAAACTTATGGTTAGTTCTTTTTTTTTGGACTCGAAATTCATGATGTTGTTGATGATGATTATTATTGTTATTGTGTAGGTAAATTTTGTTCTGTTCTGAAGGTTCATTATCGTTATAAAATATTATAAAATATATACTTATCCTTCTGATAATATATCAACAGAAGGGCAGCAGTGTCATTGGATACAAACAAAAGATTTTTGCGACCTCTCTCTCTCTCTCTCTCTCTCTCTCTCTCTCTCAATTAAAGCAGATAGGTTTGCAAGAGTTCGTTGAATTCATATGCATGTTATTTAACTCAGTTTCTTGGTTTTGTAGAAAGGTAACTTATTTACCCATGTGTACAAATTAAAATACAGGTATCACAGATTGATTAATTTTATGTTTACCAGATCCTAATTTCAGTGAAGACTAGTCCCTCTTATTTTGCGTTGGCTTTTTGTTTTCGTAAACACGTAGTTTCCTTTATCATTTTATACTAGATTTAATGAGAACAAAATTCAAATGTCCTGATTAAAAAGTGTGAAATGCATAGCATGCAAATAGTTATCGTCTTCACGTGGTCAATACGCTAAAAAAATCAGCGCGAGTCATCGCTATGATGAGCCCCAATCTCTATTCAAATGTTCTTGGCCAAGCATGACCGCATACGTAAACTATAAACTGATATGTAGGCTTGAAGTTATAAAACGTTTAACTATCTGTCAATACCAACTATAGTTCGTACAAACAGGAGACCGCTAATTTTCCCTGCCTTTAACACTATGCATTTGCAGGCCAGCGTTATTAAATGTAGGCCCTAGCTAAAAGTACCTAAGTCGTTTCACACGAAGTATTTAAAACGAATCGTGATGCTGAGAGCCAACTGAGACAGCTGATAGTACCATTTTCATAAGTCTTTGGTATGACTCGGTTGGGATTCAAACCCTGGCCGAGTCATACCAAAGACATAAAAATGGTACTAGCAGGTGCATCGCATTACGCTCAGCATTAAGAGCGTAGTGTTGGGACAGGTCGGCCTGGTGTCAAGACCGAGTAGGACATCATGCTGCATGTCTGCGACATGGTGCCCCAGTGTTAGACATCACTATAAACTGCCACACTGTAGACATCGTAGAGATATGACCTCAATTGTTAAAGCTACAGTTAAAAACAAAATAACAAAATAAACCCCACATGTACTTTTTGCTACATTTAATGACGCTGACCTGAATTTTTTTAATGTTTATATATATACATATATATACATACATAGGCCCGTGCGGAGTCACGGACCACCGAGTGAGGGTGGAACCAGAGAACAGATACATAGGTATTGGGACAATGTCCAGGGAGGGGAGCAGCGAAGTGAGCTATTTGTGGAGAGCAGCACCCAATACCCCTTTCCCTCGACCCAAGACCAGCCGTGTAGGGGAGATAGGGTGGCGCGTTCCGGCCCATGCGGACTGGTCCATGCCTAATTCTGGCAGACAGATCATGGTAAGTTACTTGTCGGTGTTGGATTATAACTTTTTTTTGCGTAGCATACTGTGTAGATTTTACCAACAGATCAAGATCTGGCATACGTACATACGATGTCCTGAAGTCATTTAACTGTTTATCTTTAGTTTCAGTTTGAAGTATTTAAATCATAAAATAATTTACTTTCATCATGGACTTGATTGAACGGTATAATAGTAAATATGTGTGTCAGGCGTCAGTAAACTGAAACGATTATTGTCTCTTTTAACCGCTCCAAGTTTTTTGTTTTCCTGTTGTTTTTCCACATTACTCCCCCCAACCCGCTCAGTGGATTTTCTCCATGCTTTCTTTGACTGTCTTTCCGCGTTTATTACACTAGATGTTCGTGCATTGCTTGGATGCCTGACCTTTATTATACCCAAAATGCATCCAGCCCATTTCATCTGTTACTTACACTTAAACCATGTACTACGTCATAACACACACACACACACACACACACACACACACACACACACACACTCTTCTCTCTCTCTCTCTCTCTCTCTCTCTCTCTCTCTCTCTCTCTCTCTCTCTCTCTCTCTCTCTCTCTCTCTCTCGTTGTCTCACGGGGTTATGCAGCAAACGTTTCTAATTTAGTTGTGGGTAGTATTAGATTTAGGTTGTTTTGGGGTTGATGTTTTTAGTTTTTCGTAATTGTGGTCTTCTACTCGAATTCTCGTCATCTTTGGAAAGAGCATCTACATGACTTTTTGTTCGTTAAAATATAATGTTTCGTTTTTTATTGTATACTCAAATATTCGTTTGAGAACATGCCTGATCTACTATTAGACAGAGATTATGAATGTTTGAGAACATGACTGTTCTACTATTAGACAGAGGTCATGTATGTTTGAGAACATGACTGATCTACTACTGGACAGAGGTCATGAATGTTTGAGAACATGACTGATCTACTTTTGGACACAGGTCATGAATGTTTGAGAATATGACTGATCTACTGGACAGAGGTCATGAATGTTTGAGAACATGACTGATCTACTATTGGACACAGGTCATGAATGTTTGAAAACATGACTGATCTACTATTGGACACAGGTCATGAATGTTTGAGAACATGACTGATCTACTTACAATTCGACAGCGGTTATGTGTTTCAGTTTATGACATGACCATACTAAAATCCAAGTCTAAAGCATTCATTTTACATGTATCTCATTTTATTTTATTTTTGATAATGAAATATTTTAGTTACTGTTTCTATTATATGCTCAGTGTTACACATAAAGTACCTATTACACTGTATGACGAATGGTATAAATGTTTGGGGAATAAGTGCCGATTAATTATAGTAAGAACATTGATTGTTTAAGAAGCGATTTTAATTCGCGTCACGCTTACAATCATGTTTGAAACGACGGAGAACTCGGAGATAGCTGAGATTTTGATTGCAAGTCGAATCTGATTTCATCCCATTCTTCCTGTACGCGCACTAGTATTGATCATCAAGGTTTCCGATTGTGTTCCTATTTTTAATCACATACAGCTCAAGAACATCTTTAGCTCCAAACAAATTTCCTTGACTACCAAGATCAGACTGTTCAACTCCAACGTGAAGTCAGTCCTACTGTATGGATCAGAGACCTGGAGAACCACTAAGTCAACCATAAAGAGAGTTCAGACCTTCATCAACAGCTGCCTAAGAAGAATTATCCAGATCCGCTGACCAGACACCATCAGCAGCAACCTGTGGCAGAGAACCTCCCAGTAGAGGATGAGATCAAGAAGAGAAGGTTGGGTTGGATAGGACACACCCTACGTAAGCCGCCAACCAACATTACCAGACAGGCATTGAGGTGGAACCCTCAAGGCAAGAGGAGAAGGGGACGACCAAGAAACGCGACATTGAGGCAAACATCACTAAGATGAGTCACACCTGGAGTCAGCTTGATGGGATGGCACAGGACAGAAGTCTCTGGCGACCTATTGTGGGCGGCCTATACCTCGGCAGAGTGACGGGCAAAAACTACTATACTACGAAGTTCAGCGTATTCAACAGCAATCTCAAGCTTTTCACATTATTTTACTTTTGCATATATGTTGCACGTGTTCTGATCTGAATAAGTAGAGACCTGTCCATGAAATGAAATGTCTTGTCTTACTTTCAGCGGCATACTTTTTATTTCTGCTAAGAAAAAGGCATAACGGGTTATCTTGAGTCCAGAATCGACCAAAGTTGAGTGATGCTATCTTTAAAGTGTTATTTTAGTTTACTTGAAATTGTCTCAGTTAATTGTTTTACTCGCCCTTTAATTACTGGTGTTGTAATATATTTCTTGACATCTATCACAGAACCATTAAATCTAAAATATTAATATTTTCATGTTGCCCTAGCATCCTCTAAACCAAGTCCGGGTTTAATGTTGGGTGAAGATTGAACCACAACCTAGTCACACGTTTGAGCTAGATACATCTACATTGTATCGTTGTACCAAACTGGAAGACCCATGTAAACATCTGCAAGAAAGCAAGTAAAACTCGAAGCTTTCTTAGGAGATATTTACCCGTTGGTTCAAAAGCATCAAAGAAAACGCTCTGAAATATAGCAGTCCATTATGTGAGTGTCACGCACATGAAGACAAACTTGACATGGAAAAGGTACAGCGGTGTGCTTCCAGATAGTTACGAAAGAGATATCGTCACAGGTCAAATATGGAGAGCATATGAACAATTACAACCGCGACCTTTTCAAATAAAAGTCGGGATGCAAATTTAGTTGCATTACTGAAAAATACAGCATTCAGTTCGTTGCCATCGGGAAAGGTGTCGACATTGACTATCGATGAGAGAGGTGCGTCACTATTACAACATAGCCTGCTATATTGTCAGGAAGTACTCAGTCATCCAAAAATTTATCAAGGAAATGAATGCATTACATGATTACAGTCTTTAAGGAACAGGTGCCAATATTTTCTCTCTTGAAGCACACCCTATTTGTTGTTTTTAATTAAAACTTTTAATCTTACATCGCATCCATTCTTTTCTTTCGTGTTGCTTTAGCGCCCACCATATGAATATACTTGCTGCAACTTCAAACTGTTGAAGTTTTCCTGATACTGGTAGAGTTAAGGTTAAAGAGTGTCCTGTTGAAGTTTTCCTGATACTGGTAGAGTTAAGGTTAAAGAGTGTCCTGTTGAAGTTTTCCTGATACTGGTAGAGTTAAGGTTAAAGAGTGTCCTGTTGAAGTTTTCCTGATACTGGTAGAGTTATGGTTAAAGAGTGTCCTGTTGAAGTTTTCCTGATACTGGTAGAGTTAAGGTTAAAGAGTGTCCTGTTGAAGTTTTCCTGATACTGGTAGAGTTATGGTTAAAGAGTGTCCTGTTGAAGTTTTCCTGATACTGGTAGAGTTATGGTTAAAGAGTGTCCTGTTGAAGTTTTCCTGATACTGGTAGAGTTAAGGTTAAAGAGTGTCCTGTTGAAGTTTTCCTGATACTGGTAGAGTTATGGTTAAAGAGTGTCCTGTTGAAGTTTTCCTGATACTGGTAGAGTTAAGGTTAAAGAGTGTCCTGTTGAAGTTTTCCTGATACTGGTAGAGTTATGGTTAAAGAGTGTCCTGTTGAAGTTTTCCTGATACTGGTAGAGTTATGGTTAAAGAGTGTCCTGTTGAAGTTTTCCTGATACTGGTAGAGTTAAGGTTAAAGAGTGTCCTGTTGAAGTTTTCCTGATACTGGTAGAGTTAAGGTTAAAGAGTGTCCTGTTGAAGTTTTCCTGATACTGGTAGAGTTAAGGTTAAAGAGTGTCCTGTTGAAGTTTTCCTGATACTGGTAGAGTTATGGTTAAAGAGTGTCCTGTTGAAGTTTTCCTGATACTGGTAGAGTTAAGGTTAAAGAGTGTCCTGTTGAAGTTTTCCTGATACTGGTAGAGTTAAGGTTAAAGAGTGTCCTGTTGAAGTTTTCCTGATACTGGTAGAGTTATGGTTAAAGAGTGTCCTGTTGAAGTTTTCCTGTTACTGGTAGAGTTATGGTTAAAGATTGTCCTATAGGATAACTTTATCTCAAAGTCGGCGAAGCTGTTTCAGACATGTACCGTATTTGTTTTGTCATACGTTTCACACGTGAAAAAATATATAAAAACTCCACTTCTTATCGCCGATTTGTAAAAATATCTTTCAGGTGTATATTTTGGAGAGTACTTACTTATTTAATTACTTTCAGCTTGGGCATTTTCGACAAGAATGTGAAGACAGACATTCTCATCTTTATCAAAATGCTTGGTGAGTATTGCCATGTTTACTATTTTAGTGGAAGAAACATTTTGGGGTTCTAATATTTTCCATAAACTATGAGCAAGATGTGAATTTAATCGTCCTTAATTTATCACAGTTTATAAATAGTCAGGCCTCATATGTGTGTAGCCAACGGACAGTCATTTGACGAATCTCAACATGAGTTATATGTGACTCATCGAGTAATCGCACCTCTTTAGTCTTCCTTCCAACATTGGGGCAGAACGTTTATAATTCTAAATATTTTGTATTGTTGAAAACATATGAATCAATCAGATTTATTAAAACTTCATCTTTCATGTAGCTTTAGTAATTTAAAAACAATTACTCAAAAATGTTATGTTTACTCGTGCAGTGTTATTTCCAGATGCATATTTTTGGTTTAAAAATATGCACAAATGACAGGCCTAAATATCATCTCTCAGGCGACACGTGAACATTGAAGAACTTAACCAACCTAAAGCCATACATTTTTGCCGGTTCTGGTCCAAGCGTTGCAGGGTAAATCATTCTTTATGTTATGTTTCATACCATAAACTTACAACCTTACTGTGAATACAACTCACTTCAGTCTCAAAGCATAATTAACATTAACGTATCCAAGTACAGTGTTTCCTTGTTCATTGCTCCTTTAAGTACACTTTATGTTCAATATAAATGGTCTATTATTTGGATATGAACAAAGACCTGTCGGTTTTATTTTCCCTGTTATTGATTTATTTTATTGTACTGGGATTTTTGTCCGTTATCGTATAGATGAAATACGTTTTTTATTTTTAATGCACTAGGTGTTCAAGAACATTTTAATGACAAATACGAACTCAAAATCCTGTAGGCACTATTTAGTTTAGCAGTGGTTAGACATCACGCCATTCAAACATATTCGCACTCGCTTACATGCCATAAAACGCGTCTTTACTTTGATAAGTTAACCACAGTAGGAACTGAAAGCAATATACCGATTGATTGCGACAGTTCTAGCCAATTACAATTGTCTGCCAACTTTTAATGCATAACTTTTTATAAAAAAATATTGGAAATGTGTAATATATTTTGCAAAAATAGAAAATACATAGCGTGGATTAATTAAACCATGTATCGAACACGCTTTGTCATTTGCATTATTAAAGTGCATTTTTCCATTCTTTTGTTCATTGAATTGAGGTAGCATAAACTTAGCTTTATAATATCACAGTGCTTCACCCCACCCCCTTACCAGGCTACTTTTTCTGCGATGCATAGATGAAGTTATAGGAATTAGTTGGGTTTTTTTGTATGTGTAATGGAACAAAATAGTCCATTTTTTTTTCTTTTTGCAAAATACATCTCAGCAGGAGAATCCACTTTTGCGATGGAACCAGTGAAGTTGCACCAAAGGTGTCTTCATGCATTCATTCCGATTTTTCACTTTCTCTTTTGTACAGGTACCCGGGCCCAGAGGATGAGTTTCCACCTGAATCCGACGCAGCACGTGTAATGAATGTATACCGACCCGCGAGTAGTGGCTGGCCATACCGTTCAACACGTATGTCTAAATATAACAGCTTACATTTTAAACAGTCGCGAACTCCCGCCGCCTCATCGTACACCAACTATTACATCATCCAATATTCATGAACACGTAACGTTTTTTCAGATGGTACTAGCTCAGCTCTACCTTGCATTTGGTTCGGTTTGACGTTTTATGGCACACCAACAAAAGTCGGTTATTAAGTGTTGATCAATTAAGAGTAAAAAGTGTTTTGTCCGTGGACACACGAGATGACCCCATGGCATGATTTGATCCTGCATTCTTTCAATCACAAGTTATACATGCTAACCTGTGCTGCTTGCTTCTGCCTCCATTACTATCTCTTACAATATATGAGAGGTGGCATATTCTACATCCCATAGCTGCAAGAACCAATAAATCAAAATTTTATTTTTTTCTCATGTTTATGTACAGTTTTTGGAATTTTAACTTAGGTGGTCTAAATAACGACTCAGTGTCATTAATTTATAATTACTATAGATCTGAAAATCCATATTACATCCAGATCTGAAAAATCCATAATTACATCCAGATCTGAAAAATCCATAATTACATCTAGATCTGCAAAATTCATAATTACATCTAGATCTGGAAAATCCATAATTACATCTAGATCTAGAAAGGCCGTAATTACATCTAGATCTGGAAAGGCCATAGATACATCTAGCTCTAGAAAATCCATAATTACATCTAGCTCTAGAAAATCCATAATTACATCTAGATTCTGGCCAAATTTTCTTTAATGAAGCAAATAGATTCCAATAACAGTTTAATAAATTACTATTGGTGATTTTAATGACAATTTCAGATATTAATAATTAATGATCAACATTTATTGCATGTGTAAAATGGTCAAGGTGTGCTTCAGATAGGCTTTTAGCGCTTACCTCATATGACTTGAACTCGTATCTACACAAAAGTGTCCTTTTTTCTTCTTTTGCTCATAAGCTCTCTACTTGAGATCATTTTCTTTATTATGAACCAATCAGACTTCTGAATATATACATATAACTTGCATAAAAATTGCCAAAATAAATTAGCCACTAATAAACGAAACAATTTTGTGACAAATATGATCCAACCGCTCCGGTGGCCTAGTGGTTAGAGCGTCCGCCCCGGAAGCGGGAGGTCGTAGGTTCGATCCCCGGCCGATTCATACCAAAGACTTACAAAAATGGTACTAACAGCTGCCTCGCTTGACGCTCAGCATTAAGAGGTTAGTGTTAGGACTGGTCGGCCTGGTGTCAGGATAATGTGACTGGGTGAGACATCATGCTACATGTCTGCGGCATGATGTCTCAGTGCTAGACATCACTATAAACTGCCTCACTGCAGACATCGTAGCGATATGACTGAAAAATTGTTAAAGCTACGTTAAAAAAATCCTAATCAAAAAATAATCAAACAAATATGATCCACCAAAATGTACATTTGCTAAATGAATTGTACCTTAACATTTTTTATAAAATGTTGTTTGTTCATTTTCTTAGTTGCTTTCAGATCGATTAAAATTTTTAAAATTTAGTTCTAACCTCAATGATGCCAGTATGACACTGGCTATCGTTTTCATGGTCACATAACACCTTTCCACTTGGAAAAATTCCATTTTGAGGGGTATAGGGACTTTAGTAAGATGGTTCATACATCTGAACTTTTTCAACTCTTCTGATGATTATTTTAAGGGCATTTTAGTTGATATCTTAAAGTTTTTTCAGTTCCTATTTTTCAAATTACATGTATCTTTGCACTACGGGTGATAACAGATGCATGTGTACTTCAGTAGTCAGGAACAGTCAATGCATAGATCTTTGTACTCAGTCACTTTGACATTCTTTATAGGATATTTTGAAGTATTTATCATGCTTGTAACAGAATTGTTACGGAGTGGATGGTGGATTAAATGAACAACACAAACACAATATGTGAAAGATAATGTAAATTTATGAAATAAATTATTAATGAAAAATAATGATGTATCAACACAATAACTGATGCATTCAACCCACAATCTCGCTTCACAACTATTCACAATTCAACAAGAAATTAAATATTAATACAAAATCAACACAGATCCAAGGAACCTTTACAAAAGTTATATTAACGCAAGTATAAATTGCGATAACAAATACAAACATCAAATTATACTATCGCACGTATGGATTGCGACAACTAGCACAAACATATACGTGTATTTAATCAAGTTGCTAACTTTTATTGAGATTCATATAATCCCTTGAAATACTACTGTGATTCGAAGTAACTATGTGTAAATATAACAATGTATTCAATTGTAACTACAAGTGCAACACACACGTGTCTCAACCCTGTACAACCGTACGATTCACCAACTGTTGAATCGCCGCCCAGCTTCTCCGAATACCTAGGGTTGACTCAATACTTTTATCGGTCACTTGCCCTTCACGGATCCACTCCAGTTATACGTACAGACAGCATACAGCATCTACTAGAACCATCGGTCCCAAATACTTAGATACTACCCCGGACGTTTACACCTCTAGACAGCTCCGACACTCGGACATTTTAAACTTCTAGATTTCCGGATATTTACACATCACGACAGACGTAGACGGACAGACAATCCGACAGACAGTCAGATACCTCAAGTTGATCTCACAATCAAATGGCACAATTAAACAGCATAATCACGGCACAATCAATCACATTCAGCCCTTTTTGCTGGAGCAATCAATCACATTCAGCTACAATTCAGAAACATTCAGAGACGTTCAGCTACAATTCAGCTACAATAAAGAAACCAAACTAATAATAGTTGTTTCTAAAACAATCTAAAACTTTGATTACGCTATTGCATTTAAAGTCTAATAGTGACTAGTAATTCCAAATATTCCACGTTTTAAATCTGCATTGTAATAAACGCATCATTACATGAAATGATAAACTGAATAGAATTCACAATAAAACGAAATATAAATTTAACACTCACCCCTTTGGCTGGAGACAGAATGACGAGCTATCTCTCCTTTGATAAGATACTTTTGGACTCGTAATGTTATCAGAAATATTCTGCCTTATATATCCCAAATAGGTGAGCAGAATTCACGGCAAATTCCCGTGCACCCCGTGATTCTAATGTTCCTGACTTCAAGTGATTCGTAGTCAGGCACATGCAAATCATTACACGTCGCTTACCTTGAAAAAACCACTTATTCACCCCAGGTAACGCATGTACGACAAAACAAAAAAAATGGTGAAATTAGTATGTAATTCAAGAAGAAATAAATTAAATTTTCGCCTAATTCTGTGACAATGCTAGATCAACATTTTCCTTGAAGAAAGAAAATTTCATAGACTTTTGACTTTTAGCATTCTAAATTTCTGTGTAGCTTTGTATGGTCGGAATGTGGGAGAAGCTGAGGGTAACCAACAACAGCTTCAAACAATACAAGGGAGATAGAGCACCACCTTCAGCATAGACATGCACAATAAGTAAGGCTTTTTACATGTTTTATTTACTTTGTTTTCTCCAACGTTGATATGTTTCCTGCTTAAGGAAGCAATTTGGAATGGCTGAATAATAATTATTATATATGATAAAAGGCAAAATAATAATTTCAAGAAATGTGTTTGTTTACTGATGAAAACGTGCCTTGAAAGTATATACCCATAAAGTTAGAAACAAGACAAATGTATGTGAATGTGTTTAGAGTAAATTATTTTCCAATTATAAATTGAAGTTTAAATGTTTTAATTAAAGTACAAATATGAATCCAAAACTTTAAAGAATAGAAAAGTTTTAAAAATTTATCCCGACTGCAAAGAATTGTCAGATTCACATAATTGCAAACTACACTTGCTCTTTGACAGTTACTAAACTTTACTGAAATTGCACTGCAAATAAAGAAACAAATATTTGTTCACGTATAATTAATAATGAAAATAGAGATTATAATCTGATTTAAGGCTGTCTGCCAGTAATATATTGTATTTATTGAATGTTCACAATCAAAGTCACTAAATTATCCACAAAAAGTAAAAAGCAAATTTGTAAAAATTTGATACTGTGATTTCATTGCTTTCCAGTTCAATGAGAATATTCATGGGCTGCTTTCATTGCTTTCCTGTTTGATGAGAATATTCATGGATTGCTTTCATTGCTTTCCTGTTTGATGAGAATAATCATGGATTGCTTTCATTGCTTTCCAGTTCAATGAGAATATTCATGGATTGCTTTCATTGCTTTCCAGTTCAATGAGAATAATCATGGATTGCTTTCATTGCTTTCCAGTTCAATGAGAATATTCATGGATTGCTTTCATCGCTTTCCTGTTTGATGAGAATAATCATGGATTGCTTTCATTGCTTTCCAGTTCAGAGAGAATATTCATGGATTGCTTTCATTGCTTTCCAGTTTAATGAGAATAATCATGGATTGCTTTCATTGCTTTCCAGTTTGATGAGAATAATCATGGATTGCTTTCATTGCTTTCCAGTTCAATGAGAATATTCATGGATTGCTTTCATTGCTTTCCTGTTTGATGAGGATAATCATGGATTGCTTTCATTGCTTTCCAGTTCAATGAGAATAATCATGGATTGCTTTCATTGCTTTCCAGTTCAGAGTGAATATTCATGGATTGCTTTCATTGCTTTCCTGTTTGATGAGAATAATCATGGATTGCTTTCATTGCTTTCCAGTTCAATGAGAATAATCATGGATTGCTTTCATTGCTTTCCAGTTCAATGAGAATATTCATGGATTGCTTTCATCGCTTTCCTGTTTGATGAGAATAATCATGGATTGCTTTCATTGCTTTCCAGTTCAGAGAGAATATTCATGGATTGCTTTCATTGCTTTCCAGTTTAATGAGAATAATCATGGATTGCTTTCATTGCTTTCCAGTTTGATGAGAATAATCATGGATTGCTTTCATTGCTTTCCAGTTCAATGAGAATATTCATGGATTGCTTTCATTGCTTTCCTGTTTGATGAGGATAATCATGGATTGCTTTCATTGCTTTCCAGTTCAATGAGAATAATCATGGATTGCTTTCATTGCTTTCCAGTTCAGAGTGAATATTCATGGATTGCTTTCATTGCTTTCCTGTTTGATGAGAATAATCATGGATTGCTTTCATTGCTTTCCAGTTCAATGAGAACAATCATGGATTGCTTTCATTGCTTTCCAGTTCAATGAGAATAATCATGGATTGCTTTCATTGCTTTCCAGTTCAAAGTGAATATTCATGGATTGCTTTCATTGCTTTCCAGTTCAATGAGAATAATCATGGATTGCTTTCATTGCTTTCCAGTTCAAAGTGAATATTCATGGATTGCTTTCATTGCTTTCCAGTTCAATGAGAATAATCATGGATTGCTTTCACTGTTTTCCAGTTCAAAGTGAATATTCATGGATTGCTTTCATTGCTTTCCAGTTCAGAGAGAATATTCATGGATTGCTTTCATTGCTTTCCAGTTCAATGAGAATAATCATGGATTGCTTTCATTGCTTTCCAGTTCAGAGAGAATATTCATGGATTGCTTTCATTGCTTTCCTGTTTGATGAGAATATTCATGGATTGCTTTCATTGCTTTCCTGTTTGATGAGAATAATCATGGATTGCTTTCATTGCTTTCCAGTTCAATGAGAATAATCATGGATTGCTTTCATTGCTTTCCAGTTCAATGAAAATAATCATGAATTGCCTTGATTGCTTTCCAATTCAATGAAAATAATCATGAATTGCCTTGATTGCTTTCCAATTCAATGAAAATAATCATGGGGTGCCAAGATTGCTTTCCAATTCAATGAAAATAACCATGAATTGCCTTGATTGCTTTCCAATTCAATGAAAATAATCATGAATTGCCTTGATTGCTTTCCAATTCAATGAAAATAATCATGGGGTGCCAAGATTGCTTTCCAATTCAATGAAAATAATCATGAATTGCCTTGATTGCTTTCCAATTCAATGAAAATAATCATGGGGTGCCAAGATTGCTTTCCAATTCAATGAAAATAATCATGAATTGCCTTGATTGCTTTCCAATTCAATGAAAATAATCATGGGGTGCCAAGATTGCTTTCCAATTCAATGAAAATAATCATGAATTGCCTTGATTGCTTTTTAATTCAATGAAAATAATCATGAATTGCCTTGATTGCTTTCCAATTCAATGAAAATAATCATGAATTGCCTTGATTGCTTTTCAATTCAATGAAAATAATCATGGACTGCCTTGAAAGAATCCTAAAGAAGTTAGATATTGCATTCTGTAAAGATATGCTCCACCAGCTTTTGAGGTGGTGTTGAATTGTACATTCTGAAATAATCATGATACATTTTGAGGTGGTGTTGAATTGTACATTCTGAAATAATCATGATACATTTTGAGGTGGTGTTGAATTGTACATTCTGAAATAATCATGATACATTTTGAGGTGGTGTTGAATTGTACATTCTGAAATAATCATGATACATTTTGAAGTTTCATAACAAATGATGAAGAAACCATAACAGTATTTTTATCTGGTAACTTTTTAAAATACCTCAGCTACAATTAATAGCATAGATATATAGAAAATATTGTTATAATGGAATTCAAAATTGTTTGTTTATAATTACTTTTAAATATCTTATTTTCTTTTCAAATTTTTAAATGTCTTTTTAATTGCAGATGAAGTTATCTATGCATACCATGGATCAGTATTTTCTGTTATTTATACTTTGCCACAGCTGTTGCTTGAGGGACTGTGCAATACCATGCACTTATGAGTCAGTGCTTCAGCGCAATATTTGCCGCACCAGTATTATTTTTAAAAGCTTTGTCTGCTGAATTCCATTTTTGTACAATATTTCTTTTTTTTTTGCTATATATCAATTCACGTTTTACTTTGATTTTTCATTAATTGAGGCAATACATAATGAACACTGAAGGTATAAACTTTTCAAATCCAAAGAAAACAAAAAGAATATAGTCAGAGTTTCTTAATCTTACATGAACTGTTGATGCTTCTTAGTTAAAATTTGCTAATTGATCTAGCCGAGGTCTAAGTGAGCTTATGGTATAGCATGTGTCTGTTGTTTCACATTTGATATTTTCCACTGTTTAAAAAAAACACTAGGTGAGTTTGAGTAAAACTTTGCAAGCATATTCCTAAATATTTGCTCTACCAAAATTATGTTTGGAGTGGCTCTCTAGCAATGGTGTGGCTGCTTCCATAAAATCTATATGGAAAGTTTTTTTTAACTTTCTTCTCCAGAAAGGTTGGGCCAATTTGATCAGACATGATAGGAATATTAGGGCATGTTCTGTCACAAATATGTCCAGAACAGCTTCCCTAGCAACAAAATGGCTTACAAGGTGGAAAGCCTATTTTGGACTGCTTCATTAGATTTGCTAATAATCATCAAACTATAAAGAAATGTATCTTACCATATGCTCAATAAAAACCTTATTGAAAGCCCATTTGTAACTTTTCTTGATGAGTGAATTTTGTCTACCCTGGTTAGCATGGTAGGATCAATTCTGAATACATGCTTTGCCAGAGTTTGTCTGTGGTGGAAGCCCTAACAATGGCATGTCTTCTACAACAGCCAGGTAGAAAGCTAGTTTTGGAATGCTTCATCAGAATGGTTCAGTAAATATGGATTCAACTTGGTATGTTTCTTAAGTTATGCTGAGCAAGAATTGTGTTTGGGTTGCTCTCACAGTAACATTATGGTTTTCATAGTAACCAGGTGGAAACTTAAACATTATACATCTCATAAAGTTTTGCTACTGTTAAAACTATTTTGTACAAATCCTTCACAGAATGACTTTCTCTTCAAAAATGCCTAAGTCCAACCAGATTGGAGAGTTTGATGCCAAGTATGAACATCTCTCACATACAAATAAAAATGTCAGTACAAGATCTAGTTAAACAAAGTAGAAGTGCAGTTTAAACGTAAAAAATCACACCAGTTTCAAGCAAAAAGGTAGAAATTATCCTGTGATTTTCAACCAAAGTTACCTGTCTTCTTACTAATATGTTGGGTTTTATATACCAGTGTATGCCAGGTGAGCCAAATCAGATGCACTTGGGAATCTTGTTGCTCTAAAGCATTTATATCAGCATAAATGTGCATACAAACAGTAAACAAAAGCAACAAGATACATGTATTGTTTTTAAATTTGTAATATATTGTTGCTTTTAAACTCCAAATGAACATACACTAGTATTACATTTCGAAGTTTTTATACCTGTACAGTTTTGGATTTATTTATTGTCATAATTGCAGTTTGATATGATTTTTATGATGTAATAATTTAAATTAAACTTCGTTTCAAATCAAACTAGCAAGAATTTAATTTCAACAATTAATCTGCAAGGAAAGTTCTCAATATAACATGAAAAGGAACAATTTAAAAAACACACTGTAATTACATAATATTTATTATGAATTTCACAACTAAGATTAATGTTTTCAGTATATAATGAAGTTTCTGGTTACAGAGCCCCCCACCCACCCCTTAGAATGAAGAATGCTTACAATGAAGTCATATTTTCTGATGTTGTTATTTTAAAGATCACTTGGTATGGAAGTTCTGAAGACAAATGTACAAGCTTCTTTCATCAAAATCCGGGAGTTAAGTAACTGAGTCCATTTATATGTCCAATAGTTAGGTGATTTACTACAATGAACTGTATAATGGTGCTTGAACAAGCTGCTAAATAGTGTGAACTTAATCTTAGTGATACATGTATTAAGTGCATATTGGTTGAAATATATCTCCTAATTTACTACTCAACATTTGTTCTAAGTGTGACATGCAAAATAAAACATATTCACATAATTCTTTTTTTTATCCATCTTATGTTATCATCTGCTTTGTATTCCTAATAAAATAAATTCACCAGGAATAAAGCAATGTTGTATACAAAATTTATATTATGACTTGCTACACCAGTGTAAATAAATGATGGAGGGTTACAATGAAATACAAGTTTCAATGGATTCTTGAAAGAACGGTTCACAGTTACAACTTTAAAGTTGTACCATCCAGGATACCATTTTAGCAACCTAGCAGAAACAAGGGGAGTTAACCTGTTTATATTCTAGGGGACTGTTTCAGAGTCATTTAGTACAGCTGGATTTTGAGGTTGCAGAGAGCAATTCTTAATGTTAAAATGTGATTGGGTAATGCAATTGACTGAAAAGGAAAACTCATCTAACTAAACTAACATTTCACCAGAGAGAACTGTATTAATGAATAACACGGAAAACAATTTGGTCTGATAATTTTAATTATTATATTCAGCTAAATAAACCAACCTCAAGATAATAATGTTGTAGGAAAAAAGACAATATATGTACTTTAAAAGATATAAGCTAACTATTCATGAATTTTTTTTTATGTAAAACTGAAGTTGAACAAAACAATAAAAGCACATAAATGTGTATAGATAGTTATATTTATTACTACTGCAGAATACTACTACACAAGCATATCAGAAAACACAATTCATTTCTATATAATAAAGACCTACAATTTATTATGACAAAAATGCGATTTTTTTCTCACTGGAAAAGTTGAAAAGGATTTAGAGCAAAAACAACAAAACATGCTAATAAACCTGCAATGAGTGCAATGTTAAGGCTAAGGGATGACTTACAGGTAAATTTTAAGACTAAGGGATGACTTACAGGTAAAATACAAAACTATTGAGAAGCAAAGTTTAGATTTAGTGCATTAGCTAATCTGATAGATAACTACTGTTACTCAAAATGAAGACAAGCTTACGAATTGCTGAGAACAACAGATGATCGTTTTTATCACACATTTTTATTGACCTGCATCAATACATCAGGTATATCACCAAGTACCAGTGTATAGCCATGTCTGATAGATCACCAAGCACCATTGAGCAAGATCATTGACACATGTCAAATCTGTGTAGAAATGTGAAATTTCACCATAAAATTCCACAGAACAAAGCCATCGACTTAGATCAGACATACTGAATATGGAATCTCCAATTTCTGCAAATCCCAAAAGAAATTTATTCCTTTTAAAAATATCATAGACAACTTATTTCATGCTGCACATGGCATATCATTCAACCCATGTAATACATTTTATATTTACTGAATGAGATCTAAACAGAACACGACAGTTGAAAACATGCAATAAATGAGCAAATATTCACTGGGAATGCATGTTGACACCTTTTGAAAGTTATTTATTTTAAACAGATATTATCACACTGTCGAAGTCTGAGCTATACTGTATCTAAAATATGTTGACATAAAACTATATTTTATGATAGTGACAATGATTGTGTTAGCAAGGTAAGCCAAACAGACATCTCTTTAAGGTATAAATATATCTTGTTAATGAGTTATGAAATAAATGGCTTTAAAAATAATTTACCTACACCTGCACAAACATATTTACAAGAAAACATGACTGTCACAGGAAAAAAAACACAACAAGAGTCATAATTAAGTCAAAAAAGGAAGAAAGCACACAAAATGTAACAAAACACAAAAGATCAATACACTGGACAGATAAGGAAATACTCCACAAAAAATAGAATCACATGATATAAAATGAGAACGTGGCAAAATTAGATCAAAGAAACCTAAAACTAAAAAAACAATCAAATAAATAAATTTCATTTAAAACCATTTATTTCATCTAAGAGATGTTCTGTTTAGCTGCATCCAAATTCAGCTCAACATGTATGTAGCAAACCACCTAGATGACTAACTACAAGCAATCATTATTAATGGTGGTCTTCATGTACAGGTAAACATATTTACAGTAATGAATCTATAGAATCTAATATAAGTGACCTAATATACAAGTCGTTGATATATGCAGATGGTCACTATTTGAATGAATAGTTCCCTATATCAATCAACCTTACTTAACATAATGCTACCTCTTTACCTACTAATCAAATTAGTTTAGTCCACCTTGGTAGTTTTCTTGTAGATATCTTGCTTACAAGTGAAAAAGATGGTAATGAAATAGTATAACTTTTTGTAAACAAGACATAAATTCCTTGATATAAACTCAAGAGAAAAATTTAAGTGCTTTGCATTATTCACATAAAAACATCATGTGTATTGCTGAATATCAGTGTTGAGATTAATGGAATTTCACTACAAGCAAATATCTTTGTCTAGATGAATGGAGTTTCACTATAGGTCAATATCTTTGTTTAGATTAATTGATGTTTGCCACAAATAACTGTCTCAATTAATGGAGTTTTGCCACATGTGAATATCTTTGTTTAGATTAATGTGGTTTCATTACAAATGAATATACATGTCTAGATCAACATAGTTTCACTACAAGTAAATATCTTTGTTTAGATGAATGGCGTTTTGCCACAGGTCAACAGCTTTGTCTAGATTCATGGAATTTCACTATAAGTGTTTATCTTTGTCAAGATTAATGGGGTTACACTGCACATGTAAACCATAAGATGATATATTGTATCTACAGGGTATCTGACACATGATTTGTTCAGAAACATAAAATTGTATTTCATTTAACCTGGGCTAACCATCCAATACAGCCATGCAACATTTATGAACCTATACATACTCAGTTTGTTTTACATGGCCACTGCAAGCTTATATGAAGTAAAATCAAGGTTCCCACCAAACAATGCAATAAATCCCTTTGATTTTATCTATGACAAAGCACAGTAATATGGAATATTACATGAGATTTTTTAAAACCAAGTATGTTTTAATGTATATACAATACTAGTACTCTAAATCAAAGTTAATATTATGATGCACTGTTAAATTTATTTTAAAACTGATTTCATGTGATGGTCAACACAATTTACCATGGCTGTGACATGAAATGATCATGAAGGCACAACTTGCCATACAGTGTCAAGTCAAGGTCTGCACTGAAAACAAGTAAAAGGCACTATAGATATAAACAATAGAACATCATTTATCAAAATCTTGTTCATAATAGATTACAATGTTATCCAAACAATAGAAGAAAACATGTATATAACATAATCCAAGTCAAACGAGAATCCCTGAAAATGACTGACATGTCATGGGTGAAAAGAATTTCTAGGAAATCAAGATAAGACCATTTCTTCCTTTTAAGAGCTGAGTGTTGAAACCATCTCTAATATTCTTCACTTATAACAGAATTTTCAAATTACCTGGACATACTGGATGTGAGATTTACACCATTTTCACTTAGGATCAAGCACACATCATTTAGAAGTCTTTTGATGGAACCCTTATGTCCATATAACCATCCATTCATGGGAGCAGTGACAGCACAATTTTCAAGACTACCATCATGGCAGCAATTCTTGATGTACGACAGGGACAGTTTTCATTCTAAACCAACTAGGTATTATAACAAAGTCTATTGGTTAAGAACTCATGTTGACAGTCATGCATTTGGTTGAGTAGAGATAATATTTTCAAGCTGGCCACCATGGTGACCATAATGAAGATCAGTCTGCATCATCATTTAAGGTCATCTAGGTTCCATAGGAACTCTTCTGATGAAAGCTTCATGCCATAATGACTTGAAGTTTACGAGAATCCATGACATGATTTTCAAGATGGCTACTATCATGGCTAGACTGGAAATCAGATTAGTATCATTTCAGTTCTGGACAAACAAGACGTTATAAAAAGTTTTCTGGTAAAATTCCCATGCTGATATTATATAACTTTTCATTTTGTTGAAATAGATATAACATTATTTTCAAAAATGTTGCCATGATGGCCATTTTGGATATAAAGTGAAAGCATGATGTCATTATAACCAGCTATCTAGGAGAATTAGCAAGATTTTTAAGATGGCCATATACGACTCCTATAACACTTTTCTGCATGTACTGAACATGTACAGTGAAATGCAATTTACGCTACTGATGCATTCCTGAGGTTATGGCATTAATTGAAATTGGTGTAAATCAAAGCACAAATTGAATGATATTTCGTCATTATAAATGACATTAAGATAAAAACACGTAAATTGCACATCACCTACATGACTAGTATAACATGTTTCAACAAAGAAAGTTATCAATCGAGTTTTTCTTTGATAAAGCTGATCATTGACAAGCAATTCAACATGATAAACTGTAAAACATGTCACATTTGTGTATCTACCAAAACTGCATGTTTTTTCATATTCAATAATTTTTTTAATTAAATATTAAAGTGAGGTACAGTAGCATAGGAGGGTCAAGAAAAGAAACAATGCGTCAACAGTCCAAAAAAGAAGAACAAGACATACATGCTGTAGGGTTATAGAGAGTAATATTCATAACTTAGATATTCTAAATATATATATATATATATAATATGAACCACATAATACACAAATAGAAGACATGCATTTATATATTTGCAGCTGCAGTGCACTGAAACAACTGTAAGAGGAAAAAAAATACTACTTTCACATATTACAAATAAATTACATTCTAAAGCTTGTATTTAAATAATATTTTTAAAAAGAGTACTGAGGACTTCAACTGCAAAACAAAGCACACACTCATACATGTACAGTACCCATATTAACATAATAAACAGTGTATACTGAACAATGCTTTGTTGTGTACAATATAGTAAAACTAATTAGAAAATTTACAATGGATTTGACCTTAAGAGTTAAACGATGCTAGTGTTTTTATATAATTATTTTGGGAGAATGCACATAAAACACATGCAGTTTTATTTTGATTTAATGTTTTAAAAAGAAATCTACATTTTAAAAAATCGAAACAATTTTACATAAAATTTAACTAACACTCGAGTAAGATTTTATGAAATCTGGCATAGATGCATGCAAATACTTAAAAGTGAGTTTTGTGATACATATATAATATGAGGCTGATTATCTGACTAATGGGTTTTTTATATATAAAAATCCACCAAAACAGACCAAAGTGTAGATCTGAATGGGAATTTTCTCTTGCAATTCAAGTCATTATGGGAGTTTGTTTTTATAATATTCCATCAAAAACTAGACCTATATGTACACCTCAATGGAATTTTCTCTTGCAATTCAAGTCCATATCGAAGTGTTTGTTTTTATAATATTCCACCAAAAATATACCAAAGTGTACACCTGAATGGGAATTTTCTCCTGCTATTCAAGTCTGTATGGAAATGTGTTTTTTTTTTAATATACAATAACCTAAAAGCACACGTGATCCTGAATTTGATGCCAGCCTTAGCTAGGCTTCTGACTAAGTGCCAGTCTTGCATAAATTCATAGCAAGACCAGGGCTGTGTCATGATAGAGGATGTGATATCCAGAGAAACTTAAAAGTAAAATATTAACAACATCTGGTAAGTGCAAAACAATTATCTAAATAACAAGAAAAATCTAAACTAAGGTGAACAGGCTATTGCAACAAGTATTAGTATTGGTAGCGTCCAGTAACCAGAGCAAGTAGTGAACGTCTGTAGTCTCCAGATGTATCATCCTGAAGAGAGTAAAATAAGATAATTAAATTTGAGAAACTGATGCTGATGCATATGAAAATTTCATCATTGATGAATAATATCACATACCAGTTGGGGTATATTAAAAACTATAGTCAACAATTGTATACTTTAAAGTAAATAGTAGTTTTTATATAAAAAAAACAGTCAATCTGAGGTAACTAATGCCTTCATATAAAGTGTACCAGTCTCTCAGTACAGTGAAACCTGTCTTGGAAGACCACCTCTTCTGCCCCAAAATTATGGTGTCTCAAGACAGGTGGTATTCCATAACAGCTCATAAACCTATATAATCAATAAATTTGTGCATTGAGAATGTGGTCTCTCAAGACAGGTGGTCTCATAGCAGTGGTCTTTCAAGGTAGGTTTTACTGTACAATATTTATGCACCCTTCTATGATATTTATAGTCTTTTATAACCTTTACATGCAGGACATTTATACAAAAAGGACCCAAGTGTGTTCTTTACAGTGAGATTGAATTTACCTGAAATACAACCATTGCAAAATGGCTGCTAAGATGAAGGTGTAATAATTAGGTACCATGGATGACAGACTAATTTTGCTGCAAGTTTCTTAGCTATTTAGGAAATACATGTAGTTGACTAAATTATGTTATGGTATTTGGCTGATATTGCAATCGAATACTTTCACTAACATTTCATCCAATAGTGGTGGTATGATAAGACTCTTTTGTCAACATTTATTAATGCATTTAATAATTAATTCTATTAACACATGACATATAAATTATGTTTATGCCAAAATGTTATAAATTTACCATAAACTGCACTCCCTCCAAACCAATACAAACCAATGAGTGTGTTTATGTATGATGACTGTCTTACCACCAACATTCACCTAGATTATTCAGCTCAGCATATTTAGTTTTGGGGAAAAACCCACTGAGCCGGATATAAAGCAAGCAATGATTACACTTGAATCAGTGATGGAAGCATCAAGTTTCAAAGTGATATCTTCAACACCTTTTGAGTTGTGCACAGTAAACAGAAGTGTGAATGATGTACAGATTCATGAAAATGTTAAAAATATTCAAAAAGAAGAATGTGAATAGCAGGAAGACACAGCAATGCTAATAGCTTAATCAAATTTCAGAGATATTTCAAATGGAATTTTTTTTATTCTTGCCCTGAAAATGAATGTGTAGATGATGGATATATGAATGGACAGAAAAATGGCCCAAAACATTAAAATATTGAAACTGAAGAAGTGTGATTAGCAAAAAGGATTAGCTAAATGCACATCTGGACCATGAGACTAATATGCAAGTTTAATAGGGATATCTTCACCAGTTGGGGGGTTATGTTCCAAATGCAGTTTAACTTGTGCTTGGTTTTGGTGAGGGCTAACCATCCTTGGTAATGTTGCAAAGATAAAGTAAAGAGGGTAGGCCATATTTCTTCCAGATGATGCCACCGATGACTGGATGTTGAATTTTGTAAAGGTCTCATTGATATATAGCTGGATCATAAAAAATCTAGTTCATATGCAATGTCCCAGTACAGCAAATCTTGTAGAAGCCAAATGTCTGATGTACAGACATCGCAAGACATATGGCCATACTGGATTTGATTACTTAAGTTTTTGTTAGAGTCAGTACCCAACCCCCATGTTGTGACCCAAATAAGGATTGCATATACATTCTAGAAAGTAGCAAAGCTTCACCAGGATTGTTATTTTTGAGGGTTTCAAAACTTATAAAAATGCAGAAACTGGGCCATGAGGCTTAGAAAAATCTATTTTTTAAGGTCATGGCCAAAAAAGTTTGGGAACTACTGATGTAGATCCTAAAAACATATATGCATGTCCAGACAATATATTATCATTTTTAATGTTTCCTATTATGGATTTTTTTCATCATCTATAAGTATGTAGCAGCATAAAACAAGATCATGATGGTCATTAAATGGTCAGTCCACAAGGATGTTTTACCTTAATTGTGATATATATATATTAATAATAATAATAAGGACTTGGAATAGCACCAAATCTAAAGAAGCTCTAAGCGCTTTACAACATTTATAATGATATGACTACAAAAAACAAAACACTGTGAAATTTGAAAAAATAAAAAATGCTAAAAATATTTAAGGTAGGAAACATTATTAGGTGTTTAAATTTTTTCTTTCAGTCGAAAAAGGTGAGTTATAAGCGCACTCTTGAAAGGGATCACAGTGTCTTCGTATCTAATTTCAATGGGCAATTCATTCCATGTTGCTGGGCGTTGGTATTCAAAAAACAATGTCCATATGACTTCATTTTCATAGTGGGAATAATGAATATATGATTGTCATAAGTGGAGAGTAAGTATCTTGCTGGTGTGTACACATGGGTGAGACCATATTCGTATGTTGGACTGGTGTCCGTCAATGAAACGTAGCACAGAGAACAGTAGGGAGGTGAGCTCTGATTGTGGTAGTCCAAGGATGATCTGTGCAGATGTGTTTTGATGTTTCTGGAGTAGATATTGAGATGAACCAGATAAAATTGAGTTACAGAAGGAGAAAAAAAATTCGTAGAACCTGAATTCTGTCCTAATAAGAGGGTCAGGACAGACAGCAAGAAAAGTTGCATACTACTGTCATAGGCTTACACATAAATAGGTATCAGAGGTAATTCAAATGTGCAGACTGGGGGAAGTGAGTTTCAAATCAGTCTAATTGAACAGCATAATTTCAGTTACTGTATACAATGTACTCATTTTTACCTTAATGCAGCAACAAAAAAATGATAAGTGTGATTCTGGTTACATGACCCTACTTTTCCCTTCTATCACACATTTTCTTTTAGAAAAAATAATTTGTAAAAAAGAAAGAAAAATTCGGAAGAAAAAATTAACAAAGGAGTGTAACTAAGATTGCAATTAAATTCAGGAAATGAATGGCATTTATCTTCTAGTTTGGATCATTTTAATCCGTCTGGAACACACACACACCAATTTGTACCTTGAATCCCCATCAATTTTCATGAAATTACATTTAATAGTTTTCATGTTATTTTGTGTGCACACACCCACACTACATTAGGCAATGAACACACACCTACACTACATTATGCATGCACACACACACTACATAGGCATGTGCACACACACACACACACACACACACTACATTAGGGCATGTGCACACACAAACACTACATTATGCATGCACACACACACTACATAGGCATGTGCACACACACACACACACACACACACACACCATTAGGCATGTGCACACACACAAACACTACATTAGGCATGTGCACACACACACACGTTATCCTGTATCTATTTGAATTTCTATCCCATAAAATGGCAGTCATCAATCTAACACTTTTTATGCTTAACATTTGTTTCAAGGGCCAACTATTTTTTATATACTGTTAGTTTTCTTTACAAAGATTTGTTTAACTGTCAGATTCTCAGCTTTTGTATAACCTGAATGGCTGTCAAGCAGCCATTGTAACAAACTCAAACCAGCACTCAAGATCCAGTAATATCAAAATTTAAACAAAAGCTTACATTTCTTTCTCACTGCAGTGCCAGGATAAATTAATTATAAAACACCGCTTATCTTTATCACCTCTTTTACATAAATGAAAATAATCTAGAAAAAAGAAAAATATTCAACTGCAAGAAAAAAACATAAATTGAAGATTGATGACAAAATTTCCAAATATCAAATATTAACAAATCAAACCTATATGTAGGTGGCAAATGTTTCAGAACTAACAAAATAAAATTAAAAAAGTAAATTTTTTAAAATAGTATACATTAGATACTACAGTATGAATAAATATGGCTATTTATTATATGCTCTTTGTTTACTTCATTAACTTTACATTGTCAGAATCATTCAGTATTTACCGATATGGACACAGATGCCAACGCTTTTGATTTGTAAACAAATCATGTACGCTCACGTAGTATGCGCTTTATGGTTTGATTGATTAAATTTGTTCTGAATGAACTAAAGCACATGTTTTGTGGACTGCCACATACCAGCTGCTTTGCTACATTCTACATCAACTTTTTGGATATAATGTTTCGGATTTAGGCTAGCTTAGATACCAGACATGGTCCTTAAAAATAACATGCAAGTGACAATGCATAAACTGTCTTCCTTTGCTGGTAAAAAGAATGGCCAAAAATATATTCCAGTTTTACATCCTGAATTTCCTCAAAATGTACTTTCTGAGTTATGCAAATCCGAATTGAATGAGCCATGTCACGAGTTCTCAAGCTTGATTACACATTTCGTAATTGTATTTTAATTTAGACTATATTCCAAGTGCAATTGTATCTTCCTTACTGCAATGAAAATGAAATAAACATTAATTTCCATAGCATCTTTTTATAATTGCAATTGAAAGACTTCATATTTTTCCCACATTATAATTTCAAACATTCAATGACAGAACAGAAACACACTTGCAGATGTCAATACACTTCTCCCTCACTGCTTCAATCTAATGTATTTCATGTAGAATTGGCACAGATAAATCCAGTCCATAAATATGAAATTTCGTAGAATCAACAAAAATACCAAAATCTATTCATTCCAGATCAAATGGAAAAGTTGTTGCAATGTGCATTCATTTACAATATGACTCCAAATTTCAATTTTAAGGAGACCAAAACACAAAGGTTTGTATCACGCGACTAAGTTCAAATTTATCTGGGTGGAGTTATGTGTGCATTAATAATGATGCTGTTGTTGTGTAATAATGATCTGTGGTTGTGTATTTAGTTTGGAATACAGCATACATTCAGTTACTTTGTTTCTTGCAGTATTTTTGTTTATATAATTAAGCCTATGGTAGAATAAGAAATTGAGCATATAATAAAAAAAGGTTACTGCATCTGTGTAAGAAAATATGAACTCATTTGTGTGTGGATGGATATATTGTACTCCCAAAGTCGTGAAGTATTTCCATCCCAAAAACTCATTCATATTTCCCATACAAATGCAGTAATCTATAATTATTAACTTTCAACACAACAGTGTTCAGGGCCATACAGGAAAACATGCTGATGGATTATCATCTCCAAATTTGTCTTAAAACAAATACTGAATGCTTGGATATTCTGAAGTTGCATGAAGTGCATTTTCTGAATATTATTTTAGAGACACTGACTAAATATAGACAGGTATTCCAAAGAAACTTCTAGAAAATTGAAGGAAACAAAAGAAAGAAATTTACAAACTAACTGTCCCAGTATACCTACAAGGCTACAATGCGATAAGATTAAGATGTTAGTATTCAAAGCAATGGTGCAGTTGGCAGGCTGAAGTAAAGAAGTTCAAAATGCCTAACCTGTTCCTAAACAAACTGATATTAATGTTGAAAAGAAGGTAGAGAACAATAATCAATCAAAGTTAGATAAGCATGTGGCTATACTAAGTTATCTGTCATAATAATATCTGGAAACCCAGCTATAGGTAAACATTAATATAGATCACTGGAGCATGAAACATGGATCACTGTGACCTAGCTTTCTGAAGTATACAGTACTCTTCATGATGCATTTGCAAACTAAGTTACATGACTGCAGGTAACAGTATCTGCAAAACTGCAAAGGTTATTGTAGGTCAATGGAATATGAAACACAGGTCACACTGACCTAGTTGTGAATGAAGGGTTAGTACTCTTCATGATAAGTCTACATACCAAGTTATGCAACTGTGGAAATAAGTGTCTTAAAACCTATGCTAAATACAAAAATTAACCTAGGTCAATGAGCTGGGAAATAAAGATCAAAGTGACCTTTGTTTGACTGAAAGGAACAGCATTCTCATGATACACATTTATCCTTTATTACGAACTTCTGCAAACAATAATAATTGAAAAGCTGAGCTTAACATAAATTCTATCCTAGAGAATGTCAAGGCAAGCACAGAACCAGAAAATACGAATGACTGACTTTAATAGTCTTCACAAAACAGGTGACTCTGAATGCAATAGTGTCTGAGAAAATAGCCTAATGCAAACGCAAATTCATTAGTCCCTGCTTGATGGACCAGACATATGCAAAAAAAGATCTGCAATCTGACTAAAAAGGAACAAAATCATGCACATTTTGTTGACAACATATTTAGAGCATTAATATAGTATTTCCTCTTTTTACATAACACATAACTTTTAGAATCTAGCATAACAGATCAAGAACTTACTGTATAATAAATAGTAACAAAGAGCCAATTCTTTATTTCCAAGATCCAAAAGTGTTAAATGAATAATAATTCTTACTGTTTATAAATTCCAAGTTAGTAAAGGAACACCATACAAGACAAACACACAGAAATGTAGCTCAAGAATATCATAAAAATTGAATGGTCAAGTCTTCAAACAAGAAAACATTTTGCTGCCAGACACATGTAACTCAGCTTGTACCAAACATACACTTTAATATTATATACTGTACAAAGTTTCAGATGGCTAAATCAGCATGTCTTGCAGAGACTCTTTATGAGCACTTGATTATTTTACTACAGAAAGACAACACAATGGTAGCATCCTTCACCTATTAAAGCACATGCTATACTGCTACTAAATCATGCAAATTTTCTCTGTGCTATATATATATATATATATGTCTAGGCTGACCACAAATGAGGATTTTACGGAATTTTATGGAATTTTCATTGCCACTGCTGATTTGTACTGGATATGTCAGATTTTGTGCATTTTTCTGTGCAATCTTTCATACTTTTGAGCAAATTTTCACAGATTTTATGGATATGATCCCAAAGTGAAAATATCTTTTTAAAAAAATCTCTTGGAACCTTGTTAGGACTGATGTCTGTCCTGACAATATTTATAATTTCAAAATAATTTTCCTGAAACTTGTGGTTACCCTGTATTTACTTGAAGGAAAAAAATGAATGACTATTAACTGAGGATGCTGCTATTGGAAGTTACCGGTGATCCATAGCCCTTTAATAGCCAGCACCTATCATCCCCAGCATTAAGCGACGGTAGTCGCCAGAAATATCTCCCTGAAATAAGGAAAAGGATTTAATGCAAGACCAAAAAAGTGAAACAGGCAACAGGTTCTTCAAAGTAGCACCTGAACAAATGCTGTTCTGATACCAAATCCAATTCCACAGACAAGAACCAAAACAAAATATATAATAGAAGACACTGAGGAAGCGTGTATTGAAAACATACAAGATCATTGTCTCAATGAGGATTGCAGACCAAAAAAAAATCAAACATGTGAAATCTTACTTGCAGATGTAAAATGGATATTAAAAACTGACATATAAATGTGGAAAATCAAATTGATTTATGTCAAACCAACAATGATGTACATATTTGCAATGCTCCTAATTGTCACAATTCAACACAGGATTCTTTCATAAAACACCTCTGTTTTGTGCACATATCTGAATATTGCTTGTACATATAAAATTCATTAAGATAAAGATAAAAATGTTCTAGACAATATTTTTTTAAAAAAACTTTGTTACATTAAAAAGGTATTTCCCATGAAATTTCTTGAAAAACTGGAACCTGACAAATAAAAAATGGAGAGAGAGAGAGAGAGAGAGAGAGAGAGAGAGAGAGAGAGAGAGAGAGAGAGAGAGAGTGAAAATTATCAACCCTGTTGCTCGAAAGCACCTGCCATTCATATGTGACATGATGTAATGTACAAAATAACCAAGAATTTATTATATCAAGGGTAACAAGATGACAATATCTACAAACTAAAATCATTATTAGAAAAACATTCACAGTGAGAACAAATGACGATATTTTTGATTCCATCGGTTACAAAAAGTATTATTAAAGCAAGTTAATGATGTGTATACTATTTACACTGAAGTAACTCGAAACCAGTGTGTGTTAATTATGTCTACAGATGGCATATAAATGAAAGCCTAGGTGTTGAATAAACACACCTTGTAACAGCTATAAACTCATTGTTTGAACTTACCAGTAGGATATAAAATACAAAGGTTAATTTATTCCAAAGCAAGCTTACCCTGAAACAGACTTTGGATTCCTTTTAGCGTGAAGATTTCTTTTTTAACTATACATATGTATACAAAGTCGGCTGACATGGGGAAGCCAACTTGATCTCTACTGGTTTTCATTGAGATTTTGAAAATAAATAGATACAGTGGAATACTTTAAAACAATAACTGCTAACAACTTTACACAAAAAGTGATTCCTCACAGTCATTGTTATCGCATGCATAGCATATATAAAGGGGAATCAAAATAAAAAAAAAATAAACCTCATATTAGATCTCCGCTATTATGGAGAAGTTTGTAGTGTGATATTCAAGTAGTGACGAGACCATGCCTGGTGCATGGAAAGAAAATGCGTTGCCTAAAGCTTCACCTAAGAGGCCCATAGGTCAACCAAAAAGATTGCTAGAGCGAAGGAGTGTGATGTAAAAGAAAATGAACCAGCTGCAAAAAAGCACGAAATTGGAGACCACAGTCAGGAAAGCGATGATGCCTATGATAATGAGGGCATTACAAGCATCTTACATTAAAGCAAAAAGGGTTAGTTGTAAATTTCTCAAAACTGCACGGAATTCGAGTAACAGCAAGACATTTCTACAATCCCCAAATCAACCATTGCAAATTGTTCAAAAATAGATTTTTCGTTGCAGCTGAATGAATGGAGATATTTAGCGTGGAGTGGGATACCAGTAACATATGCCAATCAGTTAGATGGAAAATGAGCAATGTGGGTTTGCGTCCAACGCAATCTGCAAATCCCTGTTAGTGTGCACACATGTGCACTTATGCCAAAGAATTTGTGTCAAGTGAACATCCAGAAAATGAGTTTCAAGCCAGTAAGAACAGCAAGTTTTTTTTTAAAGCGACAAAATCTCATACTTCGGTCACGGACAACGATGGCCCAGTGTCTCCAAGAAGATTTGGAGGAGAAAAAAAATATTCCATGAATTCGTCAAGACCAGAAAAGAAGAAGATATTTTGAAGACATGAGCTAATTAATATGGATGAAACTCCTATATACTTTGATCTCATTCCTGGACAAAATGTAGAAAAGATAGGTGTTAAAAGTGTGAGAATTTGCACGATTAGTGCGGATAAAAAGCAGAGCCTTAGTACTTGCAGTTTCCACAGCAGGAGATGTGTTGCCGCCCATGATAACTTTTTGTGGTGTGAGGGAGTTAACAAATATTCAGGCACCAAAAGGATGGATTGTATGTGTGCAGGAGAAGGGTTGGGTTGATGACGATTTGATGCTGCAGTGGACTAAAGGGATATAACTCAAGTATAAAGGAAAGGAACAATCTCTTTTAGTGATGGATTAATTCCGGGCACATATTACAGACACTGTAAAACAAGATTTGAGAAGAGGTAACATGGTGCCTGCAGTTATTCTGTGAGGATGCACCTCCAAGTTAGAGCCACTAGACATCGGTGTTAATAAACCAGTCAAGTCCAACATGACAAAAAGCTGGACAAATTTTATTCATAAAGTAGCAAAGGACCTTTTCAAGGAAAATAACAAGAGTGCAGATAAATAAAACAAAGAGTTGTTGACTGGATTGTGAAAGCAATTAAACTGCTTCAGAACAAGCCAGATCTAATCCAAAAATCATTTTAAGTTTGTGGTATTAACAATAATTTGAATGGATGTGAGGACAATATCATAAGAGATACTGAATGTGATAGCAGCAACAGTGAAGAGTATGAATTTGATGGATTTGAGCCTGAGAAGGTTGAGTCAAGTTTGTTCAGCAGTACATGAATTATGTTAGATATCACTGCTGTGTAATAAAAAATGTTCAGTTTCAGAATTAGTATGTTAATCAATCACTCTTTGCCATCACTATCTACCAGTATCTCTCTCTCTCTCTTTCTTTTTCTTTCTCTCTCTGAATATATTTTTACGTAATTACAGTGAATAGTTTAAACTGTGCTCAATAATAGTTATTTTGCCAAAATAAGTCATGTAATGTGCACAAACTGCAAATAAACCTTGGCATTTAATATTTTAAAAAATTGTTGAAGCATAAATTAGAACAGAAAAAGTTTAATCCATTCTCATATACACAAACAATTCATTCCTACCCGAGCTCTTGTTCTTAGCAAATTTGTGTCTAGGAAAAAAATTGTAAATAAACAACACTCAAAGAATTTTCTTTTTTAAAGTTTTCTTTAATAAAATTTATGCTTGAGTGCATTTTTTTTATGTAATTTTCGAACGATTTAGAAGGTGTCACACAACTTACGACTCAATAAAACTATATATTCCAGAACATACAGTGCACAAAAAAATTACATTAAATTAAAATTATGGTGTCCCAACAAAAACAGTGTCCCAACATATACGGTAAATACATTAATAAAGAAGAACATTCAGGTCTATGCAAACACGAAAATTTAGGTTGCTGAAATTGCTTAAAAATGTGACTGGGTTTGTCTAAAAATATGAAAATTTAGGTAGTCATACTCTTTTACACAACATCTTCCAAAACATTTCAGGACAGGAATTATTTTAAAAACTAAACAAAACAAAATACAATATTGCATTAATGCATTTAAGTAAGAAATTGTGAGCATAGTTTGGATATTACAAACATGGCTTTTCTTAAATGTCAGCCAAAAAACTCCATACAATTTAAAAATTAAGTGCACTTTAAGTTGAGATGTTTTGTGAAAAAGAACTCAGATGATCAACACACTTACACGAATGAAAGCCTCTAAAGCTTGTCCAAAATTTCTCTGGAATTCTTGCTTTATCTGAACCATGTCTACTTCTGCTCTCGTCACAATTATTCGTATCAGTGTTTTGTCATCAGTTCCTAGGCCCTGTTAATGCAGAAGGATACATTCTGACAATGTTCTGTGCTATAAAACTCAATAAGCTTGAGATAATAACTTTGATCACATTAAAAATATATCTAATAGTGTCATGTCATATCATTAACAGATCTTATCCTAAACAAAGCACCTTGCAACTTCACAAAGAATCATGCTATCTGGCATCAGATTAAAAACAAACAAAGAGAACTACTTGAGGCATATAATTTATAAAACTTATTCAATGGTATATTATTAGACATCACAAATTTTATAAGTAATGAAGATACATGTATCACCATACATTAATTTAAATCCTAGTAAAAAATAAAAGCATTCTGAAAAAGGTGTAAATTGTACATTTAAATTTAAATGTGAAATTCAAATACTGAGTTTGGGTAATACATTTTTTTAAATGTATCATGTACTGTTGGGACGTTGAATGTCTTGTAAAATCAGGACCATGTAAATTATACCAATTCCTGCTCTTCATTTATTATTCATAAAATGCTTCAGCTAACATAACAAACACACATTATTATACTGAAAGCAACTTCTGATGAATTTGTTCCCAGCCCACTCGGGTGTGATCACAAAAGTATGCAGTGATAACCTTTTTAAATAGCCGTAGAGTTGGTTACCTGGTTGACAACAAAAGTTACTTGGTACAGCAACTCTAGCTCAAGGAGTAATTGAGTAAAATTGCAGAAATGGGAAAAACTGATCAGTGACCTTGATCAGGAAGATATAACCTTGATACCCTGAGTGTTATTGTAGGGTTTAATGCCATTTATCAGCACACGATAGGCTATACATGGCGGCCATTATTAATGTTAGAAGAAGAAGCAAGAAAATCCCCCCGAAACAATCACCAACCCACGAGAAGTTACAGGCAAGCTTTCTAACATACCACCATTGGCTGAATAAGAGACTCGAACCCATGCAGACATAGGTGAAATGGCAGTGATCCATAATGGAGTGATACTCCGAGTGTGATGACTTTTAATTTGGTATATATAATACCTCTAGCTCAAGGAGTAATTGAGTAAAATTGCAGCAAGGGGAAAAACTTATCAGTGACCTTTAATCAGGAAGATATAACCTTGATACCCTGAGTGTTATGACAGAATTTTTAATTTGGTATACATAATTCCTCTAGCTCAAGAAGTAATGGAGAAAAATTGCATAAAGGGGAACAATTTATCAGTGACCTTAATCAGGAAGATACAACCTTGATACGTTAAAAATATTAATCACACACACACATCTTACAAACATATTTCCGGTTTACATTTTCTTTGCCATAAAAAACTTTTTGATTTAGAAATATGTTTTGATACAGTAAGTACATTTATCCCTTGAATATATACTTGTTAATATGCTATGTATATCATCTAAGTCTCGGACTGCAATAATGCCTCTGCAGGAAGCATGTTCTACTGTAATTCACTTCATCTTCATTGAAATTTATCTCATTACTAAATGTTTTTGGCAAACTTGAAAATTATAAGAAAAGCAGTTGATGCAACCACTTAAATCTTACCTTTTAAATGCTGATAAATGTTATACAAGGACACAAAATACTGCTCCAATAATAAGGACACAAAATACAAGTTTCCTGACATTAATGTTAATACTTTCAATGATTAATAACTTTGTGTCTTAGAACTAATAAACCAATCAAGGACTTCATCATACTATTTTGGTTTCAATCAAAACCAATTAAATGTTTTGTTGAACAAATGTTACCAATTTAAAAACAAGCTACTACTATAAAACAGTTTTCTACCTTCACAATGGAGAAATAATGTACAGAAAACATTTGTTGAAAGAAAATGTCCATTAGTCTTTTGGAGAGAACTTCATTCAAAATGGAACATTTTCTGCAACTTATTATTTAAACAGGAAACTTTTTACAACATTTGACAAGGTTTTCCTACACCAATTATATGAATAAGAAAATTTCTGCAACCTGTTATCTATAAAGGAAATGTTCATCTGAATGACAATTAAACCTTTCATGTAAAAAGTAAAAAACTTCATTTTACTGTAATAATCATCTTATTGTTTTCAAAATAAACCAAATATTCTTCTTACTGGAGTCATACACTGGGTTATAAAATGGAGACAACTGGATTATCAAAGATGTTATAAACAACTATGTTGCAGAGTTGTATTTCTTTAAAACGTTTTTCTTCTTTATCCTTTTTGGTACATGTAGGGCATGGCTGACTGTTGACATTACTGACCAACAGATCTCAATGACCTTGACCTCTGATTTATCATTAGATTTACTATGGTATAAACCACTGATCTCTAAACAACTATGTTGTAGAGTTGTATTTCTTTAAAACTTTTTTCTTCTTTATCCTTTTTGGTACTAGTAGGGCATGGCTAACTGTTGACATTACTGACCAACAGATCTCAATGACCTTGACCTCTGATTTATCATTAGATTTACTATGGTATAAACCACTGATCTCTACATCCTAAATTGTTAGGTTTCATTCTTACCCTAAGTACCAGTCATCCTTCCACAAAGATTGGTCAAGAACCATACTCTATAACCAAAACAATTATTCTGCAAAACCCACTTTTCTTTGCCTTACAATGGCTCTGACCTTTAAGCCTTTTAACTCAAAATCAATTGGTCTTCAAAAGTGCAAGCCTTCCTTAGACTTTGATTATGGCATATGGTCTAGAACTAAGCATTATTCTTCTTTCTGTGACAGTTACTTGAACTTTGATCTTTTAACACTAAAATCAATAGGCTTGATGTTCACTCAGCTGTCCATAAACTTCAGCAATGGTAAATGGCCAAGAAAAAAGTTTCCTCAAGAAAACAATTTGTAGTTTTCAGTCATAGTGAACATTACACTCCTTTTCTCAAAGTGCAACCCATTCAAAAGCATTAAATTTGTGATGACAAACTAAAGATATGGCACGGAAACAAAAAAAAAAGGAAATGGATAGATTGATTGCACAGACAGATTTATTTATGGAAGGCTGTAAAGATGTCACAACATTATAAACCATGACTTTTGGTGGCTGTATACAAGAAAGACGAGTATCACTTGATGTTACCTTCATTGCACGGTAAAGCTTCTCGGCAAAGTATAAAGGCTTGTTCCTCACACATTTCACTATAGAATGAAAATGTAAAAATTACCAAATGTTTTTTTAAAACAAAATGAGATGACTGCTGTAGAACCATAGCCGTAAAAGGGTAGAATTAATACATCTACACCTTCATTTCACATCCAAAGAAAACTTTACACTCAATGTATATATTACCATAGCAATGAGAAATGAAATCCTGTAGATTTAAAATTACAAAGTGTAAATTGCATTCACTAAAAAGAATGAATTTGTTTACTGCTATTTTTATTTTAAAAAATGATGGCCATATATGAATAAAAGGTGACAAAATTGTCAAATAAGGATAGTTTCCAAACAGTCTATCATTATGGATATGCACAAAAAAAACTGATAAATAATAAATCAAACTATAATAAAGTATTATTAATCCTTGAGATGTCATTAAAAAAATATTTAAAAAATCAAAAAGCATAAATGCCATGTCATGCCTCTGTAAATAAAGCAGACTCAACATGAATTCTAAGCTGTCAGTAAGAAAGAGTAAATGATTTAGAAGCTTATCACTTTCAAAAACAGTTTTACTCAAACTTGTAACACTGATACAGATGCCATTAATGCTGACACTGCCAAAAAAGTAACACCTAATGTATCAACATTCATAAACATAAAAAAGGTACTGATCAAACAAAAGTTTCAAATAGTTTCTTGCAGAAAAGCATGCAACTGTTAAAATAGGAATATCTCCCAGTAATAAGATATGAAATATTTTACCTATAGCAACCATTCCAATCTCCAAATTTCCTGACATTTCACTCTTGATGGATGCCTCTATGTCACGGCCAGCCAAGCGGCTGTATGCATCAAACACGGCTTTCAGCTGATCAAAGCTCTGAGAGGCAATTATGCTGTTAAACACAGACTCATCTGTGCCCCATCTTCTCTCCCCAGCTTGTAACAAGGCCTGCAAAAGACAACACTTTTTTAAACCATACAGATTTCATCCCATCCATCCATGCTAAAAGAAGTGATTAGAGACTGACAAAGAGATAATGAAAACAAAGACAAAAATGCATGATGTATGGCCATATAAGAGTACATCTACAAATTCTCAGGTAAGATGGTGGATATATTACAACCTTATGTTGGACTTGCACAATGTTAAGGATATCTAATAAAAACAACAAAAAAAACCCCAATATAAATGTGAACTCAGTAAAATACACTGTTCTTTATATTTTCTCTTGAACTGTAAATATTCCTAAATGCAAAAGTTAATGCAAAGGTGATCTCATTTGAATGAATGCATGAGAAATGAGCCAACTTAAAATGTTGGTCCTGAATTGCAACACAAAACTACAAACAGAAAACACATAAGCTGAAAGCTATTTTATGAGTTTACAATATTCCTGATATTTCTTCAAAGATATGGAAGAAATTTTCTTCAAACAATACTCTGCTTACCAATAAACTTTTAAAAAAAAGAAAATTGTGCATTTACAAAATCAGTTTTCACCTGATGGTTTGCGAATAAACAATACCTCATTGCCAAGTAATTTCATACACAGTTCATAAGAAATATACATAACAGCCTTTGCATTTTCTCAATACATTTTGGACTGTTTATTTTATAATGGTTGCAATACCGTTTACTAATACTGCATCTTACATTTCTTATACTCTCTCCAAAGGTTTATATTCCAACAGGTGGCATATAAAAACATAAATACAATTTTGTTCAAATATTAGCATCTTTGACATATTTCATGCATGAACTTGTGCTGAGATGTGTATTAAAACTATGCTTGTCAAACTACATGATCTTATATACAAGACAATAAAAACAAAGACCTTGATGAAATTAACTAGTTTTACCCAAGTCAAAACAAATCATTTCAATAAAACTAAAGCTGAATTATAACACATTTACTGCAAGCAGGCCAATTTTTTCAAAATGAATATTTATGTTTACTTGTCAATGAACCTTTCATCAAACAGTGAATAGCCCCCCAAAGAATTCTGAAGGGATTAATTCTATGACAAACAATTAAACGTGCCACACATATAAATACCATATAGACATATATATTAAGTGTATTGTTCATGTCACAAGTACTGAGTGTTTTGCTTTTGAATAAATTGAAGTACCTGAGCATCAGCATTAGCCTTGTTCATATCAACAGGTTGGTTTTCTAGCCTTCCTCCCTAAAAACACAAAGTATGTATCAGAATAATTATCTAGCAATCAATATATTTCTGATTTTAAAAAACATCTTTATGCTTGATCTGATAAAAAGGAACCTCCAAATAAAATAATTTCTTGCAAATGTTAGAAAATATATTAACTAACAAGCCACCAGAAATACCCAAAAGTGTAAGTAGGAAGGTAAATGTAAATAGAAACTTTTAGGTAATAAGCTAAAATAGACATGTATACAGACACAAATATTTCAATTTTTATTAATGAAATATACATGACATAACATATACAGGAAGAAAACGTTTAAAGGCAATGAACTGAAAATTATAACCAGAAACGTTTTTTCAAACATCTTGGCCCACTGGCCAACCACCTACATTTATGTCATGTTAGAACGTACAGAATTGTAGATCCATATTATTTGTATAAAAGACCTTTATAAAATGTGGTTTTCTGTCCAAACCAACAGTTACATATTCTGCTATGTTTCACTATTTATGTTTTCTTAAATGACAATATGTCTAGTCAATCCAAATAATTATTCAAAACTTTATAAGAAAACTCGCATACTAAAGGATTGGCTATACTTACGACAGTCATTGATACCATCAGCCTCTTGAAATGGCCTGATGTGTCACTAATAATATCTCGTTCTAGCTTCTGTTTATACACTGAAACAAGTGAGTGGCTTAAATAAACTCAAACCTGCCATACAAATTACTAATAGAAAAAAGGAGCTAAAGAGGCATGAAATTTCAGACAAAAATGACATCAAAGATAAAACATTTGCAAATTTAAAAATCAAATGCATATTGTTTTCACCATGTTTCTAAATTATACAACTGAAGTTACTGTCAGTGTGATGTAATAATTATCATGGTTGTCGTGGTGGCTAGCCCATGAATTATGTCAAAACAAAAATTAATTATGACACCAATCGACTCTCACCATCTTTCAAACATACTGCATGTAATGCTATGGAATCAATCATTTTCTTAACAGCAGTAGGATCAAATCTATTTATTCAGCAATTTAGAGAACACAATACTTAACACTTTCTTAACTTTGTTTTCATTTTAAATATCAAATCTGTAAAAGTATCCATGATAGTTTCTTTTTCTAAGATGATAAACAAGAAGTAAATATGGCTAAAAACTGCTAAAAATATGTTCACCAGGAAGATTAAAACAATTCATTTATTTTACCATATGAGTCAACGGAATGAAGACTGGGATAAAAACTGTCCACTTAAGTTACTGTTTGGAAGCCATAAACTGTCTCAAGAAGCAAAGATTACATGGAAAGCACAAGCAACACATACTAATTCCATAGTAAGGTCCATGAATATAAATTAATTTTTTCATTAAAAAATAATGTCAAGAAACAAAGATTAACCTTCTGGAAATGGAATTAAATGAGAAGGTCAGGGCCTGCATGTCAAGCACACAATCTGAGAACTTTTGAAAATTTTAAAAACTCGATGATGATATAAAAAAAAAGGGGGGGGGGGAATACAGCAATGACGCATACTACATAACTTTAAAATATATTACTAATCAATATTTTTTTTAAAAAATTTATGACAATATTCCTGATTAAACCATATCTAAGTCTTGCATTCTGTTAGCACCAGCAAGACTATAAACTAGCTAGCAAATAATGAATTGAGAGAATTTATGATTAGTAAATTAATGCCATTTCTTACTTCTCTGATATGCTTCATTTATAGCCTGGATCTCTCTGTTAGATCTTGAACATAAGATCTCTATAAGGGCATCTTCATCAGTACCAATTCCCTGGAATGCAGGAATAAATTATTCCTAATTAAAGCAGATTCATCAACATTTTATTTTTATTCCATATATAATGCAAAAATATTGATTGAAGAAAATATTTTTTTTGTACAATGTGTTACTTATTGATATTTACCCAATCACGTTAACATTAACAATTAAATGCTACACATTCCCAATTTCGACCATTCCTCTAAAGAAACAAAAATAGAGCATACTGACAAAGGGAAATAACTTTTGAGATATCAGGTGTATTAAAACATGTCCGAGTCAAATCAAGGTAAACTGCATATCAACTGTGCTAAACTAACAGTTGTACCAAAATTGTAATCTCTATTTTGAGCAGGAATAAACTGATTGACCTGGCCCAGGTCTATAACTGGTCCCAGTTTCCTTTTAAGCTTTGGGACCTGAAAGATTAACAACATTGGCTATAAGTATGCTCATTCCCATGCATGATTATCACCAGCTTTTTCTGCCAGATGGAGAATGGCCAAGGAAGTCAAATCTATGAGGAAGTCACCACAATGTTTCTCATCTGCTTAGCTGTAGAATACTTGTCTTTCAATCTTATAAATAAGAGGGCCAATGATATTTATGGCAGCGATACCCTTATCCATACTCCAAGGAGATTGTCACTGGCAGCTGATCATTAAGCGAAAGCTTTGGTACTACCAGGGGTTTAGATTTTATCAGAAAGGTGGTCAGTAATTCTGCAATCTTCAACAATTAAGAAAGATTTCTGAATGATGCTCAGTGTTGACACTGCTGATGACTGAAAATTACATGATTGGGTAACTTTCTTCAACTGCCATCTTGAAGCTAAATTCTGCCTTTTTCCTCAGTTGAGGAGATATCTTCATTTTGCAAAAAATCAAGGTTGGATACAACATGCCAAAATGAAGTAGTAAAATTGTGCCATCACTGTAAGTGGTGTGAAACCTGCCCATTGGATAGGCCAACAAGGCCAGTCATGCTATTGTCAAAATGTTATCAAATCAGATTGAAAGTGGTTAGCTGGAACAGATGGCTGGTCTGGTATGGAATGAAAGGTCAGCAAGCTGTTTTGTGGACCATTGCTCAATTGATCTGCAACTGTAAACTGGTCATCACAAGCATATCTGTCTTGAGTGACTGTAGGTCAGACTGTACATACCATAACCATCTCTGTAGTCAAGACCAGAGACCATACATACTATAACCATTTTCATAAGAACCAGTAGAGTAAAAATCTCAATAATGAGACTGATTTATCTGCTAAGGGTCATTATTGCTAGAATCTAAATAAATTGTGCATCTAGAAATTTGTTTGTTTAAGTACTTCATAAAAGAGACCACCATATAGGTCCTGCACAGGACCCTGATTCTAGTTTTTCCTGAAATTTCAAGCCTCGAAGTTTATTATAGTATTACCTTACCTTCCCATTTTATGAAAGACTAGTAACTACGGTGTGTGTGTGTGTGTGTCTGTGTGTTATTTGTAACTCCTGGTACATGAATTTATCTAATTTTTATACTTTGTATTCATGGCTGTAATGTGTAAAGAATATCTTTATTTTGTTCTGTATACGTTACATGAATCTGTTATGATTATGATATAGCATAGGATCTATAAATTGATGTTTATGTAAGTGTTGACAATTGTTAACACTAATTTTAAGAACAAGACACTTGTGGCATAATTTCTCAGCAGCTGATGGGGTTTTGACTTTCTAGAATAATTCTGTAGCTTACCATTGCTTAGGCTAGGTCACATGAATAGGCCAAAATGATGCAAAATGAGTAGTGTATTCTGTCACATGGGGTCTATTGTAAAATACAATTTCAATATACAGTGTATATAAGGAGAGAATTAGGCAAACAGATTCATTCAAATTTTTGGAGTCATTCACACTTACTGTGTTTCTGTTGTAAGTTGTATTTTGATGATATTCTAAAGGAAAAACATTTAATTGGACTGCTCAGTGAAAATAGAAAGTACTTATTATTTGGACAATACTATTATTCTGGAACTGTTATTAATAATTGGGAGGAATTATGGACAATTAGACCTTGACAACATCATGGTTCTTGGAGGACCTGTATATTTCCTGTTTTTAAATTTATAAGGAACATATGAATCATTTTGGACTTTTATAGACTTTTATAAGTAGTAGTTTGGATTCACTTCATAATACTGTTAAGTCCCTCTCAAATTTTTCATTTATCACTTTGAAAATAAAATTGTTTTTTGAGTGACAAAACTTGCTGGTTGTGCTTTCTTTTCTGTTAATTAGTTTGTGGGCACAGAGTTGTAACAACTTAATGAAACAATATATGGACAGACAGTAAAAGACCTGCAACTTCTGATTGAAATATAACAGAATGAAAGCTGGCAAAACACTCAAAAGAAAATTAAAATTTTATCAAAATAGTAACAACATACTCTCATGGCACGTCTCAACTCGTAGGCATCATACTCATCTGGAGGCATCATCAAGCCCACAATGACATCCTCAAACTTCCCACCAAGCTCACTCTTCAAATCCTGAATCAAATCCTGCAATGGTAACAATTTTAAACATGTACAATATCTATCAATCAATGCATCAATTTATTTATCCACTGGTATAATGAAAGACCTCGAACCGACAATTAAAAATATGGACAGAAGAGTAAAAGAACCTGCAACTACAGATTACCAATATAACAGTATAAAAGCGATCAAGAGGCAACATTTGGCACTATTGTGGATTTGAACTGGATAAAATCTTACATTCTTTCATTTCAGGATCAGAGGACTAATGATATGGAAGAATGAGAACCAGTCTAGAAACGGATGAACATAATAGAGTATATTTAGGTTTGGCTGGCCAGGAGAAGTTGATAATGAAAGTAAGAAATTATTAAAAACAATCTTTTGTGAGCTTATCATAGCTGTCACTAAAAAAAAAGAGACACCGTCCTCTTGATGGAATTTTAGTCATTACTGACATAAGTTGAAATTAGTACCTGATGCTTTGGTGCAGAATTCAAATACATGTAGATCCTGAAAATGACATGACTCGTATAGTTTTCTCCACACAGAATCCGTCATCAAGGATGTGCCTATACTGTTAATTATAGGTTGATCACAATGGTTTCAAAAAATGTATAGTTACAGTGGTCCCCCTCATGAACAGCCTCCTTCCTGACCAGCAGTCATTCACTCTTTATTGTCTGAAACCCTTGGCACTGATAAGTTTGTGTTCAAAAGTACCCCTCAAGAAAGGCCACCCCTCTAACATGACCAGCAGCCAGCATATCAGTGCATGAATGTAAAATGTACACTTCACAAGCGACCACATTTTATTATTAAGGTGTCCAGAACCAATATTTATCTACTGTGAGGTAAGTAAGTAATCTGATTATCTTTCCCAATGTCTGTTTCTGGATTTCATTATTTTTTTACTTTAAAAGGTGTTGGCTAAAAGACATGAACCACTAAGGTTAAGATTAATCATTAATGTCGATGTTTACAGAAAATGGGGTTGGCAGTGTTTTGATACAGCTTTGGGTTTCACACAGCAATTTTTCTTTAAATTGATGATTATGAACGGTCATTTTTAACTGTCAAGATCGAAACATGATCAGATAGAAAAAGAGTCAGCAGTGTTTAGATAGAGCTCTGGGCTTCACACAGCGGAATTTTTAATATTACAATCGACATAATTGTCAAGATTATAACATGGTCAGATAGGCTAAAAATATATTGTGTGGATTAACACAGACAGAGAAACAATTAACAACAAAACATGGTACCAGACAAAGACCGAAAAATCATGTGACAGTTCATGTATCACTTCCTGTACTACAAGGCAATTAGTTCACAAATGTTTTTTCTGCAAAATTAAATTGCAATACTGTGCCAATAATTTTTATAAAGCTTTAACATGTCATCACATAAATGAAGATATAATACTTTAGAAAAAAATAAAAGCTATTCGACTTGACAATGGGGAGAGTTCACTTGCTAAAACATTTCATGTTGGGAAGACTCAAATAAACAAGACTGTAAAAAAAAAAAGAATAATCCGTAGCAGTGGGAAAATGGACTAAATGGAAAGATAATTAATTTAAATATGAAACTATGCATGTACCAAGATTTAAATAATGTTTTTGAATGGTTTTGTAATGTGCATACCAAAAATACTCTCTCATATTTCACGCTTGAGAATAAGAACTATTAATTTATGTTACCTTGAAATAACTGCTTTTAAGACAAGTAGAACATTTTAATAAGTAATGCTCCTATTAAATGAAGATTTCAACTGCTTTCAGTTATATGTAGCTTTCATATTATATACACATATACATACACATCTCACAAATATAGTCCCACTCTGGAAAGGCTATCCATCTTATAAGGCAACTTTCCTGGTGCAGAAGGGGTAGCCGTATAAGTGGGGGACCATAGTACTGAATTTTTAATATCATGGTGTTGCAAAGGTTTATTGTAAGAGATTAATTAGGACTGCAAGCCCTTCAATCTTAGATGACTGCAAGTAAAAATTTGTATAGAATCCTTTTCACCAACAAGAATCAAATAAAACTGGATTATTGTCGCATATATTTTGGGAATGTGAAAAACTTCACAATTTTTAAATATGTTTTTAGACTGGATTAAAAGTTAGCATCCACATGCAGAGAATCTATGGGGAGGTTTTGTTCTTCAAATGGGAGCATAATACTAGATACAATCAATGAAAAGAACAGAAATTTAATTTTTTTTATCATACTTCTTGCTAAGAAAAAATTTATATAGAGCTGTGACAAATAATTTTAAGTCCATGATTTTAAGCACCTAAATACCTATCATAATTTAAATGACTTGTTCCACACTGGCATGAAGCCCTAAGATTTGTTATAATGAGAGAGCCTTGTAAATCTGTACAAATAATTGACTTCCCCTACCCTTCCAAACATTGTCTTGAACATCGTCCTGATTTGCTGCCTTTGACTACTGGTTCTAAAGGCCAGCACATCAATTATGGCTTTTTCATCAGTGCCTGAAAAAAAGTTTACATGTAACTTGAGGTATCATGATTTACGATACTATCAACTCATGCTGACATCATGTGCACTGGATTGCAAGTTTAATATATTGCAATAGAAAAAAATATAGCATGAGTTCCTTGATGGGACTGATCTATGCTGTTTGAAAAGAATTTCTTGGAATTCAAGAAAAGACCATTTCTTCTTTTTAACTGCCACATGCAGAAACCATCTATAAAACTAAAAATAAATGACTAAACTGAATATATCATAAAAATGTCATGAATTTCTTTCATTATAAATTACAGATACAACATAACCCAACTATCCTGGTCCCTGAAAATCCATTTTCGTTTTGATGAGGTAAAAATAAGTTAACATAATGTTGGAGAATATTAATGCAACATGCAATGTTGTATCATGTACTGTATACTAATTTTGCAACTGAATTAAAAATGCCATAAAGTGCATGCAATGGTGACTGAGGGCACATCCACATAACTCCTGAAATAATAGTTTTTTGGATAATTATCACTTCATACAGAATGAAAATAACTTTATTGGTTACAGACACCACCTTGAGAGAGGAAAAGAATCCCACCTTCTTCTGGCAGGAAATTGAAGTAAAAGTAAAATTCTGGTTAGACGTCTTTATGAATATACCCAATCAGAGAGTAACATAATAAGTCAAGTAAGTTTATATCATGCATGCTTGATTCATTTATTGTACAGGTTTAATTTCTTATAGCACATCAATTAATTTTGTCCAAACCATATATTTTTTAAATTTTATTAAATAAACCATTACAGTCATTTACTTAAAACTGCATGGTGATTGTTAATATATGTGAACAAGATATTTGTCAAGATTAATTTGTGTGTATATTTATTGGTGAGTTGTGATTCAGTTTTGTTAAGTGTTTGATAAAACTTATATATTTTGAAAATTACAATAGTATATTTCTATTTAACTTTATAGATTTATATTTGTTATTAAACATAATAGGTTTTAAAAAAAGTTAACAGAAAATACAAATTTCATTTTTAGAATTAATTTCTAAAAGTCAGTAATCACAAATACAAAAATAAAAGCAAAACCTGTCAATGCCGAAGATAGTTACTACCCACTGATGAGTGAGACAAACAAAGTGATTGTTGTAAGTCATAGTAACCTTTTTCTCTGATATGATAATTCAGTGCTGCTTAGGATGTATGCTTATATCTAATTTTAACAAATGTATATGCACAAGCAACAGAGCCAAAACAAACTTACTTAAACATCAAAATTGAACATAATCGTTGAAACAAAATTGTTGTTGTTGTTTTAGGGTATGATGCCATTTTTCAGCACATGATAGGCGATACATGGCAGCCAGTATTATGGTGGAGGAAGAATCAGGGAAACACCCTGGAAAGAACCACCAACCCACGAGAAGCTAGTGGCAAGCTTTCTCACATACCCACATAAGCCAAATCTGAGACTCTAACCCACACAGACAGAGGTGAGATGGCAGTGATACACTTTAGACCTCTCGGAAACTCGGGGCCCCACAACAAAATTAAAAAACAACTGACCTTCTTTGATACTGTGGATGCTTTTCTTAAATGTTGTGATTATCAAAAAAATAACATCACCTAAATCAAACAGATGAACATGATCGCTGAAACATGGAAAAAGAAACAGTGATGAACTGTTGATATAATAATTTAGTACTCCTCAAGCATGTATATAAAATGTTTCATTACTGTACAAGCAACAATGTACCAAATTCAGACATCAATAGGAAACAGAATCACTGGAGTGTAAATAGTAGGTGAGAGCAACCTCTTTTTGTATGGTGGTTTAGTAATATTCATGATGAAAGCAATGATCAAGCTTTATGATTGTTCAAGCAACAGTATACCAGAAACTGGTCTAAACATTAAAGTTGTAAATAATAATTTTAGTGCCAGTGATCTTTTTTCTACATGGCAGTGTAGTACTATTGGGATGATGGCAAAAACATCAAGACAAACAAGTAATATTATACCAGAAACTGACCTAAATCGAAGTGTACATTGCTAGCAGTGCCACTGAAAACAAATACAATGTTTGGGGGTGAGGTGTATAACAAACTCCACTGTATATCTGTGAAGTTGAACTGAATAGTACTTTTATTCTTTCATAGGTTATGAATATATGTTTTATCAAAGAGATGTACATATAATTTGTGTGTGCATGTGTGATTTGGAGTTTTAACATAGCTTTAAAAACTGTTTGGTTATATTGCCATGTAGTGTAGCAGTTTATTTACAGTGATGTCTAGCATTGAGGCATTACGATGCAGACATGTAGCATAATGTCCCACCCAATCTCATTATCCTGACACCAAGCCAACCAGTCCTAACACTAACCTCTTAATGCTGAGCACCTTTCAAGACAGCTGTTGGTACCATTTTTATAAACCTTTGGTATGGAATAGCATTGTTTGAACCTGCATCCGTTGCAGATGCTCTAACCACTAGGCATCTGGTGGTACACATGTTTAATCAAAGAAATAAAAGATAAATTTGCCAAACAGATCTATTTGACCAAAGTCAAATTTGTCAATTATATACAAATAAAATAAAGGAAACTTTTTTGCATTTCAGACTTATATCCATCATTATGGTTAAGATAATTCTGACAGTAATGCACCTTAAGAATGAAAACTTCTGAAATGTCAGACTATTTAACTTTGTGATTTTTTTAATATTTTTAAATAGGTTAGGATAGAAATCAATAACCACTTTAAATTAACAGGTTTTATGGGTATTATTTTCCACTACTCATTGTTGAATATTTATCTTGAAGAAAGGGATATTATCTAGAAAAGTATGGGGAAAAGTACCATATCACTAATTGTCCATGAATAATCTGTCACCAACTGCCAATAAAGTAATAACTAAATGTGTACTTCACATGAGTACAGTGAATGTCACATTATATGCCTGCCTCAGGTTTAATATTCCTCTATGTAAACAACTGACATGTTCTGCACACAAGCAGTTCTTCTTCTAGTGACCATGACCTTTGCCCTTTTGCCCCCAAAATCAATAAGGTATCACGGTACCAATTGTTTTTCCATAGACCTCAATGCTAATATTTGGAGAGATAACTATATTTTCTATCCTAATTTAGCATGCATCTCACACACTGTTATAGAGAACAATGTTAGATTGTCAATTTGACAATGACAAAACCAGGTACTCCATTGCATTTAAGAGAGATAACTCTGCTGGAACTAGACAGGGGTATGAGTTATCTAGTCACAACATACCTATTTTCAGTCATGTGTATTACATTTTCAAAAATCATAAAAAATACAAAATTTGATCTATTTAGGAATTAGCATAAATTCACATGATGCCAAGAGGCTAACCTTTTTTTTAAGCCTAACAGAAAGTACAACTCTTACATAATCCACCAATCAAAGCTTGTCTTGTTCTTAAGGTCTGAATGGTATGGACCCTACACCATAAGCTCCACCCACATGGACTTGCGCAATTGGTACCGTTATACCTATAGCAAACCTTGATTTTTCCAATAATCTGTGAAAAAGCTCGGGACTATATAACTAACAAGTGTACTTAGTCTCGCTTGTCAAAAACAATTTTATGAAGTACTAAGCTATGTTCTATATGATTGTGTATAGAAATGTTATTGAGCTGTTGGAACTCTTGTTTGCATACCATTGCTTCACTATCAAACTCATGTTTTGAAATAAAATGAATTCTTTTAACTATGAGTTGTGTTTTATTCATATTAGCACTTATCAAACTTCACTTTGGTGATATGCGATAAATCACATTATGTCATATTGTTTAATAGTAAGGTCAAAGGTCAACACACTAGTTAGCATGTACCAGTTCTACTCTTAAAGAGACATTTTGATCTAAAATAAAGGACTCATAATTGTTTCATTAACACAGAAAGTAACAACAAGGACAGGTGGACATGGCCCAATCTAATTATAAAGTATTAGCTTTGAACACTTTACACTGTCTGCATATGCAAGAGGTCACTAACCTCTAGTCCTCACACAAAGGTCAAGCTACCCAGCCTCTTCGTCATACAAATAGAAAGCTTCCCTCCTTTCTGTAGTGCATACAATTGATGCAATAAGCCAATCTGACACCAAATAAAGTAGATAACAGCTTTTCTAAGTGGTTATCATGGATTTGGGTGTGAAAATGTGGACTAATATACAGAAAAAGGCTAAGTTTAACAATGAGTATAGTGAGTCCAATGGATTTAAAAACAGGAGAAAAGTGTGTATCTAAATGGGAGATGTAGCTAATGATACTAGAATTAAAGGAGACACAAGCAGCAATGAGAAAAATGAGAAGCGAGAGCTTGATGATGTTACCTTGGACAATATTTGGAGGCAGTGAAAAATCGGTACAGGGACAATAAAAAAGGCACCTGTGCTATAACATCCCTTACAGGCACCAAATATCAGGTGATATGGTGTTCATTCCCAGCTAATATACAAGGGTGAATAATGTAGATAATATAGATGCATGTAATTCATATTTTTTCTAAATAAGAAATTAATAATAATGGGCTTCAGTTAGGCAGAAAAAATATCTAAAGCAAACAAAGCATGTTGGATCAGTTTTCAAACTTGTAAACATTACTTGGAGAAATTATTAAAGTACTTCTTGTTAAATTTGCATCAAGACCTTGAGCTAATATGATACTTCACAAATTTTTTCTTATATTTATTCAACATCACTAACATTGTGGGTTTCTATTTATTGAAATTTTATGTCTGATGTAAGGGAGATAACTGAATTGTATACATAAGGTTTGTACTTTTTATTTCCTCTACTATATATTCTCCATGTTATACAGATGAGTTCAGATGCACATGTATTAACTTCAATGCAATTAAATTATCCAAAAATGTATTACCGATAAAGCGAGAACCTAAAATCCAGGATTATATATGTAGTGGAGACCTCAAGAATGATTATGTAACTAACTAGAGAATCGCATTTATAATTTAAAGACATAAAAGTTTACAAAAAAAGACAATTAGAGCAGGATAATTAAAATCAAAATAGGAAGGAATACCATATCTTTAGCAAACTACCTAAAATACTTATTCCAGAATATTCTTTATGGTACAAGTGACCTATCCACACATGGACCAGGAATGTCCTCAATCTTGGTCTATAACATGCTTTACAAGAACAAAAAAGTTGCATTTTATCCATGATTTTTCATCTTTTGTGCATAAAATAGTCAATACTTTGGCTAAAATTAACTATATTAACTTTATATAACCATTTTTTTTTGCCTGTATGCTAATATTGGAGCTAACTACACAGTAACAAAGCAATCAGTCTATATGTGCTATAAATATAGTTACAAAAGTCCCATTCCAAAGCTAATATGTGTTATTTTCAACTTTTTCTATGTAAAAGTCTGTCAATATTAGACCAAAACATCTCAATATCCATTGTTTAACCAAATGACACTATGACAGTATAGAAGTGGTGGCTATGTATACTCGTTACTATGGATACAATGTGAAGCTGGTATTATCTTTTAGGTATCACGGTACCAATTGTTTTTCCATAGACCTCAATGCTAATATTTGGAGAGATAACTATATTTTCTATCCTAATTTAGCATGCATCTCACACACTGTTATAGAGAACAATGTTAGATTGTCAATTTGACAATGACAAAACCAGGTACTCCATTGCATTTAAGAGAGATAACTCTGCTGGAACTAGACAGGGGTATGAGTTATCTAGTCACAACATACCTATTTTCAGTCATGTGTATTACATTTTCAAAAAATCATAAAAAATACAAAATTTGATCTATTTAGGAATTAGCATAAATTCACATGTTGCCAAGAGGCTAACCTTTTTTTAAGCCTAACAGAAAGTAGAACTCTTACATAATCCACGAATCAAAGCTTGTCTTGTTCTTAAGGTCTGAATGGTATGGACCCTACACCATAAGCTCCACCCACATGGACTTGCGCAATTGGTACCGTTATACCATAAACTTATCTCTTACCCAAATGCAACCCATTCATTAAGTTGGTGCCAGGTATGTGATATAAAACTACTGTTCTTGTGTGGAAACCATTTTCTTTCAGTAAATGACCTTGAACATTTTATCCCAAATCAACTGCCTTCTTTAACCCAAGTGAAAACTGGGCCCCAAGTGGCTGAGTGGTCTAAAGCACTCTCCATTACAGAACACTGCCATCTCACCTCTGTCTGCATAGGTTCTAGTCTAGGATCAACCAATGTGGGTATGTGAGAAAGATTGCCAGTTGCTTCTCGTGGGTCGGTGGTTCGTGCCGAGGTTTTCCCAGGTTCTTCCTCCACAATTAATCTGGCCACCATGCATAGTCTATTGTGTGCTGAAAAATGGCATTAAACCCTAGAACAACAACAGCCAAGTGCAAACTATCCACTAAGTTTGAAGTATGTCACAGAACTAATATTATTGTGTGGAATTAGTTCAGTCACAATGACCATGACCATTTATCTTTTGAGCATGTAACTGATAGGGTTTTTAAACAATTGACATTGAACTTATTGTGCTAAAACCAAACTGGCAACAGACAAAAGGACAACAGGATGACACTTTGCTCTGGTGATGATATAAAACATAAGATAAGAGACTTATCAGTCCACGAAAAGTATGCTGGTGAGTGAATTTTCTCAGTAAGCTACCATCTGCATGACCAATTTACTGCAGGTCTTAAACTGCTCATTTTTTCCCCCCAGGTTTTAAATAGTTTCATCAACTTATCATTTCTGTCATAAGACTATCATTGTGATTATTAAATTGTACAAGAATTTTTTTCTTATTTATTATTCAATAAAACAGAAATTCCAACCTTGTCATTTTACAGTCCATTTCCCACCAGAATACAATAGCACCACAATACACATAGGTAGTAAGTGACATCATTTTGACACCATTTAAGGTCTGCTTACTGTTTACATTATGATATCACTTATTGCCATCTCTAATCCAAGTAAGAATGCTGTAACAGTGCTCTATGTAAATTGTACTAATTTGACTGTAGTTTTGTCGAGTAGCAAGTACTCTACTTACCAAGACCTTTCATGGCTTTTCTTAATATCTGTGCATCTTTTTCTGCATTAAAGTTTGCTGCTGGCTTCAGTGTACCTTCAGTCTGACAAGAAAGCACAAAAACAAATAATAATTTAGTTTTCCTTTTCTGATTTGAAAGAAACTGTTTGACAACTTTCAGTATATTACCTGCACTCACTCTGTAATTAGAAGAAACTATTACTAAACATAGAGCAATTACTTCATTCAAAACATTACTTGCACTCACTCTGTACTTAGAAGATACTATTGATAAACATAGAGCAATTACTTCATTCAAAACATTACTTGCACTCACTCTGTACTTAGAAGATACTATTGATAAACATAGAGCAATTACTTCATTCAAAACATTACTTGCACTCACTCTGTACTTAGAAGATACTATTGATAAACATAGAGCAATTACTTCATTCAAAACATTACTTGCACTCACTCTGTACTTAGAAGATACTATTGATAAACATAGAGCAATTACTTCATTCAAAACATTACTTGCACTCACTCTGTACTTAGAAGATACTATTGATAAACATAGAGCCATTACTTCATTCAAAACATTACTGGAAGTGTGAAAATCTAGCAAGGTCATCAACATGTACATGTCATCATGATTATGTGTACTTAAACTTTTTTTATCAGTATGTCCAGTCATGTATACATAATAATGTGGGTTCAAATTTCAGTATGTCCAGTTGTACACATAAAATATTGATGTTTTACCATATATTCATAATATAAAAATATTATGTATGCAAACTATTGTAGTTTTCAACTTTGATTTAGTTACATCTGTAGGTATCAGGAAATGACTGTACAGTGTCAATGATAGCTGATATTTGATTTTAATCAATTAGTCATTTTCTCAGTATACCAAGTATTCTGGAAAATTTCCACTTTAGATTATATAATATTACATTTACACGCATCTTTCTCCCATTGTGGAAGATAATTCAAATACTTTTTACAGTTTCAATAACTATAAATATCACAACTGACCAGAACAGTAAACAGAAACATCTATATTATTTGATGAAAACAAACTTTGTCCATTGCAAAGTGTTCAGAAAACCAAGACCTACCTTCTGTGCATAGGAACCTCCTCCTACTTGTGGTGAACTATATGTAGTGTGACCTCCACCCATTGGCTGAGGGGCACCGGGGGCTTGTTGACTTGGGGTACCATAGTAGGAACCAGTGCCACCATAGCTTGTTGTGCTAGGTGGCATTGATGGAACATGACCTCCTGAGTAACCTGTAGAATAGCCTGGGTTGGCACCTGTGTATCCTCCTGGAGCGATGTAGCCACTGGATGCTGGGGGTTGTGGATTGTAACTTCCTGGTGGTGGCATTGGTGTGTTGTACGAGGGACTGGACCCATATGAACCAGCCTAAAACCACCACACACAAAAATGAACAATTGCAGAAAGATGATTTTGAATATAATAATGGCAAAAAGCACAAGAGACCTTCTAGTCTGATAACAAAAAGTTCATAAAAAGACAAATTTCCAGATAACATGAAGCCTGAAATGACTCATCTGGCTGTCATCTGCTTATAACAGCCAAATGAAAAAGCAATGGTGACTATATCTGATTGTGGATCACCTTCGTTAATGTCGATAGCCATTTTGGGGAAGAAATGTTACAATTTTTGATGGGCATATGACTTATAATGGATGCAGAGCAATGATTGATTGATCAATTGATTGATTGCTTTTTAACGGCGCACCAGCACTTTTAGGCTATTTAGTGCCATACAATAGGTTGTATTTATACATGGTAAAAAAATACTAAAGGTTTAATATCGACCAGCGATATAAAAAACCAAATAGTTCAATATAAAATGATAAGTTGTTGGCAACAGCAAAATATGAAGCTTCCCAATCAATGGGAGATGTAAATGGTGTATGTTGATGAAAAGATGTTGAAAAATAATGGGCGGTATTTGCATTAGATAAAATTGCAGAGCAATACCATAGACTTAATAATCCGTAATATATAGGGTAAAAATTGTAATATAAATTCTTTAAAAAAAGTTCATGATTTTCTCTAATCTTAACATCATCAGAAAGCTTCTTAATCAAAAGACTTCAAAAACTTGTTCGAAGCAGAGAAATCTTAGGTCACACTTACCTACATTGGTATGGTTGAAAACTTTCATCCAGATGTTTTTACATACCAATTTTAATGTATACTTGAAATAGAGTACAAAATATTGAAGGTGTAATTAAAAAAAGCTGAACATAGGAAAGTGTGACAATTAGGTCAAGTGACAAGTTTTAGTATGGCTGAGGATCTCTTCATCAGATGCATCCACATAATAAATTTTGTAAGTGGAAATGAAGGGGCTAAGATAGTGAGGGCATAATGAACAAACAAACGGACATCTGTGAGGAAAAAACATAATCAATTCATTCTATCTTGGGAAGAAGAAGATAGGAGGTATTCTTATTCAAGACTGTTATAGGTGTATTTATGGTATTTCTCACCGATATGCCATTGGGTTCAGCCTTGGAACATAATTTTGAAAAGTGAGGGGTGGATTCTATGAGACACCACAATTTTCTTAAAGTAGGACGTGGGCTTATCATCAAACGTATTATGTGTAAGAATAATGGTATTTACCCCATATCCCATCGGTCCTGGAAAACCTCCAGGTGGTGTTGCACTATAAGGGAGTCCACTAGGCGGTCCACCAGGCATTCCACCATAGGCCGCTGAGGAGGCTAATTCAGGCGTTGGCATAGTCATCTGACAGTGAAAAAAAAGGTATGTTCAACTTCCCATAATACTTAGCTCCCTTCAATATTCATTTCACATATTCAGCCAGGTTCAGAATGCATGTTATCTATAATGAAATCTACCCTAACAAATACCTCCATGTAAAAGAGGCATTTATTAACACACTTTTCTCAAGTTTATTCACATGTATATCATGTAGATATGAAAAAATACCAGTGGTTCTTGAATATACGTTCTTAACCAGTTTTAATATAAAAATTGAAGAAAATTTAACTTAATTTACCAATGACCTACCCTAAACTGCTTGAATACAGGTCTTGGAAAAATCCATAAATGCAATTGGAGTAAATATTTTCCTGACATCTAACAAAAAATTAAATTTCTTGCTTATATTACACATATATTTCTGCACATTACACAACATAATGATACTAGCGCAGCAAATTTTCAACTTGCCTGGGCTGATAAATAAGTGATTTTTTTCAGCCTTGTAAGTAATCCCTTCCCTGAGCTGACTGATTAAAAAAGGTTGCATTTTAGATGATACTGCCTAAAACTAAAGTTAGGAATCAGCAAAGTTCTGTCAAATATCTACTACTGCAAATCTCAACACAGATACAACACGAGATAGACCAGGAGAAGGAAGTGAAAGTCTTGAAAGTAGGATCTCTCACTACCAGAAGCTCTACCTTAATAGTCATGTTCATTTTTCAACTACTACACCGGTTTACCAAGTAGTCAAATTTAACTAAAATTGTCTTAGTGTCTTTCAGTGAAGTGATTCTGTGTATTATTATGGTGCTATGTATATCTTTCTTTGTAACTCCTAGTACACGACTGTATCTGTGTGTAATTTTTGTTCATAATTGTAAATTGTAGTGATTATATATATAAGAAGATATTACATAGATAATTTTGTGTATGGGTATAGATTCTATTTTAAGATATTACAGTTCTTGTAGATGGCATTGGATTAATACAAAGTTGGCATGTTTCTAATAATAAAACCTGTTGACATGTTTGGGGAGTTCTCACTGGGTGGTGGATCCAGGTGGGTTCTTAGAAGAATTATGTCATTTCCTATTGGATGGGTTAGGTCATGTGAACAGTTATTGTGAACTATTAGAATGAGTAAATGAGGTCTGTCATGTGGGGTATCCTGCAACATATAGTCATAATAGACACTAAGAGCTGTATATAAGGAGAGAACTGAGCAATTCATTCATTCCTGTTTTGGATTCATTCCTATTTCAGATTCCTGTTTCATAGGTGGTAATGTTGTGCATAGATAACTTGATAGGAGACATTTTTAAGGATTATTCATCAGAATTACAAAATGCTGACCGGACTATACATTACTCTGTGACAACTGTACATTATTCAAAGGGATTCTAGTGAATACCACTGTGATACATCCATTTAATTATCTGAAACTCATTCAAAACATTCAATTTTTTGCTCTTGAATACAACGTTTAGGATTATTTTGGATTCCATTCATAATACTGTAAGTTGCTCTTAAAGTGTCATTTTATAACATTGACAATTAAATTATAGGTCAAGTTTAACAAAACTTTACTGTTGCTTCTGTCTGTTATTTAGTTTATGACCACAGAGTGGTAACACTATACTGTATTATAATCATTTTGGAGAAATAATCCAACACACCTAATACTTCCCTTATGGCTGTTCTACCTAAACATACATGGTACACAGGGAAGGCAGTGTCTGAAAAGTATATGCCAGGATACTTTGATTTCACAGAGTTTATATCAAAATGATAAAAACAATTCTAAATTGCACCTAAAGGTAAATAACTTACACTGAAAGTGCATTCCCTGGGTCCCATTTATGTTTTATGGAAAAGCCCTTATTTATTGCGTGATAGTTTAATGCATATTTACTTTAAGCACGGCTTTCTTTGAACAGTGTAGTAATAAAGGCAATAGCTATTTTCAATATGATGCATCTTGAACTCTAGCATTTTTGTACATCTGAATCATCAGGTATCAATCTTACCTGGCAAGTACATTAAAAATATATGTACCAGTGATTTTCTTAGAGAGTTAAATCTGCCTGACAAGCTGATAAATATATACTGCAATTCATGTATTCCACTTAGCATCATAATGAAATGGTCTCCTTCGCAAAAACCAAAGGTAGCCCCAGGTGACCAAGTGGTTTAAAGCATGCACCGCTATGGATCACTGCCATCTCACCTGCCTGCATGGGTTGAGTCTTGGGCTTGGCCAATGTGGCTACATGAGAAAGTTTGCCAGTAGTTTCTCATGGGTCAATGGTTCTTTCCAGAATTTTCCTGGGTTCTTGCTCCATCATTTACTGGCTGTTCATGTATAGTCTATCTTGTGCTGAAAAATGATGTTAAACCCTACTACTACAACAACTTCATTTTCCTATTGTTAAACCCTATAACAACAACAATAACCAAAATAAAGACTTTTCTTCACATCAACATGATGGATTTGTACACAAAATTCTTTGTGTTATAGATATCAAAGATCCTCATAAATGAAGACATACAGGACCTAATAATATTGCATGATTATTTCTGAGTAAAGATGCCAACAGGTCATAAAATGAGCTGTAGGGTACACGTTAACCGTATACAAGTTTTCTGCAAGTGCTTGTAATTCAGCACTCACTTTGTCTTCAAGTTTGACAATTCTTTTGATTGAGAAGTTGTCTTCCATGCATAAGTTGTCTTCTAATAAATACCTGACCTTAATCCTGCAGCTTGTTTTCCAATGTGACTTCTCTTTGAGCAGCATGTGTGATACAGTGGCAAGTAACAGAAGGTGATTATTTTATTTTGCTGCATAAATGACATATGTTCAGTTGTAGCCTTGATTAGATTTTTTAAAATTTTGATCAACGTTTTACACAAAAAGCTCAAGTACAGTCTCTAAATAATCATCGGCATATAACAGTGAGGACAAGGAAAGGTAGTGAGACGATACTTATGATAACTAGACGATTAGATGATGATGGAGAATAACACAACTTTATCTGACAATGAGGACGTTTCGGACTTTGTACAAGATGACATTATGTAGTGATATTTTATCTGATACTGTGAACTAAAAACAATTATGGAATTAACTTCAGGTTTGTACACATTTAATACATTCCCTTTGATCCAGTACACAGTAACCGATCATTAGGATTAATGGATTTCCAGTAGAAGATTTCTAAAATTATGACAGCTTTATTACTGAGTACATGTATAATTATGTCAAGTTGTGTGAATTGATCTTAACAGTTCATATCGGTGATCTAAGAATTTTGATTTAAATACATCCAAAAAATTCTGCAGAAAGCCCCCATTCTACCCCACCATTTTTCCCAGAGCAAACTCCAATGGTAATTAACAGTTCAATGCCTGAGGTACCTCTAAACCAAGATCAGGCCACCCCCATATTCAAAGTGAGTTGCCTGTTTGGCTTGACAGTAAAAAATAGTCTTTTTTAATTTGCCCAACACATCCTCAAGAATGCTAATGAATTGTGGTATTTTTGTTCTAAAGTTCTTAAAAGACACTGGTTAATTATTATCCCCCACCTGCCGAGGATCTGCTTATTAAAGATAATTACAATATTTTTAAATTAATTTAGTTCAATAAGTTGTTACCCACTGATTCTATTGATACATGAGGTCTTCTGTAATTTTGACACAACCATCAAGTTAATGTAATATGACATGAACTAATTATGAAATGGGAAGCTATTTGTTTTAAGTGACTGAAAATAACAACAAAAAAATATGACTTCATGATTTCATGTTTTTAACTTTGAGCAACATGAGGCGTTCAGAAATGAAACTATTTCAAGACGTCTAAACACTCTTTCCTACAGATCACTATGAAATACAAAACCAAACAACAAGAAAACAACAAATGGTCAAATAAATGGTTCATAATTCCACGTGTGAAAATGCAGTAATTGTAAAAAATTTGGCTAACCATGTTCGTTGTCAGCGCATATATGACAGAATGTGAAAAAGTTTTCAGTTTTGTGAACAATATCAAAATTTATGATGTCAAAAGGAACTGTTTAAAGCAGGTTAGACTTTATTTGTATTCTAAGATCATCTCTGCTAATCCAATCAGAAAAAGAACACTGATAGAGCAATTAGACACAGGCTGACATCAGGACCTATAGCAAAGCATATTAGACACTGGCTGACATCCAGACATATAGCAAAGCATATTAGACATTGGCTGACATCAGGACATATAGCAAAGCATATCAGACACTGGCTTACATGACAAATAGCAAAGCATATTATACACTGGCTGACATCTGGACATATAGCAAAGCATATTAGACAATGGCTCATATAGCAAAGCATATTAGACATTGGCTCATATAGCAAAGCATATTAGACATTGGCTGACATCAGGACATATAGAAAAGCATTTTAGACACAGGCTGACATCAGGACATATAGCAAAGCATATTAAACATTGGCTCATATAGCAAAGCATATTAGACACTGGCTCATATAGCAAAGCATATTAGACATTGGCTGACATCAGGACATATAGAAAAGCATATTAGACACTGGCTGACATCTGGACATATAGCAAAGCATATTTGACATTGGCTCATATAGCAAAGCATATTAGACACTGGCTCATATAGCAAAGCATATTAGACATTGGCTGACATCAGGACATATAGCAAAGCATATTAGACACAGGCTGACATCTGGACATATAGCAAAGCATATTTGACATTGGCTCATATAGCAAAGCATATTTGACATTGGCTGACATCAGGGCATATAGTAAAGCATATCAGACACTGGCTGACATTACAAATAGCAAAGCATATTATACACTGGCTGACATCTGGACATATAGCAAAGCATATTAGACACTGGCTCATATAGCAGAGCGTATTAGACATTGGCTGACATCAGGACATATAGCAAAGCATATTAATACTGGCTGAAATGACAAATAGCAAAGCATATTATACATTGGCTGACATCAGGACATATAGCAAACCATTTTAGACACTGGCTGACATCAGGATATATAGAAAAGCACATTAGACATTGGCTCATATAGCAAAGCATATTAGATATTGTCTGACATCAGGACATATAGCAAAGCATTTTAGACACAGGCTGACATCAGGACAAATTGCAAAGCATATTTGACATTGGCTCATATAGCAAAGCATATTAGACATTGGCTCATATAGCAAAGCGTATTAGACATTGGCTGACATGACAAAAAGCAAAGCATTATACACTGGCTGACATCTGGACATATAGCAAAGCATATTAGACATTGGCTCATATAGTAAAGCATATTAGACATTGGCTGACATCAGGACATATAGCAAAGCATTTTAGACACAGGCTGACATCAGGACATATTGCAAAGCATATTAGACACTGGCTGACATGACAAATAGCAAAGCATATTATACACTGGCTGACATCAGGACATAAAGCAAAGCATATTAGACATTGGCTGACATCAGGACACATAGCAAAGCATTTTAGACACAGGCTGACATCAGGACATATAGGGGGTTTCACGATTCCAGCAAAGTTACTGATCGTATCGCCTAAAATTACCTCCCTTTGCTCCGATGCGCATGCCCACAAAAAAATTTTAGTTCCGGATAGTACTGTCCACAATTGATTAGCAAAACATAAAGTCAACAAAGGATATCCAATGAATCAATTATATATGTCAAACTAATTTTGTTCATACAAGCAGAATAATCAGATAATTAGATTCGTTGTCCATAATTACATTATATCAGATAATTAAATATTTATTTTCCATACTTTAAATGTAAATTAATTGAATTAAATACACCGTCCATATTTATATTATACCTGATAATATAGGATTCATTATCCATAATTGCAGATACATGTGTAGCAACATTTCACCTTGATCTCCGATTTAAACATATATTGCACATTTTTGGCAGCATAACTTTAAAGAAAACAATCTCAACAATTTGCTTTTTGATATGTTGCTATATCCTTCTTTCTCAGTTACTTTCGCAAGGCTAATAATTCGTTTATAACACGAGTTAAGAAAGCTACAACACTAGCAGCTGATATGTAATGCTAAATATTTTAAATCAGAAAAGTTTTTGTTTAAATTTTAAAAATGGAACAGTGTATTAATGTATTCAGATGAATTTGACAAAGCAATAATTACATTAGCTATCATAGCGATAAAGGAGTGTAATTAATGCTGATGGAATATTTATTCATATTTGAGTGTAAAAATTGTACAATTTTCAGATTAATGACATTTTAACTTGTTTCATTTTTGTTTAGAATTTTGAAACATCAAGTATCTGATGGTATGTGCAATAACTTTCAAATTTTGCTGGTTCTTTAGACAAAATTTCTGATTGACACCTGCAAATTCATTTAGAACAGTCTTATTAGAATTAGACTAATTCTGTTCAACTTTCCATGCATTAAAGATGCATAGTGTCTAACATAGACATTTCTCCAAATGATATACTCTAAATTTCCATCCGTTCAAGGAAATAAAATTAGAATAATCGTCAAGGAGACTTTAGGTGCGCCTGTCTGTTCAAGCATGGATGACATTTGTGCATTTTGAAAGCAACTCAATTTATTTAATGAAAAATATAATTAACATTATTACAAATGCAAGTCTAAATCAATAATAAAAGAACCTTAAAGAGTTAGAATTTTTTTGTGTTGTTGTTCAACATCAACTTACTGCTATGATTAAAGCTGTAAAGTAAAATAAACATAGTCTCAATATTCTTCAAGCGAGATAAATTGCATGAACTTTATAAGCAGCGATACACTTTTGCAAAAATACAAACTAGTAAATAATGTAGTAATGGAAAGATAATGAAGATCTGAAATGGGCAGAGAACATTTATTTAATAGCTGGCTGCAGCGCAAGTTAGTGAAACAAATTAAAGACGTAACAATTGATCAAATATTGATATAATTTTTTTTTAAGATAGCAAGATATCGATCCTGCTTGCAAAATTTGAGCAGTATGTCACAATTTTTGCTTGATCTATGTCTGCCATCTGTAATTATTGAACTATCCGGAAGTGATCTGCACAGATATGCCCTCTGGTGAGCTAGTAACCCTGAAACCCCCTATAGCAAAGCATATAATACACTGGCTAACCTCAGGACATATAGCAAAGCACATTAGACAGCAGCTCATATAACAAAGTATATCAGACATCGGCTGACATCAGAACACATAGCAAAGCATATCAGAGATCGACTGATATCAGGACATATAGGAAACATTGAATCAACCGCCATCATGTGATCGCCAGTCAACCCATTTATGCTATGATGGACCCTCACTATTTGCTTTAATTGACCACTTCTTGGCTCTTCATACTAGATTGTGCTCAAGAGTAAATGTAAACAGAAGTGAAAAATGAAACGTTTCAAAGCTGGCCGACATAGAACAAAAAGAATTCCAATTATCTCCCTTTTACAGCTAAATAATTTAAAAATTCTGCCATTAATTTTGATAACCTAATGCAAATCCATCTTAAATCGTCAACCATTGTTTTAACTGTCCCAGAGATACCACTGCATTATTCAGTGCCCAATCAGTAGGACCACCGGAAAAGCGCACAGAAATAATTAATTTTATCAATGACCAGAATAATGACATCTTCTTCCTGACAGAATCATAGCTAAAAACATCAGGCAATGAGCCCAAGTGTGCAGATTTAACACCCACAAATCGTTCCCCCGCCACTCTCATGGACGTGGAATTGCTGTCATCACAAAGAATTCCATGATAAAATGTCTTATGAACAATACAATTGTCATGGAAACTCATACACATCAAAACTCCTAGATTCCATTCATGTTTTCAACCATAAACAGTCAGTTAACCAACCCACCCATAAATATGGTGACATTTTAAACTGGATTTTTCATAGACCTGATGATAATATTCTGCGATCCATCCATATATCCAACAAACTTGCATCAGACCACCTATGCATTATATGCCATCTCAACGTATCAGTCCCTAACCCTCCACCATTATCTGCTACAAAGAGAAACCTCTGTATGGTAAATAGAACCAAACTAGTGCATGACATCCAAGCAAACCTAACAACTTTCTTACCTCCTACAGCAGAACAACTTGACAACTGCCTGCTACCATTGCTGGAAAAACATGCCCCAGCCACCAAGTGCAGAATATCAATTCAAAAGTGTTCTCCATGGTATAGCAGTGTTTGGCACCAGCTTCGCACTGCTAAAAGAGACCGCAGTAAAGCGGAGAGCCTTTGGCTTTCCACCAGACTCGCTAATCATAAACAATCATGCATATGACATTCACAATACAGCCTTACTGTGGTTCAAGTACTACTTAGTCAACAAAACACAAATTGTATCTGCAAATGGAATACACTCCCGCCCAGTTGATTTATGTTGTGGTGTTCCACCAGCGTCTGTTCTTGGACCTGTTCTCTTCATTCTATACACTCAACCGTGCTAAAGTGTCATAGATCATTACCAAGCATCTCACCAATTGTATGCTGATGACACTCAAATATACTAGTCTAGCCACCCAAATGAAGTTGATGCTATCATCCATGGAGTAAAGTGGTGCATTTCTGATGTAAAATCATGGATGACATGTAACAAGATGCCGATAAATGATGATAAAAATGAGGCCATTCTGATCACAACAAAAAGGCTTTCTCATTCACATCCTTTACCTCAAACAATAAATATCAGCAAAACCAACATTAAATTCACAGTCAGTACGAAACCTAGGTGTTACTCTAGACAGTACTTTCACCTTGCACCAACATGTCATGAACATATGCATATCTTGAGCGGAGACGCATCAGCTCCATTTGCAAATATCTTTCAGTTGATGCCACTAAAACGCTTGTGTTTGTGTATTCATTAGTACTTTCAAGACTGGACTATTGGAACTCAATTCTGTTTCACAGTATGGTTTGTCTCAATATCTATTCCAGAAACTTCAAAAATTCAAAACACAGCTGCTTGGATCATCTATAGAGTACCAAGATCAGAGCACATCTCCCAACTGCTCTGTGCCCTATACTGGCTATCCATTCGATCCAGAATCAAATACAAAATTTGTTCTCTGTGCTACGTTTCACTGACTGACTCCATTCCAGCATACCTATCTGGCCTCACCCATGTCCCATGTTTACACACCAGCAAGATATTTAAGCTCCTCTTCTGACAATCGTATACTCATTATTCCCACTATGAAAACAAAGTCATATGGATAACATTCTTTTACATACCAGGGCCAAGCAGCATGGAATGAATTGGCCATTGAAATTTTACACAAAGACACAGTGATCCCTTACAATAGTGCTCTTAAAACTCACCTTTTTTATTGCAAGAACAAACTTAAAGACATAATAATGTTCCCTACCTTAAATATTTTCAGCATTTTTATGTTTTTCAATTTCATCGCTTCTTTTTTTTTTTTTGTATTCATATCATTATAGATGTTGTAAAGTGATTAGAGCTTTTAAAGATTAGGCGCTATGCAAAGTCCTCATTATTATTAGTATATAGCAAAGCATATTAGACAACAGCTCATATAGGAAAGCATACTATTAGTTACTAGCTGATAATTGGACACAGAGCAAAGAATATTAGACATTGGCTGACATCAGAACATATAGCAAAGCATATTAGACATAAGTTGAGATCAAGACATAAAGAAAAGCATGCCTTTAGGCAAAATGAATACAAAATGTGGGTCAATAAAGATGCAAATGTTACCCGATTATATTTCAAAGCAAAAAACATTTTGGTACCAAACAGAGGTGTGCAGTATTAATGGTATACAGTTGTATCATTTTCTGTGGGTTAAGTACCATGGTATTTTTTTTAAAACTTTAACAGAACTTCATTAGTTTCCATAAGCAAGGAATGTACAGAAATTCACAGATAATCCATTTACAAATAGAACATTAACTGTATGTTTTTACTGTCATCACAAAATAATTCAAGAAATTATTATCAGTATCATTGTTTTCCAAAACATTGTATTTGTGACAAGGTAATGCTGGATATTACAAACTGTATTTAAAATCCTTTAATCATGTTTGACATGTGACATGTATACCAATGTGTTTGCAAAATGTGATATTGTGAATGATGTTAGAGGGGAAAATCTAACTTGGTAAAAAATTCTGGATTTAAAAAATGTCATGCTTTTAGTTATTTACAAGCAAATTTTAATGTGTTCAGCACATGTATTCCTTTACAAGACTTTGAATCATCCAAAGATTTTCAGGAGAGGAGTATTGTTGTTTTCTTTTTTAAGTTTACTTAATTTCTCATATCTTTTAAATATTTCCATTTCTTGCATCAATTCACATTTTGTTTATAAATGGTCTTCTTAAGCAGTGATTTGGAAACATTTCTATGTACATTTTTTTCCATTTTTCTTTTATGTAGCTGAAACAAAATTAGAGAGCAATTATATACAATATCAAATAGAAAGGCACTCAAATTAGAATTATTACATACTTATTTCAACTTCAATAAACTACTTTGTTGAAACTAACCTGTTGTCCTTGGGGGTAAGCAGAATATCCTGGTGCACCACCTGGCTGAGGAAATCCAGGTTGTGGGTATCCCCCAGGTGCACCAGCTGACTGAGGGTAACCACCTGACTGAGGATAACCACCTAGATTTGGGTAACCACCTGGTGGGCCACCTGGAGGGCCACCTGGATAACCAGAATTTCCACCATATGGATAGCTCATGATTTTCAAATAGGCTGACTTCTGACAAATCTGAAAAACTAAATTAAAATTATTTGTTCATATTTCCATTGTATCAAATAAAGAAATAGGGTGAAAAAATAATTTTAAACACTTGCATTCCATACAATATTTGTCCACATGTTTTGTTACTGATGTTTATCTTTTCTACAACATCAAAGCAGGTGATACAAAGCTGATACAAACTAGGAATGTTTCTTTTCTTTTCAATTTAGTGTTAACAAATTTGGATTCAAAAGTATCTTCTTTGTTTATCCACAAAATCCACATTTTCCCAGTTGGAAAGTAACATGTTCAGTAACTGTACATTGACAGACATTATGACTGCTATTATAAACATAGTTCATACAAGATTGAGCACATTGATTAATCACAACAAATGCTGCAATATGGCTATATGCTTCCAGTCCACTGTTCTAGTGCAACAAAAACTAGCCAATGACAGTATGGCCAAATTCCAAGCAGCAAACCTTGAATTATGTAAATTCAGTTTTTGCTCTCTTCCACATTGTACAAAAAGAACTCTTGTCATAATTACAGCATACAGATGCACACATATACATATAGCCCATCTGCATCTCAATAAATCATTTGACATCAGAGATTTTTGCATCATGTATATTTAGTGATATACCTGAAACATCTTAATGAGTACTATGCACTCATTACACAAGTAGGTCACTGCTACCCATATTTTATGTTTCAATGACTTTGGGTAAATCTGATACTTCAATTGTTACCCCAAAATCAATATGATGAATGTAAAAATCTGTTGGTACCACACATACAAAAGAGGTCAATGTAACCCACATACTATAAATGTCATGACCATTCATTCTATGAGGTGACCAGTTTCATCTTTTATTAACCTAACAAGTACAATGCAAAATAAAATGGAGATTAAACTTTTTCATTTGATTTTTTTTTAACTCTGAAGAAAACTTTAATTATATTGATAAGTTATATTGGTTAAAAGCTAGATAAGATAGGTCATTGTTAACACTTGCTAATCAATGGCATTGCTTTGCTCACATGGACTTTATAATATTTTCAAATGATTATGCAACAATACAATCTAGATTTCTTGCTACTTATTTCATTTTCAACCATATTATAGGCAAACAGATATCATTTATATTAAGAGTTTATCATGAACTTTATCTTTGACAATAAATGAATAACAACTGACTTTTAATTTAAATCAGAACATAAACGTGGAAGCTAACACTAAAACATGGCCTCCACTTTCAAATACTCATCACGGTTACATGTTTTCAATGCTGCTTTACATCTTTTTCCACGTTATCATCTTTATGTGGTATGCCTCAATTCAATTCAGTTTCATATTTCAACAAACGTTTAAATGACTATTGACAAGTTATTTCCAACAAAATCTGTGCAACTATTCCCTAATAAAAATTTAATTATATGTATTTTACCATCTTACCATCTCTACTTTAAGAAAAAATGCCATATAAGTATAGTGTACTAAACCAAGTGGAAGACAGTAGCTGAGTGGTCAAGGATGTTACCCGAGACTTGTTTCATATCAGATGAGAAAATGAAGTTGCCACAATGACTATAGAGATTTCAATTTATCTTCATAAATGATGACATTCTTTGAGTTATGATATTTTCTTTATGAATCATAACTTATTGTAACAAATAACTTGAAACAGATTTCAAATGCAGTGAACTTAACCCAGACAGGAATACTGTTGTTTGAATACTTTCCAGACTGATACCAAAGCATACAAATCCAAACATTTTATAGTTCAATAAAAAAAATATGACAACAAACAGTGTATCCCCTAGGATACAAGACTGAGAGTCAAAAATCTCCTTGGTGTCAAAACTGGAGGTCAGACTGAGTATATATATAAAAAAAAAAAACATTGGTATCACAACTGGGTGTGAAATGAGAAATGTGAAGGTCTCTGAAGTGCCAATGAGGTTAAAGGGCAACTGTCAAAATGATAGATGATCATGGATCCAAGTAAGTGCATATTTAAATACCAACAAGACAAGACGACCTTCAGGTTCTTAAGTATGGAGTTGCTTTTTTTTATAAACATTATTTTGTGCAAGCCTTCTTTGTGCACATGCACTATAGTAGAATATTAACAAAAAACAAAACTTTCACCTTTACAGCGACATATGAAGCATCTGGCAAGAAAATTATGCTATCAAGATTAATCAGTCTGCGAAAACTATACTATAATAGGGTCAACGGAACCTTCAACTTATATCCAATGAAGAAATCCATATCTATCCATAACAGGTGTATGAGTGGAACATACCAGAACGATAATTTAGTGCCCATTTAAAACATTTTGACAATATCATGATCATAATTTTTAAAACTTAAACATGAATATGTAAGGTCACTGTCCCAGTTTATTTTTCAGTTGAATTTATTTTCATTATAGTCTCTGCAAAAATAAAATTCAGAAAGAAAATAATAAACATTTACACTAATATCAAACTTTACACTTATTTATTTAAAATCATATTTTTCATTATCGTGCCACTCATTAGAATAAATTCTCTAAAAAGTTGCCTTAATGCTTAATTACACACAAATTATTTCCATATAAGATGTTGTCGCAACATATGGGCTTGAAAATAAGGAACTGACTGTAAATGCAGATTTAAAATGAAATTGTCCTTTACAAAAATTGGACAGTTTTTTTTATAATCAATAAAAAACACTTTTAAAATCCCTGCTTAGAATTGTCTAGGCTGTGATTTGACTGAGGAATAAACATTTATTATTTTGATAAAATAAAAAGACTTGTTGCCAAAAGTATATTGTTACGTGCTTAGGCTCGAATAAGCAGCAACACAGAAAGAGTGAAAACTAACAAGCTTGTATAAATTGAACAATGTCCAAAGCAAGGTCAGGAATTAGATCCACTGTAAGCCAAGGTCAAAACTTGTTTACAATTAAAGGATAGTCAGCCTGTTTACAACTAAGAGTCTAGGTCAAACTGAATTTTCTAGAAAAAATCTCCCAATTAAAGGATATTAAACCCTAAATGACAAATTTGGATTTAACAATAAAAAATAAATAAATTAAATCCAATAGCCGTAACACCTTCCCCCATAAAATAAAAAGAAAGGTTTATATGATAAAACTTTCTTTTTATCACAAACCAATTTACATCTGAGGTTAAAAGAACTAGCATAAATTACACAGTATAATAAATCATGCACGGGAAAGAGCGTCTGCAATTATATTATCAAGAAATAGCCTCAACCTTTTAACTTGTCCATGTCCCACTAAATGTCCTAAGAAAGCTACTCTAGCAAGGCAGAACTCACTTTTAAATAAATTAACAGTCAGACACGCATTAGTGAGTCTGTCAAAGAATTTTCTAATTGTTGCTAGATGTTCTTTCCAGGTGTCGTTGTAGATGATGACGTCACAAATCTCTAGACCAGAGATGAACATTTTTTATGAGACGTTGAAATGGACATTCTTTATATTGGTAGAGTCCTTTTGGAGTCGCAATGTTGAGTTTTCCTTTGCTCTTTCCGTAGTGGAATCTGCCAAAATCCTTTCAGAAGGTCAGAATTTGGTGACGTACTTGGCATTCCCAATTTTATCCATAGAATAGTCGATTCTTGTTAATGGGAATGAATCTGTTTTTGTCACTCTGTTCACCTTCCTATAATCAGTGCACATACAGAGTTTTATCTGGTTTAGGAACAAGTATGCATAGTGAACTCCAATCACTTTTACTAGGCTTGATAAAATCATTCTTCAGCAAATACTGAATTTCCTTTTTCAAATATTCCTGTTTGAGTGGACTCATCCTGCATGGATGCTGTTTGGAATTTTCAATTTCAACGTCATGAAACTTTTGTTTGTCCTTGTAAGAATATCTGGACATAAGTGCTCATATAATAATAACTTTCAGTTAATTTCTTTCTTGCACTTGCAACTGTGAAAGTTTCTGGTCTAGATTTTTTTTTTTTAATTTCTGAATTCCAACAATTTGTCGCTCCTTTATCAGTAGAATCCGATGATATTCCTTCACCGAGTGGGACAGGTACAACTAAATTAATTACATATTTAACATGGCTATCCCTTTCAATATACTAGTACTCCTATAATTAATTTAGATCCCAGGAGCACTAATACTATAATTTAACTAATTCATTTTCTTCTTAACTTTGTACGGACCATAATATCTAATTTGAAGAAAAGTAAGAAGAATGAACAAGAGTAACACAACTCCATTATCAGACTCGACGTTCTCTCCCTTTCAATTCTCTCAAACCATAGTTTCATTTTTAACTTTAATTGATTACTTGACTTGGTCTTGGGTAAGGAATCTACACAATCTACCATAATTCCACTGAATGTTTCATCAAATGCTGGAATAGGTTGCAGATGAGCCTTAGGTATCTTCTGATTGGTTTTCCCTACCATTTGACAAGTATGACAAGATCTACAGTATTTGGCAACATCACTTTTGATTTTTGGCCAATAGAAATGAGTCAAGATCTTGTGATACATCTTATTAATCCCTAAATGACCAGCCAAAAGAGTTTCATGGGCCAGATTAAGTATTTCCTGTCTGTAAGGTTCTGGAACTACTATTTGATAGTTCACTGACCACTCATCACCAACAGGTACCTCGGGAGGTCTCCATTTTCTCATAAGAATTCCATTTTTAATGACATAACAGACAGGAACTTCAGTCTCATTTATGACCCTTTGAAACAAACAGGAGATCTCAGGATCTTTTTCCTGTTCGACGACAAGTGACTGTCGTTTATCACCCTGATTAAGAGAATGAGTTATTAAAAGAGGATCACTATGATCAATACCTTCTGATTGATCTAAACCAAGAGTAAAAGTGATCTCATCAAAAATCTGACCTATACAAGTGCCAGTTGAAGGAATGCTGCCTTCTATAACACCATTCTCAAGATCATCACCCTGATTAGAATAAAGAGAATGAGTTGTCAAAAGAGGATCACTATGATCAATACTTTCTGATTGATCTAAACCAAGAGTAAAAGTGACCTCGTCAAAAACCTGACCTATACAAGCGTCAGTTGAAGGAATGCTGCCTTCTATAACATCATTCTCAAGATCATCACCCTGATTAGAATAAAGAGAATGAGTTGTTAAAAGAGGATCACTATGATCAATACTTTCTGATTGATCCAAACAAGAAGTAAATGTGACCTCATCAAAAGCCTGACCTATACATATGTCAGCCAAGGGAATACTGCCCTTTTCAACTTCATTCTCAAGAGCTTTCTTTACCATAGCTCTAGTAACCGTACAAGCTTGAAGTATATCAGGGATTTCTTTTTCAATTGGATCAACTTTCTGATCCAAATTAGGCTTGTCAGTTACAAGTGGATTAACCACAACCTTGTCTCCAGCTAAGTCGTTGCCTAGCAATAAATCTATTCCCTCAACAGGTAAAATCGAGACCGTTACGATTGTCACAGGCCCTGATACTAAGTCTGATGACAAATTTACACAATGGAGAGGAACATTAACAACGCCGCACTCTACTCCCTGAATAAGAACACTTTCATTAGAAGAACACTTCTCAGAAAAAGGCAAAGTACCTGATAATAAAAGACTCCGAGAGGCTCCTGTGTCTCTTAAAATTTTAATAGGGGTGGGATTGGCTGAATCACCCAAGAGTGATATAGAACCCTTCGATATGAATGGTTCATAATTCTCCATATCAAAATCAGACTGGGATTTATTAGACCCAACAATTGTATTGCTTTCAATACATGACTGTGACCTTGACCTCTTGGAAATAAGAGCATTTGGAACAGGTCTATCTTGATTCTGATGCCTATTTTTCAATTTATAGCAATCAGAAATAACGTGTCCTTTTTTCTTGCAAAAGTTACACGTCGGAAGAGACAAGGATCTAGAATCAAACTTCTCTGAAGTCTGATTTTTGAAAGTTGTGTTAGTTTGAGTTTTAGAAGGGCTTGAATTTGGCGGAAATACTTTTCTGCCATTAAATTGTTGAGTAGAAGTCTTGTTAACAAAAGGAACTTTATGTGTCAAAGAATATTCGTCAGCAGCTCGAGCAGCATTTTCCAAGGTTTCAATCTGATGCTCCTCATGATAAGTTTTAACATCATTATGGACACAGTTTTTGAACTCTTCAATTAATATAATTTGCTTGAGATTTTGATAATCTTGCTCGACTGTCTTGGCTAAACACCATCTATCAAACAACTGCTCTTTTTGTCTAGCAAATTCGACACGAGTTTGTCCAGCTTCTTTTCTGTAATTTCTAAATTTTTGCCTATAAGCTTCAGGAACTAACTCATAACCTCTTAAAATGCATTCTTTAACTACGTCATAATCACCACTTTGCTGAACAGACAGTGAAAGGTAAATCTCACTAGCCTTACCAGTAATTACACATTGTAGTAACTGAGTCCAATTCTCTCTTGGCCACTTTAAATTTTCTGCAACTTTTTCAAAAAGAATAAAATATTTGTCTACTTCTTTTTCTTTGAAAGGGGGCACTAATCTAATATTCCTTGCTAAATCAAAATTTTGATTTGAAGTATGATGGTGATTCTCACTTGCCAGCTCCATTTCTTTCATTCTAATTTCATATTGTAATTGTTTTTCCTTCTCCCTTTCCTGTCTCTCTCTCTCTCCTCTTTTCAAATTGTAATTGTCTTTCTTTATCCCTTTCCTGAAATTCCAGTTTCTTAAACTCTAATTCAGATTGTAATTGTCTTTCTTTCTCCTCTCTCTCTTTATCAATCCGCATTTGCTCTTTTTGTAATTCAATTTGTTTCTCTTTCTCCCTTTCCTGAAACTCAAGCCTCTTCAACTCTAATTCCATCTGTAATTTTAATTCTAATTCCTTTAGTTTAATGTCAGAGTCTGATGCAGACTTACTGACTGGAATCAAAGCACTTTGTTCCAAAAGATCCTGTTCTACCAAATACTGGACCAAAATCTTTTTGATATCTTGTTTCGTTAAAGAAGCCTTCACTTAGGAAAGATCGTATTGTTTGGCAAGTTGAACCAACTCATCTTTTTTTAAAAGATCTAATTGCTCCTGGGTAGGATTAAAAAGAAATATTTCTACCTTAGATGTCATTTTGATACAAGCGTGTTAGTGTCACATTAAAGTTTAAATTTTTTTTTAAAAAACTAGGGGAAATTCAAATTTAAATTCCAATTTATTTCAATCTCAACTTGAGACGATAGCCACCAATTCTATGTTACGTGTTTAGGCTCGAATAAGCAGCAACACAGAGAGTGAAAACTAACAAGCTTGTATAAATTGAACAATGTCCAAAGCAAGGTCAGGAATTAGATCCACTGTAAGCCAAGGTCAAAACTTGTTTACAATTAAAGGATAGTCAGCCTGTTTACAACTAAGAGTCTAGGTCAAACTGAATTTTCTAGAAAAAATCTCCCAATTAAAGGATATTAAACCCTAAATGACAAATTTGGATTTAACAATAAAAAATAAATAAATTAAATCCTATAGCCGTAACAATATCATTTGACTTAATTTAAGTACACATGCAAGTATTGGGATGAAACTGCAAATAGATCAAAATAGATGCAATCAAATATAACTAAAAAAGAAAGTTATCACTCCTTAATAAACAAATCAACTCTTCCACAGGTCATGGCAGCATAGAAAAATTTGATCTCTACTCACAACCCTGTTTCAGCATTTATTTAATGAGCTGTTTTATGCTGGTTGTTGATTCAGATGGTATGGAAATACTTAGTTTTTGAAACTTAAAATACATTTAATGTTACTGATCTTAAAAATTCACTGAGCTATTGATGATAATATTCGCGATGTTGCATAGAACAAACTATACAATACCTTAAGTCCTATTTTTATTCTATTTATTACACTTACTTTTATGTTTATTTAATTTAAGATAAACCTTAGAAATCAATGTGCTTTTGTCCCAAAAAGATTAACTTCCAAAATTCATTGGTGACGAAGCCTTTTTATTGCAAAACAATTCTTTTTGTTATAAACTTGCCCCATTTCTTAATAAAGATGCTCCTCTCCCCCTACCTATACATAAGAAATTCCTCACTCAAATATTAATGGTCAAATAGACCTGTATAGATGACCTAAAAAGTCCAGATGCAAAATTTAACCAATGTCAGTGAAGTGTTAATTATTGATTGCAGTGACCTACTTTCATGTTAAGGGTATATTGCCAATATGAATTCCTCAACCATCTTTGCTAGACAAGGATTGTCCAATTGTCCATCCACTTTGTTCCATATTAAACCATGGAATATGTAACTGGATGAAACAATATCTGCTTCTTTGGTATCTGATTAGATGCAGTTGAATAAAATTGACCATTCAGATAATTTATTACTTTTACCCAGAAAGATAACTGAGAATAAATCATTGTTGTCTCAATAGACAATAACACATATCACATGAAAGCAAGTTTCCCCAATTTAACCTGTAGATATGTTGGAAGTCATGAATTCCCTCCCAACAGGTCACATAACAAGTTCTCTCACCAGTACTTGTTCAAAACAGTTTTGGCTAGCTAAATATGCCAAGGGTTGATGTGAAACAATGTTGATCGATGACTTAAATTGCGTTTAGGATGCAGAATAACAGCATTACCCAAGAAACATGTATTTGGGATAAACCATGACATCAAGCTAGAAAGCAAAAAGGACCCCTTGATTTCCTTTTAAATCTTCTAGTATACATTGTGCTCCCCCAATAAAATGCCATTCATATGAATTATTCAAAATATTTTACAAGAGCTATCCAACATACTTAAATGAACAGGGAACAGTAGGATTAAAAATATCTTTATACGCGAATAGGTATGTAAACACTGGAGATTCCAAAACTAAGAACATCTACCGTATATACTCGCGTATAAGCCCGTTCGCGTATAAGCCGACCCCCCAAACTGAATTGGTAAAATTGGTATAAAGTGCATGACCCGCGTATAAGCCGACTCATAATTTTTATACAAATGGTACATCACAAGATGCACAAAGTGAGTTCTGAATACGTTTATTTAGGTAAATCACATTATTAAATAAAATCAAAGAAAGAGATCTAGTTTATATGTTGAAATAAAAACAATTCTGAAGTGTTAAGTCTTAATGGAAATTTAATTAATCCTCATTCTAAAATCATGAATTATAAAAGTTCGATCACGTTTAGAATCCTTCAAAATCGGGCTCTGTATCAGACTCGCCAAACAGTTCACGAAACTCGGCTTCTGTTACGGGTGTGCTTTCATCATATACGTCGTCCCTCCCCTCCCCCCCCCCCCCCCCCGTACATGCTTCTCGTTCACAACAAATTCGCGTGCTGCAGCACAGTTGTTATTTGCTTCTGCATATTCAATAACTTTTAAGTTTGAATGCTGCATCATAAGCAGACCGCTTTCTTTTACTTCCAACACTATTCATTTTATCCGATTGAATTAAACATAAACTTCTACACAGATTAAACTGAAATAATTCCTTTCAGTAGTAGTATACAATTTATATACCTTATCCTGTAATTATTTCTATGTGTGGTTGGTTTTCAATTTGTATTTGATAATTATTTATCATTGTTATTTGTGTTGTGTTTTTTAAACTACGGGTAGTGTGATTCAATCGATCAAACTATGATTGGTTTCAGCGTGGACATTATTCAAGTATTGTGACAGTTTATAACTTTGAGCAGAAACCATGTCCACTACCATATCTCATTAAACAATACGTCTGAGAGTTGGCATCTATTAGTTAAGTCATTGGCATTATGCAACAAAACAAACCTATTATCCCCGAGGCATTTACCGCAGATTAAGCATATGGTAGCTATTGTACAACAATCTTCCGCTAACAAACCACTTTGCTTTACAAACAACTAAATAATAGTTGTATATAAACTGTGGCTCCCGATTACTTCTAAAACACCTGTCAAAAAAATCCAACAAATTATATTGTTTTACAATTATTCACGCTGACTCGTATATTGCACTGTTATTTACCGTTCCTAAGCGTGCGCGCAACAAAACCCTATGGAGCCTCTCGCTATTGTTTCTCGAAGACTGTCATACATGTATTTCTACTCTCGATCAAAATGTTTGTCGTATATACCTTCAGTATCGTAATTCTTTTATTTCTTTTTACGTAGATTCTTTTCATATTTACACTGAAATAGGCTAGCGTGCATTTCTACGAAACCGTAGAGTTTAATTATTACTGATTAGCTGTGGGATAAATACTTGACCAGAGATTATTAATATGGCGGTTCTTATGGAAAATACACGTATTTCCGTAGTTCAAATAACACGTATAGCTGTATACCTTCAGTATCGTAATTCTTTTATTTTTTTCATGTAGATTCTTTTCATATTTACACTGAAATAAACTAGCGTGCATTTCTACGAAACCGTAGAGTTTAATGATTACTGCTTGGCCGAGGGTTAAATACTTGAATAGAGATTACTAATATGGCGGTTCTTTTGGAAAATACACGTATTTGCGTGGTTCAAAAAACACGTATGGCTGTATTTTCTGGTGAATGGACATCAGTCAAATAGACGTAAAGTACGTTAAAAACATGTTTTTCATTCATTATCCTACCACTTATGTTTAAAAAAAAAATATTTGTTTTACTTCACGTCAGGACAAATCTTATCAGCCATGTGGCATCATTAGGCATGTGATCTCATATTCGGCGATCGGCGGAAACAATAAATATTGGAAATCGAGGGGAAAAAGCATTATAAATTTCAGGTTTGGAACTTGACCCGCAGATAAGCCGACCCCCCTTCTTTCAGGCCTTATTTTAGTCCTAAATTTCTCGGGTTATACGCGAGTATATACGGTAGGTATGCTGTTTAGGTAGGCAGCCGGTAAACAGTGGAATTCTCTCCCTAATAATTTATGAAAATTCTCATAGATTGTAATAATTTTATGTTCCTATTAATTAAAGACTGGGTCTGTGAGCTTATTGCATAAATTTTCCATATGCATACGCAATCAAATACCATAAGTTAATTATGCTGCCTTAATCAAATGCATGTTTATTGATTAGCTTCAAGTCTAGAATATATGCTTGTAGCTACTGGTTGCCCTAAATGTTGGCTCATGTCACTTACACATGTTTTTGGATGGATTTTCCTTCTTTTTACATGATTAATTTATCAATTATATGCTTTTTGTTGTAGCTGGATGGGGTGGATGGCAGCTACACTGGGGAATTAGCTGGTAGAACCAACAAACAAACAGCTAGGTTACCATTTTCCATAATTCAAATTCAAACTCTCCTTAGCCAGTTCTCCTTTGGTAAATATATAAGCCTAGACCGGGACTTCACTGGAGATAACTTATATCATATTTCTTTACCGGTAACTGGCTTGAATTGTTTCTATTACATAGATCTGTGTTTCCTACATTAAACTAAACATTTTATATCTCACTACAGAGTTGTCTAGACGTTGATTTAAAAACATAAATGATTATAATATATCTGATCAGACTCACACTCACTTTCAACCTCTTCCTCTAAATACAAATGTTAAATAAATGAGTTTAATTGTAAAGGTTGACAAAGACTGTCAGAATTCAATTATAAACTATATATTTCTTTAAAATCTATATCTGAGATATTCTTGCTAATTAGAGAAACATAATCTAATATATTTTCTCTAATATCATAATCATTTTCAAAATCTAAAACTAATTGTAAGTTCTGGAAATAATAGTTTAATTAATTTGCAAAAACACAACTGCCTGTTCTCACTAGACTTAAACCAAAATGATTAATGTCCTTAAGGTCATGGGGTGAGTGTACTGTAAAGATTCTGCTTGTATTGTTTTGGAAGGAAACTGGAAAACAGTCCCTACTACATTTTGATGCATTAACACTTATCATATAGGTTTCCCTTTTATATGTTTTGCGATGTCTTGTCCTTGTCTTGGTATAATTAGTATGCATGTAAATAAATGGTATCTTATTAATGTATTGGCCAGTCATTACTTTATTATATTTTAGCACTGCAAGTTGGGGTGTAGTGTACATTCTACTCATGTAAACTGACTTCTCTGCATTTAATTTTTAAAACAGAATTTATAAAACTGGGGCATTTCACAATAAGAAACTTTAATTAAGCATTCCACAAATTGTTCCTATTTTTATCAATATTTTGATTTCGTTAGAGATTTCTAATCCAATTCGGAAAAATCAAAATGATTTTAGAAGAAATTTTTTAACCTGAAAGCTAAATAGATTTGATCTAGTTGATGATTTTCTTTTTTAAATCAGTTGTCAATGATGGTATGCAGGCTATCAAATCACAAAAACAGACTGGAACTTCTAAACTTACTAGCATGCAGACTATCAATTCTCAAGAATAGACTGGAACTTCTAAACTTACTGGCATGTAGACTATCAATTCTCAAGAATAGACTGGAATTTATAAACTTACTGACATGCAGACTATCAATTCTCATGAATAGACTGGAATTTATAAACTTACTGGCATGAAGACTATCAATTCTCAAGAACAGACTGGAATTTATAAACTTACTGACATGCAGACTATCAATTCTCATGAATAGACTGGAACATTTAACTTACTGGCATGCAGACTATCAATTCTCAAGAATAGACTAGAATTTCTAAACTTACTGGTATATAGATTATCAATTCTCAAGAACAGACTGGAATTTCTAAACTTACTGGCATGCAGACTATCAATTCTCAAGAATAGACTGGAATTTCTAAACTTACTGGCATGCAGACTATCAATTCTCAAAAATAGACTGGAACTTTTAAACCTACTGGCATGCAGACTATCAATTCTCAAGAATAGACTGGAATTTTTAAACTTACTGGTATGTACTCTATCAATTCTCAAGGATAGACTTGAACTTTAGAAATGTACTGGAATGCAGACTATCAATTCTCATGAATAGACTGGAACTTCTAAACTTAATGGTATGCAGGCTATCAATTCTCAAGAAAAGACTGGAATTTCTAAACTTACTGGCATGCAGACTATCAATTCTCAAGAATAGACTGGAATTTGACTGGTATACCGACTATCAATTCTCAAGAAAAGACTATTTAGGAACTTCTAAACTTAATGACATGCAGACTATCAATTCTCAAGAAAAGACTGGAATTTCTAAACTTACTGGTATACAGACTATCAATTCTCAAGAAAAGACTATTTAGGAACTTGTAAACTTACTGGTGTGCAGACTATCAATTCTCAAAAATAGACTGGAATTTACTGGTATGTAGGCTATCAATTCACAAAAATAGACTGGAACTTTAGAAATGTACCGGAATGCAGACTATCAATTCTCATGAATAGACTGGAACTTGTAAACTTACTGGTATACAGACTATCAATTCTCAAGAATAGAATGGAACTTGTAAACTTACTGGCATGCAGAGTATCAATTCTCAAGAATAGACTAGAACTTCTAAACTTACTGGTATGTAGGCTATCAATTCAGAAAAATAGACTGGAACTTTAGAAATGTACTGGAATGCAGACTATCAATTCTCAAGAATAGCTGGAACTTCTAAACTTACTGACATGCAGACAATCAATTCTCAAGAAAAGACTGAAACTTGTAAACTTTCTGGCATGATTAATAACTCATTTTGCTACAAGTGCAAATAATCAGTGATTACAGGAGAAAGATTTAATTTTGAATTTATTATTGTTCTTACCATTAGTTAGAAATGAAGAAATTAAAATAAATATCAAGAAATATAATTTTTTCCCCTGTTAACATAGTTCAAAATCTTATATATGTTCTCCTGAGTACTGGGAGTTTCTGACACTGTCATATCAGGGGAGACAAGGATATAACAAATGGAAGTAGATTCACAGGAAAAGCAAAGTTTCTATTTACAACAGAAATAGTAGCAACAGGCAGCACCACCAGAGAGTGCTGGCAATCAAGAGTAACATTTATGCAACCTCAATACACCTGGTATTTTCCCCACTTTCATATGTAAAAAGCAAAGATTATTCCATCCAACTGCATGTATAGTTGAAAGGTCAATGGTCCATATTTGGAGCAGATAACATTGGAGACTTTCCAGAACATATCGGGCAGAAATGTTGTAACCATGGAAAAATTGGTTTAATTTTAAATACAAAACATTCATTTAAGGCAATATGTAAAGTTTTCTTTTCAAAATTTGATGCAACTTTGTTGACTTTGATTAGTTTTATGATGCATGTCATTGTTTGGACACCGCAAGTAGGTAATTCAACATGTTGGACCCCCATGCTATTGTTATTGTTGATTCACTCTAACTTCATTTTACTGATCATAATGTAAACTTGTGGTAATACAGTGTATTAAGAAAAAAGCAGAACTTTTTTGAACATCTATTGAATTTAATGGTGAAAGGATGTATGCTTGAGCAAGTTAGTTAATAATTAAAGGTGTTTTTGTCTATCACTTTCAATTGATGAATCATTCATTTCATTGAAATTTTCAGGTATTTGTGAATAGAATGGAATTTTTTCTTTCTTGCTGTGCAGGCTTATAGATGTTCCCACCCACCTCAAAATAAGGTTTACAAGAATATATCCCACATCCACATTTCTGTAACATTCAACTATATCCTACAATCATGTTAAATTTTAATCAAACTGAATAGATGTCTAATTTGCAAGGTATTTTCAGCTCAGAGGAGGCTCAGACCCCACAGGGATATGCTAAGCATTCAAAAGAAGTGGAATCAGATTTTTTCATAGATTCAGTCCAAGTATTGATCCATCCATCTCAATCAAATGAATTTACATTTGCTTCAATTAGAGTAAGCTTGGACAGGGAAGAAAAGGGACAGGACAAGCTGCAGACACCTTCTGAGAAGGTATGTTTTGTTATTGTAATTAAATGACATATAAAGTATATCTAAAAACAATATAAGTGTTAGTTATTTAAATGCTACAAATTTACTTGCTGTAAACATCCACCTTCATTAAGAAGTCCCATGTGTCAATTCCATTGGTGACTGCCTCGACAGGTTGCAATATTTAAAGATCTATTTCAGTCAAATGTGAAAAATTTATTTAGGGTACAGATTCTGACAGCAGTTAAGACTTTGGTTCTGGTTAACAGAAAACTGAAGGAGAAAGATATATTAACAGCATCTAAGCAAGGCAGAGTAAATGGACATCTGCCTCCAGCAAAGTAATAAGGCTATTGCTTTATCTGTACTAATAACCAGTTAACCGTTAGTCTGTAAAGCTTGAATGCAGTGATTTTAGGACCCTTTGTAGCATAAATGTAGTCTTCCAAATTCAAAGTAAAAACTGTACATGATTCAAGTAAAGTATGACAGCAGTTATTTCTATTGCAATACAACATCACTAATTTTCGTCATATATTCTGGATGAAAACTGTAGTAACATGCTGGGATTAATGCTTTATTAAAACATGGACCTAGGTAGAACATTTAACATTTTACATCACTGTTTGTACTAGTAGTCAAACTGCTTGTGGTCACCTATGTAAAACAGCCACCTGCATTAAGCAGCCATGTTTACAAATTCATCTTGAATTAACATGATTTAAAATGTAGTAAGCAGCTACCTGCCGTAAGAGGTCAGTTTTGGTCCTTCCCTTGGGCAGCTGATTAAGGCAGGTTTGACTGTATTTATAAATAAATATACCTCAATAAACATCTTCTTTACTTCTTTAATTACTAATTGTGAAATCATCTGATGTTTATACAGCATCAGTTGTTGAAGGAGTTGTAGTTGTAGTAGGGTTTAACGCCATTTTTCAGCACACGATAGGCTATACATGGCGGCCAGTATTATTGGTGGAGGAACCAGGGAAAACCCCCGGAAAGAACCACCGACCCACGAGAAGCTACTGGCAAGGTTTCTCACATAACTACATTAGCTGAATCTTGGACTCGAACCCACACAGACAGAGGTGAGATGGCAGTGATCTGTAACGGACAGCGCTTCAGACCACTCGGCCACTCGGGGCCCCCAGTTGTTGGAGGAAAGCAGAATGTTCCAACACTGCCCTGTTATTGTGGAACATGCTGAACAGTAAATATTTTAAACTCAGACCATAGGTACACAAGATATTTTAAGCACCAAAGTTTAAAACAAATTTTAAATGGGGCTAGTAATTAACTTGATAGTTCTCTATCATTAACCTTGTCAAGACACACGAGAAATAAAAATACTTTGGAATTACAGGATGCAGTTTAAACAAGTAAACCATGTACATGTACTCTACAGGATATGTTATGTGTGTGTGTGTGTGTGTGTGTGTGTGTGTGTGTGTGTGTATTATTTGGATTTTAATGTAGCTTTTAAAAAAAATTAGTCATATCACTATGATGTCTGCAGTGTGGCAGTTTATAGTGATGCCTAGCACTGACAGTGATCCCTTTCAAGAATTCTCTTAAAACTCACCATTTCGACTGCAAGAACAAAACAGTCTTTGTGTCTGATTTCAATGGGCAATTCATTCCATGTTGCTGGGCCCTAGTATGCTAAAGAACTTTGTCCACATGACTTCGTTTCATAGTGGGAATAGTGAGTATATAATTGTCAGAAGAGGAGCATCCTTTTGTGTTTGATTCTGGATCAAATGGATAGCCAGTGTAGGGTACAGAGCAACGGGGAGGTATGCTCTGGTCGTGGTAATCCAAGCATTAGTGTTTTTAATTTTTTTAAGTTTCCTGATTAGATATTGCGATGAACCAGACAGAATTAAATTACAATAGTCCAGTCTTGAAAGTACTAATAAACACACAAGTGTCTTAGTGGCATCAACTGAAAGTTATTTGCGATTGGAGCTGATGCGTCTCAGCTCAAGATATGCAGCCCTGCATATATTCATGACATATTGGTACCATGTGAGAGTACTATCTAGAATAACACCTAGTTTCGTACTGATACAAAGGAGGCCAGCTTTTAATTCTGTGCAACAATGCAACAAATACTTCCGCAAGTCAGTTATCAAAATATGGTCAGCACTTAATTAGGTTCTCAGAGAAATGCTTGCAGACATAGCTGTTACGGCAGATTGACACATTTTACGTTTAAATACACATTGCATTTATGATGATTTCGCTTAAGTGGATCTAAAAGATAGGATTATAACAAATTTCACTTAATAAAAATTATTAATTGGCATTTAAATAATAATGCACTGCATATACTAGGCATGACATTTTTACTGCCTTCAATTTCCTTGAATATCTTTAATAATGGTGTACTAAAAATGCCATTTGGGACTGAGAATATAACCAGTTATAGGACTTCTTATTAAAAGTTGATAATTTCAAAATGGTGCTTAAAAGTTTCCAGGTCATATCTACTTTTTGACCATAAAACGAGAGATATATCAATGTTTCAGTTACCAAATTTGATCACGATTTTTTTAAGTTCAATAAATAGGGATCATGTTTCTATTTGGTATTTTCTGGTTTACAAAAATGGGACCCACACTTGACCCCGCATTATAAATGGGTTTGTGGGTTATCAGGTGCAAGTTATCGAAGGAGTGGTGTATGTATGTCTGCTATTTAATACCATTGTAGATATTATTAAATGTTACTATTAATAACAATAATAAATTTAGTACTATTTATTTATTTTATTATTATTATTTAGTATCAGGTATTCCAAACTGCCTAAGTTCAGCTGACTAGACATTTAAAACCACTGATTTTAGCTACTTTTTTTTTCTTACTATGATTTTATTTTTTGTCCAATCAATAAAATATTTACATGACATTAAAATGTGTTCTTTCTTCTTTTGAATGATATTGTTTGTTTTTATCTGTGTTAATTCTGACCGTTTTAACGAAGTTTTTAAAAACGTGTTTAAGCACAAAAAAATACAGTGGTTAGAATTTTATCGGTCGGGAAAAAATGGTGACCTTTTTTAATAAGATGGTGCTATGCGCCTATCAAAGCTATTTCCACATATTATATACCGACGAATAGAGAATTTAAAGCCGGTTTTACTAGTGCAAACATCATAAATCTAAAACTATATTTTCAACCAATTTTCTTAAGATAAAGTGATAACAAAATGTTTAATGCAGTTTTTGCGGACTTTTTGTTAATGTTTTCATAACACCATAAGAAACAAGAAAAGATTGTCATGCTGAAAGTTTGAGAAAACTGATTGAAAATGAAAGGACTAAAAAGGAGAAAGAATTCAATGAGGCAAAGAAAAAAATAGACATTGTTGTAGAGATATCCAAAAATGGATGTCCGTGTGTGAATTTACATGATGTTGACAAGCTCTTAACTACCTCCTCCAATGTGGTTTCTGCAGTTAACGCACAAATTCGCTACCTTAAAGTTATTCTTGGAGCAAAGCAGTTGACAATAAATGGGTCTAAAGAAGAGCTTATCTTCAGATTAAGAGCACATTTTGCAGGCACAGACAAAAATGATGAACAGCTTTGTAAAGGCAAAGATTGAATGAAGAGTTGGATAGCTCAGTGTCAGATGACAGTTTTGAAAACAATGATGACGACAGTATTTTTCAATTTGAGAATCAATGTCAATTTATTGCTGTCTTTTATGACAAGTAAAGAAAAAGCTTTGGTGAAGTTTATGGAGAAATCTAAAGGGAGAAAGGAATATTTTAAGTGGCCTTTGATTGACGATGTTGCAGAAATTGATGCATGTTATGTATTTAGATGGGCATTTGATGCAACATCAGTATCAAATGACAGAAGAGTGTGGTCAGTCCCAAGCATAAAGCATCTCCAAATGAATTATGATGAAATAAAGGCTAAATGCATTTAAATTTTGCTTGCTTTTTTGCATATGTTGAAATGATGGCTAAATTTTGTCTTTTCATTGAAGTATAGGGCTGATATGTGGGCAGTTATCTCTATTTTATTTCCGTATAATTCTTTATATCTTTTTTAATTTTACTTCTTCTGGGATGAATGTAGCTTATTTGGATTGTGCTTAAAAATACACAAATTTTGATATATAATTTTTCCATGTAGCTTTAAAATTGTAAAAGTTGTGAACGTTTTAAATGTGTCCGTCAAATTGAGCCCAAAAGTGGCCCACGGCCAAAACATGATGTTTATCCAAATTTGTAATGTTATAATTTTTAAACCGTTGAAATTGTAGCCTTGAAAAAAATTGAGTATAATCTGTAGATATATCTTGGCCTTTAAATATCAGTAGCTGCTATGAATCTTCAAAATTATTGTTATTGTATGCCTTGAAATGTGACCTTCCAGAGCATTTGCTTCGGCAATTGAGAATGAAGGATGAGTTTTTTTGCAAATTTGAAGCTGTGCGGCTTGCTCATTTTGTACTTTACATACTATAATTTCTATTTATACATGTTACTGGGGTAGTAGTTGTGATTTATATTGTTTCTTTGTATGTAGGTGAAACACTAGCTTGATTATCATATCACAAAGTAGGTTGTCTGCCACGATATTGTACAGATGTGGAAAAATCTAAGTCCAAATTTACGTTTTGTTTTGTAATTTCTCACCTAATTGTCCAAAACAAATAAATTTGGTATCATTGTTTTCAGAAAAACAAGTTCTATCTCTATATATATCTTGTTTTTGTCTGTTAATTATTGTTAAAAATGCCTTGGAATACTTATTAGTATATGTTGTTATCTCATTACCATTTGCATTTTTTAAAATTTATTTACGGTATCAGTTTTATCGTCAATATCCGACATCCCTTTCTCTCTCTCAAAATTCTGCGATGATGGCTGGACCTAAATGCTGATCCATCCTAAGCAATGGTCAGTTCCTAGTGATATAGTCCTCATAAGATGGTTTCCGGAAGTTATTATTGTCCTTGGGTGATGCTGCTTTCCATACATGCATCAGCAATTTTTATACATAAAAAAGGTCATTAATGGATGTAGGTGTTCTGTTCTGACATGGATTAATACTAAAATAAGTAAGTGTTCTGAAGGATTTAATGCAATGGGTCAAATGGAGAGGGATTTTACTTATCCTCCGCATACCAAGGTCAGTCGAAATAAATGTATTAATTACATGTACTTGCGAACGTCTGATACGCGGAACCAATAGGAGGCTGAAACGGCGTAAAACTTCCGTATGGACAGTGTTGGCATCCGCTATATAGTAATATTTAGCAGTAATGTCAGAAAAAAGCGGAGACCTAACTTGTTGGTCTAAAATTAGTATATGTCAGTATTAAATTGAATTAAGCATGTTTCTGAAAGCCTCGTGATAAGTTAAATGCACATAATTTAAAAAAAAATCAAAATTTTACCTGCACATACTATTCGAAAAAGCAGGTTGCTGTATAAATAGATTCAAGTACGAAAGTGCGTCAAAACATGTCACCCGGATACGTAATACTTATATGAATATCTGGTATGAGCGTCACAGACGTGTATCCAATAAGTTGATACGCCCATTGAAACATTGATGAATACGGCCATCTTATCTAACTATAAACAAATATCAATATATTTTCAGTGATAAGACAATACCTAGCTCGGTCAATTTATCGTTGTAAAACGTATATTTACCAAAGCTAGATTACCTTCTATTTTTCTCGTCCTACTTTCTTCCAAGTGGAAATAGGAGAAGAATTATTTCCCCTGATGGGCCAGTTAAATAAATAACCAGAATTACTTGTGAGAATGGAACGAAAACGTGCACTACAACAAGTCAAATTTATCAATGTTGTTATTAAGGACTTTGCTAACGGTATATAAAGAAGGTTCTGTGACTTATCAGCCTGTAGGAGGATTGGCCAACTAATGTTCTCGGACTATAATTAGATCGTTTGTTTGTACCATCCCTTACACTGCACACCCTAGATTTTAAAAACAAAAATCATTAAGGGTGTTGTTTTTATTTTAAATGCATACATAAAACTTAAGCATTTTACTCATGGATGTCCAACCTGACTTGTCATGAAGTCTTCAACATTATCGACTTATGTGCGTTTCAAAGCAAACATAAGATCCCTATGCAAGAAAGTAAACCCCTTTTTCAGGTTTCTAAAATAGCACAATTTTTGCAAAGTCTGGTTTTAATATTACTAAAACAAATTTAATAAGTAAAAGAATGAACTCTTGTAAACGTGGGTTTAAAGAAACGTAACTCCAAAATGTACAGAATAATCGAAATTATCAAAGACAGTGAAACAAATCGCTCTTGCAAATATTGAGACCTTGTTAAGATAATGTGGATTTATTTAATGTTGGCATGATTTAAAACAACAATTCCACATAAACTATCGTGGACTTTTTACTAACATTACATCAAGCAAATAAGGCATCGCAACAACCACGATTTGCAAATCGCATCATAACACACACAAATACAAATCAAATCGGACAAAACACGCAACGCGTTATTTAAGACATGCGCAAGCATGTCTATAGTGATGTCTAGCACTGGGGCATCATGCCGCAGACATGTAGCATGATGACCCACCCAGTCATATTATCCTGACACCAGGATGACCGAACCTAACACTAACCTCTTAATGCTGAGCGCCAAGCGAGGCAGCTGTTATATCATTTTTATAAGGCTTTGGTGTGACTCGGCCGTGAAACGAACCCACGACCTCCCGCAAGACGCGCGCAAGGAAATCATTTTAAATGTCAGTGAGTAAAAGTTAATTTAGTATATGGATTAAATAATAACACAATTGATGATTCTATTTTATAAAAATATATATATATATATATTGGACAGAATTCACATTTAAAATAAATGCAGATGCGCCTAATTAGGACTAAAGAGCATGTTGCGATGCATCTTACGTCTGACTTAACAGAAAGCTGCTAATAGTAGGACGCTTGACTAGTACACAAGACAAACACTAAGACAAGCATTAGCTGTTATCACTCTGAGGGTGGGGAGTGGCAGATACATAACTAAAAGATTTTTGGACAAATGTTTGTTGTTGGTTTTATGTGCACCTTTAGAGTTGGCATTTTTGCCACAAGTAAAAGTTTATGATATTCTTATGTGTATGTTTAATCGTTAGTTAGTTTATTATTATTATTATTATTATTATTATTATTATTATTATTATTTTAATATATGCTATTATAATGTAACATTAATTATATGTTGGGCATGACCTTGTCTAAAATCTCTTTGTGATATATGGGACTTAATATCAAGATCATTATTAATAGAAAAAGTAAATAAGTTTGTTTGGGTCTAGGTTTTGAAATTTCCTGAGTGTAATCCAGTTTAGGGTTTTATTTGGTAAATATTAAGATTATACTAGAAGGCTAATTTCCATTGGATATTTTTTTTAATTATTATTCTAGAAAATACTAATTGTGACCTGAGGTCAAGTAGAGAATTATATAATCTTGTAACTGAGAGGATTGTTTCATTCGTGCCTTAAGTATTATCAAATTGTATTATATGATATGGCCAGTAATTTTGGGCTGAATTTTATTTCTTCACAGTATTGAATTCATGTGATTATTTTCTCTAGAAATACTAAAGTGCTCTAAAAAAAATTCGTACAAAGAGACATTCACTAAATTAATTCTGAATAATTCAATCCGGGAATTATATTTTTGTGATTGAATAAAAGACTATTTACACATCAAAATTTATCACTACCACAGACACATCATCGTCTTCAGTTTTTGGATTTATTCTGGACTTGTACTGAATTTTATTCAGGACTTTAAAGTACTATGACATGTGTCGGTAATTCTTTGATTATTCTGGGATTTAATTCGCAATGAGAAAAAGGAACTTACCGTATTGCGAATTAAATCCAAAAATTATCCAAGAAATAGAGACACAAGTCTTTATTATAAAACATTATGAATAAAACTAAATTCAATAGCCTGCGAAGTACTGACTTATCAACAGTCTCTTGTTGAATTACATAACTATTATTCCTAGTTGAATTTCTTTTTTTTTAAAAAAAAATAAATCCAGTGAGGGTCATTATTCAAGAATTTTATCAGAGCACTTTTCTATTTCCAGAGATAATAATCACTTGAATTAAATAATTTAAAGAAATAAAAATGTAGCCCAAAATGGTCACAACATAATACAACTTAAAGTGCTAGATGTTAAAGCAAGACTAGTAAAATCCTCACAGTCACAGATAATATAGTTCTCTGTTTGATTCCAGGTCACAAAGTAGCATTTTCTAAAAACAACCATTACCTAATGGACAATAACCTTCAAGAATGTTCTTATGATCCTTGCTTACTTACAACATAATAGCCTATACAAATCACTTTGGAATCTCCAAAACCCTGACCCAAATCAAAATGTTTACCTGAATAATAATTCGGTTAATAAGCTCGTGCACAGAGAATAATGAAGCTGATATTAGTTTTTTTTTAAAGAAATGAAATAACATCAATACAAATTAAGTCAATAAGGTCAAGCAGAAATTAACTCAAAGCTGGACAAGGTCAGGTCTATCAAGCAATATTACAATACAATACCGTGTTATGAAATAAAAACAATTTAAAAGTAACAGACAAACAATTAAATTAAATACACATAACACTTTCCCTCATAAAGAAAAAGAAAGATTTGTACAATAAAGCTATCTTTTTACTGTAATTCCAATATACATGTATTAAAAACATAAGGTGAAATCTTATGAATGGCACAAAGTATACATAAAACAGTAGATTTCTATACACGTGAGGGTGCATCTGCTCTTAAAATGTCTTTACCTTTGATGTGCCTGACGTTAATAATATATTCCTGCAACAATAAACTCCTTGTCAATAATCTCTGGCTTTTATTTTTCATCTTGCCGATGAAAGTAATGGGGTTGTGATCACTAAACACAATAATCGCAGAAGAGATGAACTAACGTAATTTCAAAGTGTTGCAATGCAAATATCGAAACCAGACATTCCTTCTCGATTGTGGAATAATTTCTCTAGCGTTTGTTTAATTTCTTAGAAAAATAGCACACTGGATGATCAACACCATTTATATCTTCTAGAATCAATGCTGCTCCATCCCCAACATCACTTGCATCAACCAACAGTTTAAATGTTTGGCTAAAATTTAGAGCTGTAAGAACTGGTACACTCTAAATATTGCTTTTAGCTTATCTTAAGCCTCCTGACATTTTTCAGACCAATGCAACTTCGGTATCTTGCTTAATAAACTTGTCAGGGGTTCAGCAATTATGGAAAAATTGGAAGCAAATTTCCGATAGTATCCAGCCATACCCAAAAATCAGTTGCTTTTTACTGATAGGCACAGGGAATTCAGCAATGGCCTTGATTTTAGCATATATAGGTTTAACTTGTCCATGTCCCACGATATGTCCTAGAAATGTTATACAAGCACAGAAAACTCACTGTTGGAAAAGTTAATTCTCAAACTTGCATCATTGAGACTGTACAAGAATTTGCGCATTGTCGCTAAATGATCTTACCAGGTACCGTTGCAGATGATGACACCATCGACATAAGCATCACAATTATCTAGACCAGATGAAATCACTATACATCGAATGTCAACATTTACGTAGAAAATTATTTGGTGAACCTTTCATCTCAAACGGCATCATTTTATATTGATATAAGTCGAGCTGGAGTCACGAATACCGAAATTTCCTTTGCTCTTTACGTCAGTGGAATTTGCCAAAATCATTCTGGAACGTCAAATTTGGTCACATATTTTGCATTTTCGATTTTATCAATTGATTAAGAACATTTATTATTAGAACCTGTGTCTGTAATTTTAGGATTATTTCGGATTTACGTCGCTATACAGTTATTTCCTTTATTACTTGGAATGTAGACACCAAGAGTTCTGTTAACAGAGTCAATATGTAAAAATAAACACATAATAACGGTCTCTTGGTTATTGCCATATTTCAGCAGCTTTCTCAAAATAAAGAAAACATTGATCTATTTTCTTTTCTTTAAAAGGGTGCACTAACCTAAATTTTCTGGTAACATCAAAACCTGAAATTATGTGTAATGGGGGGGGGGGGGTCCTTCCCGCCTTCGGTTCTAATTATTTCAATCTAAATTGCATGTCTTTTCTTCTTTCTCTCTTTGCATTGGATTTTACTATCTTCTTTTTGCATTTGCATTACTTCCTTCTGAAGCTGAAGCTTTCTTAATTCTAATTAATTTCCTTTTGTAACTGTAATTCTTTTAATTTCCTGTTCAATCTTGATATGGTCTTATTAATCAAACCCATAACACTTTTCTCAAGATGTGCTCATGTTTTACATTTTCTTTTTCAATCTAACGTGACCAACATCTATTTGCCATTCTGTTTTGTAAGTTATAGTTGCGAGCCTTATTTGATATGGGAATTCAGTGAAGAATGTTTGTGGTACTATCAGGTTTTATATAAGCAAATATTTTGTTTTGGATATTAAACATAATCTCCCATTGTTGGTGTACTTTATCTATTTCATAGCTTTCTGGAAAACAATGGCAATTTATAATCATGGTCGAAACAGTTACAGAGAATTTTGAATAATGAAACCAAAAGCTAATGAATAAACGGCTAGATTGAACAAAATGCCAGCTGAAAACAAAGACAAAATAAATATCAGGACGATACAAACTTTGAAAACGCACTTAGGTTAATATATTGCAGATTTGAGTTAAGAGAGCAAAACCGTAAAACAATAAATTCTCAACGCGTTGTATGCAGAGACTGAACACTGTAAAACATGTATAAAATAATTTGAACATGCAATGAAATAGTTGATAATATCAGTGTGTTCAATATTGTATTGACTGAATAGATCAAAAATGCTGAAACATGCGTAGAAAAAAAGATTCAGAGATTTGGAACAAATATTTGCAACGGAGACAGATGCAGTTAAAAAAAATTGAATATAAACTAATATCGCATTAGGTGATAGAATTAATAAAGATAAAGCCGAAATGAATGAAATCAATGATGCAATCAAGACCGGATTAAACACGGTCATGGACGTAAATTAATATTGCATTTGGATGTTATAATAGATTAAATAAAAATGGAAATGTACAAGAACAAAAACGAAATGTAGACCCGAGTATATATTGCTTTACGATATTTGTATACAAGCAAATCAGGACTATACGAATATTATTGATTTACTTGTGAAATTAAATTATGTAATTTCAGTTGCTAAATGGCCGCACGGACAAAATATTCTTCATATAATAATGAGAGGATTGTTAGAAGCTTTCAATTCTGCAACTAGAACTCGAAACATAATTCCCACGTACACACACTATGTACTCCATTACGTTTGCTGATGCCGTATTTCAGACAGTAAATGTTTCACAGTATTATAACTATAATGCTAAAAAAGAGACAAAAATGAGTCTCATGCAGAGATGTTATCAATGTGACAACTAAAATCTAAGATATTTGGACATTAACATAGTTATTTTGCATGCTAATAGATGTTAATGAACAACTTCTTTCCTACATATTACAAGAAACACGGGAGAACACGAATCTAATCTCTACAATGTAAAATTATAATCAATAAACTCTCTGTAAGGAAACGATTTTTAGTATTTGAATTGCAATTAAACTAAACGAGCTAAACAATTATGACGTAAATTCAAATCTGGGCGCAATATCATTTTTGTAACTCATAAATATTGAAAGTTTAGCACAGCTGTATTGATAGAAACATGTTTTGCTGAGCAATCCGAATGGTGCGTGCCTTTGACGTGCTGTTTATCTCGATATAAAGACATATGGCAGTAATTATGACTCGAAGTTCTTCACTCGTCTTCACTGTCTGGAAGGCAATCAATATCGTCTGTAAAGCGTAAGTTGGTTATATTATGCCCTCCAATGCTGACTGTCCTACAGTGGTTTTCCAGGGCTTCGCTCATGATGTGCTCTATGTAGATGTTGAAAAGTGTGGGTGACAGAATTCAGCTTTGATGTACTCCAAATGTTGTCAAGAAGCAGTTCTTCGCCAAATCAATTTAGAGAAGTCTTCATCAAAATCAATTGTTGCTTTTTTCTCAAATTTTTGTTAGTTCTGTGTGACAACTCTGTATATCTTTTACAGTTTTAAACCAAATTGTATTTAAAGCCTTAGTAACAGGAGCATGATTCATCATTTATCTATCAATTTAGCTGTTATGTAGCTTTTGTATTCATATAACTATTCTTTGTATAAAAATTATCTTGCATATTCCCTCCCCCCTTTTTAACAACTGTTTATCATAGATTATACCAATCTTAATCTTGAATAATATTTTATCCAAACTTATTATTTTCCTTCTATCAGGTTATTATTACCATAATATTGAAATAACCATATCAACTGATTCCAAAGCATAAAATAAACATCTATTGTCTTCACTTTTTGCATTGATACATACATCTACTGTCTTTACCTTTTTGCATTGATACAAACATCTACACTCTTTACTTTTTGCATTGATACAAAACTTTTGTTCTTGATCTAAGCATGAGGTTGGTGGTTGATATCTATTTGCATGTTAATTATTCTAAAATGTCAAACGTACATTTGTACTTTCACTTGTTTCATGTCAAGTTTGGAATATAAAATGTGAAAATAAACATTCATTCATTTTGCCTTTGTTCTTTACATTGATAGGTCTGGTTTTGTGATAAAAATTTTATAAGGTCTGCTTTTGTGATAAAAATCTTTATAAGGTCTGGTGTTGTGATAAAAATCTTTATAAGGTCTGATTTGTTGATAAAAATCTTTATAAGGTCTGGTTTTGTATTAAAAATCTTTATACGGTCTGGTTTTGTGATAAAAATCTTTATAAGGTCTGGTTTTGTGATAAAAATCTTTATAAAGTTTGGTTTTGTGATAAAAATCTTTATAAAGTCTGGTTTGTTGATAAAAATCTTTATAAGGTCTGGTTTTGTATTAAATTTTTTTATAAGGTCTGGTTTTGTGATAAAAATCTTTATAAGGTTTGGTTTGGTGATAAAAATATTTATAAGGTCTGGTTTGGTGATAAAAATGTTTATAAGGTCTAGTTTTGTGATAAAAATCTTTATGAGGTCAGGTTTTGTGATAAAAATCTTTATAAAGTCTGGTGTTGTGATAAAAATCTTTATAAGGTCTGGTTTTGTGATAAAAATCTTTATGGTCTAGTTTTGTGATAAAAAATCTTTATATTCAACTTGATATGTTCTTGATTGGGCCTCTTAATTAATCTGGTTAAGTCTAACTGACCTCTCAAAAAACAAAATTGTTAATTTTTTTAATGATGATCTTTAACAGTGGATAAAGAATTTCATACAGACCATGACTTGAATCTCAAATATTCACTGAACAAATCTTTGTCTTTTAGATATGGTTCTGTTTAAATTCTGTCTATCAAGTTATGTTTACAAAATTTAGAGTACTGTATGATTGGCCAATCACAGGACAGTAATTAAAAGTGCAGATAAACTTGTTTTATATGTATATTATTATATAGGCATATTCTCTTCTTTTATGGTTACATTTATTTTTAGTTAAATTTTATTGGTTTGATACTGGATTTTGTCTCTACTCTGAATTGATTTAAACTTGATACTTTTTTGAACTTGATACACAAGGTACAGGCTTTTCTCTACTGGATATTCACTTCTAATTACTTGGTATTCACTTTTTTCTACTTGATATTCACTTTAATTAACTTGTTATTCACTTTAAACTTTTTATTCACTTGTATTTACTTGATATTAACATGTCTCTACTTGATATTTACTTGAATTAACGTGTTATTCACTTTTATTTACTTGTTATTCTTTTATTTACTTGATACTCACTTGAATACTCTACTCATACTCTACTTGACATTCACTTTTATTAACTTTTTATTCACTATCATTTTTTTGATATTTACTTTTCTCTACTTGATATCAACTTTAATTAACTTGATATTCACTTTTATTTACATTATATTCCCTTTTTGCTACTTGATAATAACTTTAATTAATTTGTTATTCACTTTTATTTACTTGATATTCACTTTGATTAATGTTTTATTCACTTGTATGTACTTGACATTCACTTTTATTTACACAATATTCACTTTTTGCTACTTGATATTCACTTTTCTCAACTTAATATTCACTTTTCTCTACTTGATATTCACTTTTATTTGTTTGATAGTCACTTTTATTAACTTTTTATTCATTTGATATTCACTTTTGTTTACTTGATATTCACTTCTATTAACATGCTACTTGCTACTAAAAAAATAGGAAAACCTCTTGTACTTTTTGACTCGCATTCCATTGTTCAAGATACTTTCACCACTCTTCAATGGAATTGCTACACAATCATGTTATTGTATGAATGTTCTCTTTTTCACAATGAATGTTGCTTTAATGTGACAATTTACTTTCAATAACCTTCACAGAGTCAAGAACATCTAGTCATATCATACAGTGTCCATTGAAAACACAAAAGGCAATGTTAAGTATCAAGATGGAGGATGTGAACAGTATGGTCATTCTCTTTTAATAATGTGAATATTTCTAGGCTTGCATCTGATAACTCCTCATCTCTGTGGTTATTATGTATGAGAATACTTTAAATTTTGGTATGCCATCTCAAGCGGCATATTGAGCAATTAAAAAAAATGTTAAGTTTAAAAATGTTGTTCTTTGTCATCATTTTAGTATGCATCTAACACAACTGATTTTCTATAAACAGTCAATAACAGAAATTACCAATTCTAATAGTCCATGTTTCTTCTAACCTTTTCCAACCTGTATTAGACATTTGGATGTGTTCTGGTGGGAGTCCTGGGCTTACCACCACAATGATAAATTGCTTGTAGTTTAATGACAAGACTTTTGTAATTGCAGAATAAACTATAGACAGACGCCATCACAGCTATCCACACTTTTTCAATCCCATCCCACTCTTCAGCTGCAAATAGGGTTTGAATCCTTTATTGTCATTTATGCACCTTCCCAGAACATCATACTAAATTTGATCACCCACCTCATATGGTTTAAATGGAGTTCAGGTTAGAGATAGAGTTCATATTATGAAAATGTGATCTTTGACCCTCCCTCCTAAAACATCATACTGATATAATCACACTCCTTCTACTGGTTTAAACTGAGTTCCAGTTACATGCATTGAATGGTGGACAAATAAACTGATAGATGGACATGACATGTCACAATATATCTGGCAATATGCTGCTGAAACAAATTAAGTGTGTGTGTGTCAATTCTAATGCAATAACTGGCATTTACTGTGATGATGCTGTCTGGTACATTGTTACTACATCAATTGTCCTTCCACTGATTGGAATGAAACTGTTTCTGTGTGAGTAATGAGCTTATTAAAACCTTGTTTGAAGGGTTCTTTGAAATTATATTTGCTGTAAAGCATTGTTAGAATTTCAGTCATTGGCTTTAAGCTTCAATACTAAACATAGTAGTTGTTATAATTTTCATTTAACTTCAACAAAGTTTTAAAATTATACCCTTTTTGTTCAAACCCATGTCCTCAAAATTAATACCAATGTCCTCATAACTCATACCAATGTCCTCATAATTCTTACCAATATTCTCAAAATTAATACCAATGTCTTCATAATTCATATCAAAGTCCTCAAAATTCAAACCAATGTCCTCATACTTCGTACCAATCTCCTCACAAGTAATACATGTACCAATGTCCTCATAATTCATATCAATGTCCTCACAATTTATACAGATGTCCTCATACATGATACTGATGTCCTCATGATTCATATTAATAATTCAAACCAATGTCATCATAATTCACACCACTGTCCTCATAATTCATACAGATGTCCTCATAATTGATAATGATGTCATCATGATTCATATTAATAATTCAAACCAATGTCATCATAATTCACACCATTGTCCTCATAATTCACACAGATGCCTCATAATTCATGCTAATGTCTTCTTCATTGATACCAATGTCCTCATAATTTATACCAATGTCCTCATAATTTCTACAAATAAATGACATAAATGTCCTCATAAATCACATCAATGTCATCATAATTCATAACAAAATTCTCATAATTCACAGAGATGTCCTCGTATTTCACATGCCAAGATCCTCATAATCCACACCAAAGTCTTCATAATTCATACCAATGTCTTCATAATTCACACCAATATCATCATAATTCATTCCAATGCCCTCATACTTCACACTAATATCATCATAATTCATACCAATGTCTTCATAATTCATTTGTTGATCGACAGGTCTTGTTTATGAACAAAATATAAAAATGTAGCATTCACTGAAGTAGTCAATCCAAATATATGGGTCCTTCATTGATGACAGTGATGTAGAAACTAAAGAAATCAATTATTTCTCAATGAGTGATCAATGAATGAAATTGGATAAAAAATAATATGGTTAAAAAAATGTACAAACTCAAAGGCAGTAGTCCCTATATTTTAGATTCTGTTTGATAATAAAAAGTAAATACACTGTACTAATTACATATAAACCGAAGTAGATATGTGAAGATGTTCTTCATTAAGCACAAGTGTCTCTGGAAATTGCTACTTGAAGTACTGTATGTAAAAATGCCTAATTGTCTATGGAAGTTGATGGTGGAAGAGTGTGCAAAAAAAAAAGGTACACAAATGTGCAGCAAATTAAAAGCTGCAAAATACTTAAATATCAAACTGAAGGGAATAGGACAAAATCTGAATGCATGTTTAATGCATAATTATTTTCATTATGAAGCAATTCTTTTCATATTCTCACACATTTTTCAAAAATACTTTAGTTATTTGTTGACAATTTCAGCTTAAAATGACAGAACTAGTACGCAAAAAAAAAATGACAAAAATGTTTAGAACATTTGTTGATCTCAAAGAAAACAGCAGACTGATCATAAAATTTGTCTCTAATACCAGCTTTATCACAATAACTGTATATTGTACTTCTTTAGATACAGATTCTTGAAAATAAACAAATAAACAAATCCAACATGCTAAATCTTTTGACTAGTGCTTTATTTATGCATTTATTTATAAAAAAATTCAAAGTTAAATGTACATAACATTGTATATATTTTATATTTACAAATAATAACATGATATGTAACTAAAAATATCATGATTTTCAACACACTTTGATTTTCTAAATCTAAACGTTTATTGAATCCTGGTATACAATTATTTATCATTAAAGGTACATTGTTTTTTACTGTAATGCATTATCTATATTTGATTGCTGGCAATAAAGATAAGATACGTTATGAATACCATTTTTACTTGCATATTAAGTATAGTCCAACTGCAAACTGGCCCAGATCTTCCACTCCATTCTGTGCCAGCAGATCTGGGTCTATGCAGTTTACTTGGCACATTATGCGATGGCAGATCAGGGTCTATATTCTTTGCAGTTGGATCTGACTTGTTGGCAAGTACATACTGTACCAAACAATTCATCCTTACAACAGTGATTTAATGCAAACATGCAGTTGTAAAGTTCATAATCCTGGCAAGCAAATGACAATTGTTTTCATGGCTTACAAATGCTATAGTTTGTGGAAAATTACTTCTAACTGACGTATGATATGTGAAAAGGACAAACTTGAATTCTTGTACATTTAAAAGAGAGGAAATTACTAAATTAAAAATGAAACCATATTCTTTTCAGCTGAATATTTCAATATCAAAATATTTAAGCAACTTCTTCAAAAGACCAGCATCTCCATACTTTGATTCCTTAATACATTGCTTTTCAGTAAATCAATGCAAAAATCCTGTATTAAATCGCCTCCACGCCAGTTCCATAAATATTTGCTCTTATATAACTAAATTACAACCACAAAAAAGGATGAGATCACAGAATTCATGGTAAAGATCCTGGTATGAAGACACATTCTACCCATGTGTAAGCCTGGTATTTGCTTATATAAATCGAATACAACCTGTGTATGGTGCAGACCCATGGTCTAAAGTAAAGAGTATTGACGCTAATTAATCTGGTAAACATAGTTTAAGCTGAAACATCTCATTCCTGTGCAGAAATATTTCTTATCCTGCAGTCCTGGACTAAAAAGAAACTTTTGCTGTGCAAATAAAGAACAATATATAAATACTTGTAACTACAAAAATGCAAAGTCCCAGATTTACCATTGCATGATGCACCAGATCTGGGTATATGCAGCTTGTTAAGAGTAATCAGTAAAACCACACAGACCCTGGTCTGTATGTGCATCATGCTATGGCAGATCAGGATCTCTGTTATCTACAGTTTGAATTTAATTATAATCGTGTTCATACAGAATTTTTTCAGCTTTGAAGAGGTTTGTAAAGCATAAAAAAATATTTTAATTTTGTTCACATCATAAAGGTATTTGTTCAAGGCCTTTTTTTTTTTTTTTTTTATGAGAATTTTTTTTTTAGCCTAGTTCTGACAGCAGCCAAAGTAGTGGCAGATCCAGTGGGAGGTCTGCAGTTCATATGCTCACCGCCACCTCCCTTCCTGTATAAATAAAACATTTTTTTCTGTGAAAAGCTAAAGCTAAGAATGTTGGATTATTCTATGAAAAATGAACACCATATTATTGGGGAAAAAATTCTGGATCTACCAATGACAATAAATACTGTCAAGCAATTATGATTTTTTTTTTATATCTGTCTATACTTATATTCACATACTGAACATCTTTCTTTATCCTTGTAATCAGGTTTGTGAACAAATAACACACTTAACCCAATTACATGGACTTTACTAATAGGTTAAATTGGGTATATACAATTTATCAACGTACCTGTGGTCACAAACTGCACAAGATTTAGTGACTTAAGTGAAAAAACTTTTTTTAATTGCATGCCAATGAATAAAATAATTTTATGTCTTCAAACTATCAATTCTGTGTGAATCATATTATTTTATACAAAAATAAGTATGCAAGATCACATGGAAGATCACAGTATGAAAAATTAACTCATGACTAAGGTGGACCCCCCCCCCACCCAAATAGATTAGCGAATCAATATGCAATGATAGCATGCATCTGACCTATTTAAAACTGGGACTTTAATACCATCTATACTCACATATAAGTTGGATCCTAAATGAAAACTCATAGACACAGATTGAAAATCTGGATCACGTCATTAATAGAACAAACAGCACAAACCCTGATTAGTTGGCACATTATGCATTGACAGATAAGGGTTTATGTTGTTTGTACTTGGGCCTTATATGCCAGTATATATAGTTCTTTTATAAAAGGAAATTATTTTTTAATGCACTTTTTCTGGATGAAGGAGTACAACATTAAGGTTTATGTATTCAACTGGTTCATGAGACTTAAACTGAGCAGAAACTATACATAGTAATTCAAACTGATATCAAAACTACCAAGAATATATTATGTTTATTTCTAACAGGTACAAATATTCATAAAAACAAAATACTAATAAAACATAAAATTTATTTATTGTTAGTTACTAAAACTTTAATAAACATGAACCCTTATAAATGAACAGAACACATGCACAGGCATCTTAACACAAACCAAAGTTGTATTCAATCACAGTGACTGATGTTATGAGTGAGTGACCTCAACTTTACAAATAATCTTTAGGAGGTCAATTAAAAAATGTCAATGTTTTGGACACAGTCAATTTTGGGGACAATTTAAAAGAGAAAAAAGAAATAATTAGTGCCACCTGATTAAACATTTTCCCCATTTGTAATAAGAATAATACTTCAATCTATATTAATGACATCATGTAGTTTATGTTGTGTGCATCTTTAGTCACATGATTGGTCCAAAATGAGTATGTAAACACAATAAACTGTTCTATCTTATCATGAATTCAGTATTTTTTGTGCAATATCTACTTGGATTTCCTGGTAGAAAAAAAAGCAACAGTATGATTTTAAAAATGAACAATAATTCCATGGTTAGAAACCAGTTTTACAATCCACAAATGTCCCAATCAAAATGCCATGATTTCCCACACAACAAAAATTTATAACCCCAAAAAGTCGTAAATTTAGAAGAATTTGTTTCTCCATACCATTCAAATACACAATAGAAATGTTTTGCCCTCTGTGAGAGTAAAGCTGCCATTAAAAACACATTTTCCTCCATTAAATGCAAGGATTTACCTTCCATCTATTGCTGTTTGTTTTACCTATGTTGTGTGCAATATAAGTGAATGAAAGTAAAGGACTAAAAAGTGCTTTAACAATAGTCTGTGTGACAAGAAAGAATTTAATATGTTTGATCAAAGGATACATACTGTATAATAAAAATTTACAATGGATAGCAGTATACCATACACAGAGTACACTGACTCTATTTGACACATGTTTCAGTGTACAATGGGTAGCAGTATACCATACACAGAGTACCCTGACTTTATTTGACAAGTATGTTTCAGTGTACAATGGGTAGCAGTATACCATACACAGAGTACCCTGACTTTATTTGACAAGTATGATTCAGTGTACAATGGGTAGCAGTATACCATACACTGAGTACACTGACTTTATTTGACAAGTATGTTTCAGTGTACTATGGCTAGCAGTATACCATACACAGAGTACCCTGACTTTATTTGACAAGTATGTTTCAGTGTACTATGGCTAGCAGTATACCATACACAGAGTACACAGACTTTATTTGACAAGTATGTTTCAGTGTACAATGGGTAGCAGTATACCATACACAGAGTACCCTGACTTTATTTGACAAGTATGTTTCAGTGTACAATGGGTAGCAGTATACCATACACAGAGTACCCTGACTTTATTTGATACATGTTTCAGTGTACAATGGATAGCAGTATACCATACACAGATTGTACATTGACTTTATTTGACAAGTATGTTTCAGTGTATCATATATTTCAAGAAAGATATGATTTGATTTATACAATAGATATGATATGATAATATATAATATATATGACCTTAAACTATACAATAGATATGACATGATAATATACAATAGTGCCAGTGTTGTATACAAACACTGTAGTCTCGTACACATACTCTCATACACAAACACACACACATGCAAATACAAGATAGATATACATGATAGATATACCTGTATTATCTATTGATATTTGGTAACAGTTCTTCTCATTTTGTTAATTTGATGTAACTTCAAACCTAAACTTCTGTTCTACCACAGATGAAATAAACAATAGACACAAAGAATGCAAATGTAACACAATGTATGCTTGAAAAGAAAAAAGCAAAATACTGATGGCTTGTTACAGTACTCAAATCCCTGAGAGTGACAGTTATATCAATTTGTATTGGTCTACAAAAGACGGCTTGATGCTATATATAATAAGAGTACTAATTCAATTTTTGTTTAAATTAATCTTAATGTTTGAGAAAATAGTACTATTTTATGCAGGAGATGAGTTGATATTTTAAACTGGGTTAAACTATTCACCAAATATCATGAGCATATTGACTGGTTTTATGAGTTGATATTTTAAACTGGGTTAAACTATTCACCAAATATCATGAGCATATTGACTGGTTTTATGATGATGAGCAAGTTTCACAGTGATCCACTAACTCTCATAAAACGATGGCAGCAAAGTGATTTCTTGACTTGCATATTTCCATGTGATAACATTAAGATTTACTGAGTTTTCATGGCAATTCATTAAAAAAAAACTGAGCCTAGTTGCATTAACAAAATTTTGTTGTACACCATTCAAATGCAAGTCCCAAAGAGCAATAACTCTTAACTCGGGGAAAAAAATTGATTTGTTGATATGTGCATCTTCCCATCATGAACATCCATCAAGTATTGCATGTCCTATTAAGATTGTAAACAAGATAAAATGGGAAATAACTAAAGAAATAATGACAGCAAAGAGATTTGCCAATATGAGCATTATCAGGTGATGACTATATCAATTACAGAGTATTATGGCAATCCATAAAAAACTAACTGCCTTAATGAGACTGTCTCAGATGGATAGACAGACAGATTAACTGATGAAAGGATTGCTGTTTTCTATATACTACTGTATAGAGGTGGGGGTATAACAAAGCAACACAGTTTTATAGAATACAAGCATCTTAACTTTAAATTTTTGTCACTTAATTTACCATTCTGTTGCTAAAATTAGCCATATCAGTTTAATTACATTAATTTCTTGGAGATTTCTCCATTTTACATTCAAAATACAGAATACATTCAAAACTGTACATGTAGGTGGCCACCTGCAGCAGGACACGCATGAATTTGAGATTAAAGAGCAATCTATTTAAAGAAGGCAGGAGTAACTAAAATGCAATACATGTAATTTTAATAACACGGCCACATTGTGATAATGGATTTCACTAAAGACACATCACATTTTAATTCACCCCAACTTTATCATTTACATAAGCTAAGTTTCAATCAATACAAGAAATGAGTAACTTCAGTATAAATGAGGAGGCGAAAGTGTTATGAAATATCGGGAATGTCTTATTATTATATGCATTATCAATATGCAGTGATTTTGCTCCTAAAAACCATGGTAGCTTTATTATATGCAGTTGTTTATACATTAAATGCCATGGTAGCTTCATTATATGCAGTTGTTTAGACATTAAGTGCTATGGTAGCTTTATTATATGCAGTTGTAAAGACATTAAATGCCATGGTAGCTTCATTATATGCATTTGTTTAGACATTAAGTGCTATGGTAGCTTTATTATATGCAGTTGTTTAGACATTAAAACCATGATAGCTTTATTATATGCAGTTGTAAAGACATTAAATGCCATGGTAGCTTTATTATATGTGGTTGCAAAGACATTAAATGCCATGGTAGCTTTATTATATGCGGTTGTAAAGACATTAAATGCCATGGTAGCTTCATTATATGCAGTTGTTTAGACATTAAGTGCTATGATATCTTCATTATATGCAGTTGTTTAGACAATAAGTGCTATGGTAGCTTCATTATATGCAGTTGTATATACATTAAATGCCATGGTAACTTTATTATATGCGGTTGTATATACATTAAATGCCATGGTAGCTTCTTTATTTGCAGTTGTTTAGATATTAAATGCAGTGGTTTCCATTGGACAATTCAGTAATTATATTTAGTAGTGTTGTCATTCAGTGCTGTGATCTTTATTTTAGGTGGTGTTCACTATAATGTGTGTGCTGCATTTTCTTTATATTTTATGACTTACTCCTTTTATATATATTCGCTGATTACATCTGTATTTGCAGTATTTATTTCATTGTTCTTTTGTTATGATGATGAGGAGGTAACTCACAGATTATAAGAACCAACTATCACCGAGTTTTTGGTAAAATTCATGATTTATAATAATATTTGCTCACATTTTGCAGCCAAAAAAGCTTGTAATTTTGTTTGTCTCAATAGTTTCAGGAAAATATTTTTAAAATTCTGAAACATATATCAAGAAAACATTCATTACAGTTGTGCATTGATAGATTACTAAAACAGCGGTCTCTTCTGACAAGCCACTTTTAATGTTGAAGCTATCCAAGTTTTTTGCAAATCTGAATTAAAAAGGAAAAATCACAGAATGAGAATTAGGTGAATAGAGACATATCATTCCATGAGAAATTATTTTTAAAAAAATGTAAAACTGACTTGTCAACGAGTTTTTAATTTCCTGGAATGTTACTCAAAGATCCTTCTTTAAATTGGGGTGGGGGGAGGAAAGTCAAGTAATGAGGCTTGGATTGTTCAGAGTGTATCCTCAGAAAACATTCAACAGCAAGTCTATCTTCAGTAATACTAAAGATGGTACAAATGCATATGGCCTTGATGGTCACAAAAAATCATCTCAAACAAGATTGTATGGCTACTTTGGGGTTAAATGTTTTATATAATTCAAGTTTTGGTCTGCCTAAAGAATATGTATGTATAGAGAATGTTGATATCTGATTTCATCTGAGGACAAAAGTAAAATCAGCCTATTGATCGACTGAAGAGAGTAAGTAGTGCACAGACCAAAGAAACAAAACTATACTGTTTAGTTTTTAGATTTGCATTCCCTTTCTGAAATAAAGCAAATTACTCACTTCAGATTAAATATTGATGTATTCAAAACTCGAGAAAATTGGAGTAACTTCTTGGAGACATTTGTTGTTGTTGTTGTAGGGTTTAACGCCATTTTTCAGCACACGATAGGCTTTACATGGTGGCCAGAATTAATGGTGGAGGAAGAACCCGTAAAAAACCCTGGAAAGAACCACCGACCCATGATAAGCTACTAGCAAGCTTTTTCACATACCCACATTGGCGAATCTGAGACTCGAACACACGCAAATTGAGGTGAGATATGGCAGTGATCTGCAACAGAGAACACTTTAGACCACTCGGTCAATCGGGGCCCCAGAGACATTTGTAATTTGTTTGTCACAATGAAGTCAGTGACAGCAGAACCTTTGGATGAGACTGAGATTTGACGAAGTATTTCAGAGACAACAAAATGGATCTGTTATCATTGCATGAAAGATTCTGTGCAGTAGGATGCAATGAAATGCTGATGAAGTTTCCTTTTGGTGACAAGTTCCTGACTCAAAGTTGCCAAAACTTGACAAAGTTATTACAGGCATTATTGATTTTTCAAAGCAATAATGAGACTAAATCTTGTCAGAAAATATAAAACAGAACATAGACCTAACATGGGAGTATAGATATATGTAGAGGATCTCTAAATGTTAATGATTCAATATTGAATTTATGAAATGAGTAATAATAACCAGCTTTTGTGTGCCTTGGCAAGCAAATTCTGGGCAAATGTTCAACGAGTTTCATAAATTTAATATCAAATCATTACCCAATTGAGATATTTTTATCACAGTTTTTTTAAAATGGAAATCATTTAAATAGAAGAATGAAAAATTTTGTTCATTCTGGCAAATGTTGCACCTATCATTTGTTGCTCGTAAAAAAAAAATAGTCTCAAACAAAGTTGAACTAGTATTAACATTTAAAAGTAGATTATACTTTTCTTACAAAGAACAAGCAGCTTTCCTCACTGGTTTCAGCTATATGTTGAATAAACCATTCTGTTTTGTGCTTTTAAAAGTGCTCTATTATGTTTCCTTGGATTTTGTTCCTAGCAAATTTTCCTCAAGCATTTCGTGATGGATCTCTAAAATGATGTAATTCTTTTTATTAAAAGATCTTCATATCAGTATCTTTTCTGTTAAATCTGGTTGACAGGATTTTAAAAGAAGTCATTGAATGTATTATCTTTAAAAAAAATATTTTCAGCATTTTTATGTTTTCTAATTTTATGGTGTTTTGATTTTTGTTTTTTTGTAGTCGAATCATTATAGATGTGGAAAAGCACTTAGAGCTTCTAAAGATTAGGTGCTATACAAAGTCCTCGTTATTATTATTATTATTATTATTATTATTATTATTAAAATGATGGTCATATCTGGTTGTAGCTGGCATAAGTTGTGTAAAACATAAGCCTATATATTTTATGTAAAAAGTTTAAATTCAGTATAGCCATTTTATAAGAATAAGATGTTTAAAGGTTTTTCTTTCTATTTTTAGCATCATTTGGATCACATGAAAGACCTTCATTCATTGATGCTTTTAATCACAACTAGTTAAATTCTATTCTGTTTTTTGAGAAGAATCCATTTAAAAAGCTTGTTCACTTTCAATCAGTGGCCATATTAGACAGCAGATTGGCATCATCTCAACAGTTTGAAGGTATGCATGCCAGAATGATCAGCATTCAAATCTGATGAAATACTGATGAACTGTTAATTTACAGGTTTTCTACATGTAGAAGGTACTGCATATCTGTTGGTGAATTGGTATAATGTTCAGAAACTTTAAAGACCTTAATGCCAGAATTTTCTTAACCAAATTTGGTTGAAACTGGTCCAATGGTTGATGTAAAGAACATAGCAACTGTTGATGAAAAGACGGGCAATGCACACTAGGTATGGGACTACAATCTGGGAATTTGAGGTATGTGGCTGTAAGCAACCCATAATCACAGACAAGGAAACAGTAAAAAAAATATCATATGCATATATCTGGATATCTGGGAATGTAAAGGCATTTAACTGTACCTAAATCACAGGCAAGATAACAACAAAATGTCAAATTTATTTGAAAATGACTAGGTTTTTTCTTGAGTCCATTGTAATACTCTGTCTTGATTTTGTTCTTTTTACAAGTCAATCTTGAACAACAACTCTAATGTGTTTAAAAATCTACTCAAAGACACAAGTAAAACACAATGCTGGGTTTTCCATGTCTTCTGCCTGACTGGCATGACAATATTATTCCTGCGCCTAAAATATTTGTGACATTATCAGGGGAAATAACCCAATATAATTTCATGATTTGTTCACATATTCCCTCAGGGAATAACTCCTGATGTTACACTGTTACTCCCATGCCATTTAAAGGTGAACCTATAAGAGATGTCCTTGTGGGAGATCCTGGGGAAGAAGAATCTCTTCCTTTCAAACCACTGATAATAGGTCTCATTTCTCCCCATATTCTTCCAAGCTGAAAAATAAACAAAGCATGAACTCACAGATTAATGTAACAGATGAAAATCTAACCAAATTGCAAAGGCAACTAAGCAATTACAAAAAAAATATTAGGTCAAAGTAGACAAGTAATAATTGTATAAATAAAATAAGTATACAAGTCATGATCACAAAAATTGTTAATTTTTTTATTGAATAAAATGTTGTAAATTAGGGTAATACAGTGTCAAAAAAGAATATACATATTGTGTTAGATACTAATATCTTTTAAACCCAGGAAAATTTAATAAAAGTTTATTTATTTCATACCTGAGCCAACTTTATCATTTCTAACACGTGTTATCCCAAAGATTTGTTGAACAACTAAAATTGTCTCTAAATGCATGATTCCCAGTGAAAATGATGTATCTGAAATGAGCCATAGTTTATTTAAATCTGGTTTGAAAAGGGTGAAAACAGAACCTGACATAGATCTTCTTCATATAATTCCTCACAATTTCTTTGATTTCAATCCATTAAGTCATCAAATATTACTCCACAGAAATGAAATTTAGAGCAGATATAAATGTTATGTGATGGGACATGATGTAATGTGACTTGACATGATGTGGTGTGATTTGACAATGTGATGAACAGAAATGGCTGACACTTTATGCTCCATACTTAAATATAAGGACAGAACAGGACCTGAAGATTAAATGATCCTGTAAATTAATGTTTTCTGGAATGAATAGATTAGTGCTGCATATGGAATGCTGCAGAATTCATCCTACCTTATCTATACAAGAGAGGTCAACACTTAGAAAATTAGTAAGGACAGTAAATCAATGTTCACAACAGTAGTGTTTTAATGAATTGGATGAGGTTGGAGCACTACTGCTTTTCTGTGAATCTTCACTTGCATTTAAACCTTGCAATTTCAACTGTCTTTAGATTTCTAAGACATAATTTCCCCCCAACATCTCAATCATTTATTTTAGTTTGCAGACCTCGTTATGTAACTTGCTTTCCACCTCTGCCATACTGCTGAAGACTTCAAAAAGAATGTCTAAATTGGCATGAATCAGCTGCGTCTCCAACTGAAGGCAATAAAGGCTGTAGTAGTTCCTGTTCTCCATATTTGCTATTTGACCCTCCTGCTGCAAAATCATAAATTAACAATGACTCCTCTACGTACCATATATCTGCTAAAAACTCAATATGAACTACAACCTGCAAAGGAACAGACCTGCCACTGCAAAATGCACTGGCAAATCGATGCCATGAAGTTTGTCCTGAGAAATCAGTAGAACAAACAACACAGACCTGATTTGCTGATGCGATATGCAATGGCATATCAAGATTTTTATTAATGGCAGTTGGATTCAACTTTAAAAAAAACATATATTGGCTCTCAACTGACTTCCGAAGATTAAATCTGAGGCAGTAAATTCCACAAAAGACTATCTGAAATTCAGATGATGCTTTGATGCCTCTATACTCTTAAAGATCCAGTCACACAAAGTGTAATATTTTTCACAGCTTCTGCATGTAACTGAATGAAATACTTTGGAACAGGTCATGAATTACAATCTTGCAATTTTAATTTCTGAGAATATTTACACTGGTTTCATAAACAATTTACAACAGCTACGTCAGTTAAAATTTAATAGTAATACTTTCAATATGAGATTTGCTCTATCTGAATTTCTGAACAGTTTAACAAAAATTTAGATGATAGGTATCAAGTATAAATCGATCTTGAAATAATGAAGGGGTCTTGAACAAAACAAAACAAACAATGTTGATACGTTTTGTACATGGAGCTATCAAACATATTAAATTATTAAATGTCCAATAATATTGTGTGTGTGTTTGTATATATATATATATATATATATATATATATATATATATATATATATATATATATATATATATATATATATATATATATATATAATATACACACATATATATATATATACACACACACATACATATATATATATATATATATATATATATATATATATATATATATATATATATATATATATATATATATATAATTAAACTTTTTTTAAATCCATCTGAACAAGACAAAAAAATCTTTTTAACATACCTCTAAAATTTTCTGTTCTAATTGTTCCACAGTACCAACCTGTAATGAAAAATGCAGAGCTCACCTAACAATTTTGAGGCACATGGTGGAAAGCCTAAAAATCTGACAAACTTTACATTAATAAAATTCAAAACTTTTCTTAAAATAATGAAGAATGACAGTGATTTCAGATTGTTGTAGCTGTTTTGAAAGAAAGCTGGTCTATATTAGTTCTGTAATAGATTGATGTGGAATTCTTTAAGGTGCCACTCATGGAATGGCAAGGAGGACATAACTCTGAAGGCATAAGGCTGAAGACTTTTTCAATGAATGTCAGAAGAGTTTGGTGGGAAAAAATTAGACTCCTGCTAAGATATATATGACTGTATTAGTGTCAGAGACAGTGAAAGATTCCGAGGGACAGTCCGTAATAGAATAGGGTAGTCTTCAGGCATTTGAATGAGTGTGAATAAAAAAAGATTCAAGATGTGTCTTTTGTGTTCTAGAATGGGGAGTTGCTTGCTAAGTAATCGATAATGACAGAACTAGGATTGGTGATGAACCTTTTCTTGAGGGTTTAGACTGTGGCTGATGTGGACATGGTCCAGAACTGGCTGATATCTGGTATCAAAAGTTTAATCCTGGCTATCGAATGAATGATCACCATATCCAATACAAAATCTGTAGTTTGCATGTGCTGAGGGAATGTCCAGGAGTGGAATAAGTGGGCAGTTGGTACTGCCTTTTAGACTTTAAATGTAACTGTGGCACTGTGGACAACAGTAGTGCTGTGATATTTCTGAATGGGTTATCTTTTTACCACCAGTGATTTGATCACAATGAAGATGATAATGGATGCATCATCAAGAACAGTACCAATGATGTCTATATGCTTATGTTTGTTTCTTGGCTCTCTCATAGGGCAGGCAATAAAGATGACACCTATTAGGTTACTGTATGGTGAAGTCAGACAACAGAAGTACTGCATTGGCCTGCCTATAATTCAATGCAGGCTATAAGTCAAATCAGCAAATTTGGAAAATTGTCCATCCTTTATGAATATATAAGTCGATGCTGAGTATAAGAAGAGGCCTGAAAAATACCTCGGATTGTGTTTTCATTGTGTTCCAAACAGAATCCTAAATTTTATCCTTTCTGTAACTTAGTAACCTTTCTAGTTAGGATCATTTAATGCGGCAGCAGAGAAGGCAAACAGACCTTTTAGCTGGAACATCTTTTTTTTAAAACAAGAATAAAACTTTCTATGAAAATGAAAAATACAACGTCAATAACGCCAAACCGAAGTCTCTAAGTGATCAAGAGTTTCTCTGACTGGGTGAGTTTAATTTTGTTAACTAGCTTTTGTCATCAGGGTTTTTCAAAAGGTATATGCTCTGTTTACCCACCCAGATGCTACTGTAATGTGTAAGTAATTAAATCATTATTATATCTATAATGTCACCAGCTATGGAGTCTTGTACAGCTAGATTAGCCTGAGAGCGACTACAGGCAATTAAGAAATACTTTTTAGATTAGCTCAAGAGTGGCTAGATTCTCACAGACAATAATTAAAAGAACATCAAGAATCTCAGGTAGAATCTGCATAAAATTCTCAATATTTAAACCTTGTATGAAGAGTTGGAGAAACTACTAAAGGTCTTCTTCCAATGTTAGATCAAAACACTAGAGCAACTGGTAAAATAGTGGAAAGAACTTACAGTTACAACATGTACTTATTCAACAATTAGTTGATCTTGCCGCCAGGCTTTAATGTCGTGGTGGGTTAAAAGTTATTAAGTTGGCCTCTCACGGCAACTAACATAAAAGTAATGATCTCTGATCTCTGATAGATTATTGTATTTTCCAAAGTGATCAGTGATTAAAACGAGTATTGTGCTGTGAAAGTCTTCTTTTTAATTTTATATTTATGATGGCTACCAACACCAGTGTAAAACGCAAATTAAATTTACATTCTCTGGAAACTAAATATCTGGCTGTTATTGAAGTTGAGGGTGGAGCATCTCGCAAAGACGTCTGCGAAAAATTTTCAATTAAACATAACACCCTGTCAGGATGGATGAAAGCTGCTGAGTCTGTAAAGAAAGACTATGTTGAAGGTAACTGCACTCACCAAAGGAAGAAGCAGAAGACTGCTAAATTTGTAGAGGTGGAGGAAGCCACAGCAAAATGGTTCAATGAAACCTGCATTGCACATTCCACTTTATCCATAGATCGTGATATGATCATCGAAAAAGCGAAAGAATTTGCAAAAAAACTTTGTGTGGAGAACTTCGCTGCAACAAGTGTTTGGTTCAGTCGCTTTAAAGATTGTCATAATATTGGATACAATAGGATTTGTGGAGAAGCAAACTCAGCAGACACATCACAGCTTGATGGATGGAAAACCCAACTTAAAGATATATTGCAGAACTATAAGTCTGAGGATATATATAATGCAGAAGAACTTTATTCTTTAAGTGTACTCCAGACAAGACGTACTGCATCAAAGGTCAACCATGCATTGGTGGGAAACAGCCCAAAGATCGCATTTCTGTTCTAGTCACATCAAACATGATTGGCAATGATAAAATGCCACTTCTAGTTATTGGCAAGTCCAAGAAGCCTCGCCGTTTTAAAAATGTGCATCATCTTCCTATGGATTATTATGCGAACACAAAAGCTTGGATGACGTCAGATATTTTTATGGAGTGGATAAGAAAACTGGATAGAAAAATGAAAGTGTAAGGAAGAAAAATTGCGTTGCTTGTGGATAATTGTTCCGCACACCCACATGTGGACAATCTTCAACATGTGCAACTAATATTTCTTCCGCCTAATACAACATCACTCATACAGCCAACGGATCAAGGAATCATCCAGAATCTGAAACTACATTATCGAAAACTTCTCGCCCATAAAAAGCTGGCTGCGATTGATCAGCAAGAACAATTTAAGGAAGATTTGCTTGGGGCTCTCTACAATCTCAGGAAAGCTTGGGGATTAGTGAAGCCAGAGACAATACAGAACTGCTTTATGCATGCATTCTTTCCTGAAAATGAGGAATTTCATGGCTTCTCCCCATCAAATATCCCACATCTTGAAGAAAATGATGGCTTATATGAAGGCATTTGAATTCCAATGGATGATTTTGTTCGGATGGCTATTGAAACGGATGACAAGGAACAATACGGGCAGCTCTTACAGATGATGACATTATTGCTGCCGTAAAAAATGACATTTTAGAAGATGGCACGGAAGACATGATTGATGATGATGAATCGGAAACACCACCTTTGCCATGTGTTTCTTGCAGAGAGGCTTTTTCAATGTGTGATGGCTTGACAAGATATTTTGCTCAGTCAAACTCATTAGTAATATCAGAAGAAGCTCATGGTCACTTGGAAAAGTTGCAGCATCTTCTCCAGAGAGAACAGATATCAAGACTCAAGCAGAAGAAGCTTGCATGAAGTTCAGAATGCATGTACTCCCCGTATCTTCCGTGCACACTTGTTGTGCAAACATTTAATTATAATTATTTAAATTAAATGAAATTTAATTGTAATTTTTTGGCACTGATTATGTTATAGACAATAATTTCAACTACATTTACATGTATTTGTCATTAAAATCTTTTACTGTTACATGTATGTATTTGTATTTTGAACTGCTATCTCTGAGACGTATTTTAAATGAATACCACTTGTTATAATATTGTATTTTAAGAATAATTTTTTTAATACTTTTTTTTGGTCAATTAATACAATATTATACCTTCATTAATCATATCAGCCAGATATCTCTTGTTCTCTTTGATGTACTTTTCACGATGACTTATATATAAATAAATACATGTACTGTTTAAACAAACGTGTTGACAGGTTTTCATTTCCCCGTGAAAAACCCCATCCCCTTGGTGGCCTCAATAACATGGGAACAGACTGACCGAAATTTAGGCTGATTTAAGTACATGTACTTAAGCATGCAACTAACAACTAGACACACATGTGCTAATGCTGACATTGAATCTCTCACGTTTTTCATATCAAGATTTGACCGATGCAATATTTTATTGTGGACCGGACTTTATTACACAAAGGTAACCAAAATGTTATTTGTCAATATACAAGTGTATTTCACTCTAATTTTGTCCTCACATACTAAAAATTTACATTGTTGTTTAAAGTGTAAATATTACTTAGTGATGACCGGTTACCCCTTACTGAAGAATTTAACTTGCATTTTTTTTTTGCAGCCCCCCCCCCCTTATCTCGACATCCGCTTATCTCGACAATATTTCCTCTGTCCCGAGAATGTCGAGATAAGCAGATAGAACTATTTCTTACCCACTGAAGCGTTTATTTAAGAAGAAGGAGAAATTGTAACAGACATCACTAATACAGAATACGAGCTATTGTCAGAATCAGTTTTGTTAATAATGGTATTATGGCATTATTCAGAAGTGCTGTATACATGATCAATGGAAGAGGATTTTGAAACAATTCAGGATAATGTTGACATTGCTACAACAATATTGGGTCCTGCAAGATGATTGTACAAGATCAGCTGGTCCGTCAATGATGTTTACCAAGGATAATGCTTACCATCCTGATGGTATACCATATTAGATGGCCAAGAAACAATGTTGATGATGATATTTGTCCGGTTATTCATTGATCCAACGAAAATTACAACATAGGTTTTAGAACACGTCAATTAATGTAAAACGATGATCATCGAAGATTTTTGTGTGCAATTCCATTATCCAACATCTTTGGATTTTGTAGGAATGTCAGAAAGGTTATTTTTAGAGACAAGCATATAACTGTACTTGTTAGAAAAGGTGATGATAATGATACTCTCTGGTGAGAAGGTGGTGCTGTTGCTGGTAAAGTATTATTATTTAAACTCTCACTGTGGATGCCTTAAATGACTCCATCACTTGCTGAAGAACAAAAATTACTTTCTTTTATGGACTCCGACATGGTTGATGACCACAGATAGTGTTCATGGATTATTTACAAAGCATATAGCATCATGACAAGGTTTTTATGAATTTTCATTGCGTTTTAAAATGTTATGTTGTTTATCCTTCGATTCAACGAGGACCTATCTAGTCATCTGAGGGATTGAGGAGCTGTTCTGTTCTGTTCCAAAATTAAATAGTTTTTTGACACATTATTTTTAATACTCTTGGCAAATTATTTTCCATACAAAAAATAGGATAAAGCGATTCAGATGACATAATCCATATATATAAGTAAATTCTGCATATATGATGAAGCTAAGATTATCTGGTCAGAAAGTATCGCCTTATAGGCCAGCAGTATTCAATATCTATGATGAATACATTATATAAATGTTTTGATCAGGGATGAGTGGAAGTAGTAACTTACAAATGATGGGATTCTATGCCATTGTTTCAAAGGTAAACCACACAAGTCTGAGAAAAGAATGGCAGTTATTTTTCCATGCCATTTTCTTGCTGAAAATTCCTTCCCAAATACATACACACATCAAGGTTCATGACTGGCATAGACCAGTGTCAATGAAAATGAGCTAAATGCAAAGTGTAACATATTCATAGGAGCATGAAAAACCAGTCATTATGACCTACTTTTGCTGCTGCTGAGTAGCATATCATATTTTATAATGGTATATACAACATTGACATAAATACAAAAACTCATCATTGATGCTAATGATAGTGATGACAATGCTGTTCTAAAAGTGACTCATTTTATCTGCAGGCATGACAAAAAAATATTTATTTCATGTTTGATTTATAATACATAAAATGCATAAAATATTACTGTTATGCTCATTTCAAATGCAATTTATGAAACTCACTGAAACTTGTAGGATTCTGTGTACCTGCTCATTATAAATAATATATACTTCAATGAATTGCATTTGTTAAGAGAGATGTAGAAAAACACAAATGTACAATAAAACATATACCTCGGAACTCTGAACTGTCGCTGACATCCTCTTTTTCTTATACTGTCCCATTTTCTGTATTGCTCTCTGATGGTCTTGAAGAACACCTTTTTCATGCCTTTCACAGAGATCCTGTTATACAAGAATGCCATTAAGTAAACAACAACCTGTTTTAAATTTACACAATTAGACCAGCCATATTGATTTTATGCTTTGTTTTCTCAACCTTTTATCCCTGCACCTTCAAAGAAACTTGAAAATATTTTGACAGTCTGTGCATGAAAAGTCTGATGTGTGTAATGTCCTTGAACTCGCTATATGCTGTTAAAGATAGACTCGTGAAACTGTGTCAATGATAAACCTGTTGGTTTAAATTGTGCCAACACTTTGTGAATTCTGTACATCCTTGGGCAGGTCAAAGTAAAACTTAAATCCTCATAACTAGAGATAGACTCGTGAAACTGTGTCAATGATAAACCTGTTGGTTTAAATTGTGCCAACACTTTGTGAATTCTGTACATCCTTGGGCAGGTCAAAGTAAAACTTAAATTCTCATAACTAAACCAAAAGTATGTCAATTATTTCTTGATTGGTTGATGTTGGCAGTAAACGGGATAACAATCACATGAATGGTCATCCAAGTGAAACAAGAATTCCAGCTAAGGTCACCTAAAGTGGTACATTCTTTGAGCTAAGGTCACCTAAAGTGATGTGTGTAATGTCCTTGAACTCACTATATGCTGTTAAAGATAGACTCGTGAAACTGTGTCAATGATAAACATGTTGGTTTAAATTGTGCCAACACTTTGTGAATTCTGTACATCCTTGGGCAGGTCAAAGTAAAACTTAAATTCTCATAACTAAACCAAAAGTATGTCAATTATTTCTTGATTGGTTGATGTTGGCAGTAAACGGGATAACAATCACATGAATGGTCATCCAAGTGAAACAAGAATTCCAGCTAAGGTCACCTAAAGTGGTACATTCTTTGAGCTAAGGTCACCTAAAGTGATGTGTGTAATGTCCTTGAACTCACTATATGCTGTTAAAGATAGACTCGTGAAACTGTGTCAATGATAAACCTGTTGGTTTAAATTGTGCCAACACTCTGTGAATTCTGTACATCCTTGGGCAGGTCAAAGTAAAACTTAAATTCTCATAACTATAGATAGACTCGTGAAACTGTGTCAATGATAAATCTGTTGGTTTAAATTGTGCCAACACTTTGTGAATTCTGTACATCCTTGGGCAGGTCAAAGTAAAACTTAAATTCTCATAACTAACCCAAAAGTATGTCAATTATTTCTTGATTGGTTGATGTTGGCAGTAGACAGGATAACAATCACATGAATGGTCATCCAAGTGAAATAAGAATTCCAGCTAAGGTCACCTAAAGTGACACATTCTGTGAGCTAAGGTCACCTAAAGTGACACATTCTGTGAGCAGTATTTGTTGAAAGACACATACAACTAATGTTAAGAGAAACTTTTACAATATTACATATTAATTATTAATGACAGTAAATGTAGTGACATAGGATATTTTTCAGGTGGAGGATTTGGAAAACATAGTAGACCCAAAGTTAAGAACGGTCAACTACTTTCTCATGCACTGTGGTCAGTATTTCTGAATGTGAGAGAAAAAACTGGTAAAAACCACCAATCTAAAAGAAGCTACTGGCAAGTTTTCTCACATGCCCACTTTGGCCAAGGATGAGACAGGCTCAAACCAACATAGACAGAAGTGAGATGGTAGTCATCGGTAAAAATAAGTGTTCAGACCACTTGGCCAAATGGGGCCCAAACACACGTTTTTATATTGAATAAATATCTTTTACATAGAGAGTAACATTTTAGCAAATAAAGAAAAGAGTTATGTATGTTTTATCCTGTACAAGCATATTTTCTTTCTTATGAATGTGTCTGCTAACAGGTTTCACTGTACTAGTTTGTGCAGTTTCAATCTTAAGTTTGATACCCAGGGTTAGCATATACATGAGAAAGTGGTTGACCATTCTTGATTTTGGGTCCCTTATGATCTTCAAATTCTCCACCTGAAAAATATCCTGTTAACTTTATGTCAACTGTCAAAAATAATTAATATGTAATATTATGAACATTTCTTTTAACATGAGTCATAAATGTCTTCTCACTGAATAAGGCAAGAAATAACTTGGCTATGCCCTAGAACAATTCAACCATTTCTCATTGTATATACATACAATGTTTCTTGGGTGAATAATTTTTCTAGTTAAGCAACTGAACTAACATGTATCTCATAGATCGCTTGCGGCAAGTGACACTAAAAGCACCGTTTACACTGGTATTTCACCCAGACTAATACTCACTCTCCTGTGAAGTTAGGGAAAGTATTGTGTTTAATTGACACATTGGTCTTTTGGGATCTTGCAACGGAGTGAACATTCTCCATTTTGTTCTCCACAGATGTAAGTGTTATATTCTATTTTATTTGATATGTGAAGCATATTCTATTAATATTGTATCATGAAATGACTACTACTCAGGCATTTTTGTTACAAGCTGCTATAGATTTTATTTCTGTACTTGATATTATGACCAGTTTTGTTTCTTTGTATCTGTCTGCAGCTGTTTGTAGCTATCTGTACATATGTGAGCTGGTTTAACAGGCTGTCTGGCCATCTGTGCATCTATGATGATGTAACCATCAAGGCCATACAAAGATGAAACTGCTAATTTGTAAACTTGTGGGCATGGTGGATCCATGAAGGGTGTGAGCAGCCGATGCAAGTTTGGGCCAACCCATGAATTCAGGATAATCTGTGAATGAATATCATATTTTGTGGCAACTTACCCTATAAGATGTTAGTAAATCTAAGAAGAAAGCTATTTTTTCAACAACCCCTTCATCCTCTTCAGCTGCCTGGGAAGAGAAAGACATATGTACGGTCAGACAAAGTCACAAGACACCAGTTACCTTCCATGACATTTCTTTTATAAATATATTATAAATTTTATCCTTTACCACATGTTAGGTATAGCATTATATAATTACTCATTTTAGACTGCATAAGCACCATATATGACTCCCCAGTGGCCTAAGTGGTTACAGCATCAACCTTGGATGTGGGAGGTTGTGGGTTCAAACCCAGCAGTCATACCAAAGACTTGTAAAAATGGTACCAGCTTAGTGTTAGGACTGGTTTGCCTGGTGTCTGGATAATGTAACTAGGTGGGACGTGATGTTACATGTCTGCAGCATGATGTCCCAGTGTTAGATATCACTATAAACTGCCAAATAACACACAAACACATATGATGCTAATATGCCCAAAGTGCAGATCTGGGTCCATGCAGTTTGTTAGGTGTAGTCAGTCCAACAAAAACCATAGACCCTTATCTTCAGATGCATTGTGTACAAGCAGATCAGAGTCTATACTGTTTGCATTTGGACTGGACTAATAAGCAAGCACTTATGGTAATAGTTTCAATAATATACATTAAATGGACAGATTTTTATTCAATCATATCTACCAAATAGACAGATGTTTAATCAATCATATCTACCAAATAGATAGATGTTTAATTAATCATATCTACCAAATAGACAGATTTTTAATCAATCATATCTACCAAATAGACAGATTTTTAATCAATCATATCTACCAAACAGACAGATTTTTAATCAATCATATCTACCAAATAGACAGATGTTTAATCAATCATATCTACCAAATAGACAGATGTTTAATCAATTATATCTACTAAATAGAAAGCTTTATAATCAAACATATCTTCAAAATAGACAGTTTTTGTAATCAATCATATCTACTTACTAGAAAGATTTCCAATCAATCATCTCTACCAGACAGACAATTTTTTAATCAATCATATCTACTAAATAGACAGATTTTGTTATTTAATACACAAATCCTACCGTGTGACATGCCTTAGCCCCCAGAATAGTAAACTCCACTGACAAGTATTTGATGTCATTTAATACACAAATCTTACCCCCTGACATGCCTTAGCTCCCAGAATGGTAAACTCCACTGACAAGTATTTGATGGTATTCAATACACAAAATCTTACCCCCTGACATGCCTTAGCCCCCAGAATAGTAAACTCCACTGACAAGCTTTTGATGGTATTCAATACACAAAATCTTACTTCCTGACATGCATTAGTCCCCAGAATGGTAAACTCCACAGACAAGTATTTGATGGCATTTAATATACAAAATCTTACCTCCTGACATGCCTTAACACATTAACCCCTAGCGCTGAGTTTACGGGGCATGAGGTAGTAACCTACTTCCAACCTCTGTAGCATCAAGGTCATGTATGATACACTAAAGTGAGTGGCATTATAAAAAGGTAGACAGATTTAGCTCTACAAAGATACCAAATAATCTGGACATTTTAGTTGCACTACAAAATACAGGGGGAAAAACCTAATATTTTGGAACCATTTTTTTTCTACCCAAAATTCACCCATGGTTGGAATCCGATTTTGTGTCCAGATTTTAGTATTTATGGCCTCAGATATAAGGCAGACAGGTCTGAAGTGCAAACAGACAGGTGAACCTGTGCAAAAAGTAGGATAAGGTGGACATTGAATAAAGAATCTTCTCCATGTGAAAAAAATGCACCTGTTAAGCAAAAAAAAAAACCCCACAAAAAAACAAAGAACTCCAACTTTTCATCTTCTGCTCATGAGCCAGCAAACTAACCGATGAAAAACATTTTTTTTAGCACAACTATGCATTGGACTAATGGAAAATTGCTTGATGGAAAATTGCTTGGAAGTCAATGTATTAGGATGTATTCAGAAATGCGAAAACAGAAAAAATTCTCCAGGGGTTAATGTGTTTATTCCCAAAATAGTAAACTCCACTGACAAGTATTTGATGGTATTTAATACAAAAAATCTTACCTCCTGACATGCCTTAGCCTCCACTGTCATAAACTCCACTGAGAAGTATTTGAACCTATTCTTCATGTATTATTACCTCATGACAACCTTTATTCCCCAAGGTGGCAAATTCCACTGAAAAGTTTTAATCCTTTTTTATGGTATTAAATACCTCCTGATATGCCTTAGTCTCCAAAGTGGCAAACCCCACTGACAAGTGTATGTTGATACTCAATACACAAATCTTACCTCTTGACAAGCCTTATCCCCCAGGGTGGCAAACTCCACTGACAAGTGTCTGAATCCTTTTTTCAACCTGCCCCATGATTCGCTAGTACCTGTTGTCCAGGAGGTTATAGGGGTACTATCATTACTTATTGCACTGAAATGTTAGGAATAAATAATCAAACATTTTCCATCAATTTCAGTGAAACCTTGTTACGGGGGCAAAAATCTATTTAATTTATTTATGTTGGCTTCAATTACATCAGTATCTATTTATGTTATGACATCAGTAACTATTGATTTTATCGATGAATTTAAGTTTTCCAATAATTTAAGTTTTAAATTTGATATTTTAGCTCAATAAGTTTCATCGATAACCATTTCGAGAAACATTTCATTGGCATTTTCTAGTAAATGAAATGGTATCAACACTGGACCCTTTTTTTTATAAGTGGCTTAATGAGTTTAAGGGCATGAGATATTGAGGGAGTGGTGTACTGGGATTAAATTATTTTTGCTGTATTATTTTTGATGGTTTTGCAAAACATTACAGTTTTGGTTGCTATCAATTAGAAATATACCACTAATACAAATGGACATTCTAACATGGGCATGTTTTATTGTGCATTTCAGGGCTATTGGTAAAACATAACTCAGTACAGGTGGGTGGGGATGGTACTCAAATTGTGAGGAAATTACTAACCATTATGATAATAGTGATGTCTCATTTCTTTCAAATGAGTATCTTGCAACAATTAGCAGTAAGTGTGTAAAAGAATAACTTCTCATAAAAAATGTCCATATCTTTTGTCCACAGACTTTGATGCAGTGCATCAGAATATTGTGATAATGAAATGCCACTGACACCTATGAATAATCAATTTAGTGCCAAAGAGAAATATATTTGTATATGACTTGGGGGAAATTGAATATAAATAGTTTTTTTATTCTCTGCTCTTGTCTTTTTGTACATGCTGTACATATATCTCTATAATCTATTCCACCTGGTGATTAAGTTTTCTATACTTAATTGATTAATGAATCTTGAGTTTAAATCTGTAATTAATATCTTGGTATCCTTGTAATAGGTTCAAGTCAAAACGTACAAAATGTACGACTTTGGTCTGATATTTCACGTTTATGCAGACCACCAATCTCATTAAGCTGCTTTCCTGTATCATGCTTTCTAAAGTACCGGATGTCTTTGTAAATAACTGCATAGTACAACAATGACAACTGATTCACCTAGTTTTCTAAAGCCTTAAACAGCAAATACAGAAAAATGTAAACAAATCACCACTACCGCTCTGGTGGCCTACTGGTTACTGCCATGGATTTGATCCCCAGCCAAGTCATACCAAAGACTTACAAAAATGGAACTAACAGTTGCCTTGTTTGGCGCTCTGCATTAAGAGGTTAGTGTTAGGACTGGTCAGCATGGTGTCACAACAATGTGACTGGGTGGGACATCATGCTACATTTCTGTGGCATGATGCCCCAGTGCTAGACATCTCTATAAACTGCCTCACTGCAGACATTGTAGCGATATGACTGATTCTTTTTAAAGCTACGTTAAAACTCCTAATGAAACAAATAATCAAACAAATCACCACTAATATGTATATAACTAATTGCACCAATAAGTGTCTTCTCTTTTCCATTATGTGGACTATTCAACATACAAAAAATCCACTGCAGAAAAGTACATGGATATAAGATGCATACATGTCATATTGATCATCACCAAGCATGATGCACTCCACTTTGCTTAACATTCACAAGTAGCAACAAATGTACCATTCAGATGCATGATGCATTCCACTTAGTTTAACATTCACAATTAGCAACAAGTGAAACATTCAGATGCATGATGCATTCCACTTAGTTTAACATTCACAATTAGCAACAAGTGTAACATTCAGATGCATGATGCATTCCACTTAGCTTAACATTCACAATTAGCAACAAGTGAAACATTCAGATGCATGATGCACTCCACTTAGTTTAACATTCACAATTAGCAACAAGTGAAACATTCAGATGCATGATGCATTCCACTTAGTTTAACATTCACAATTAGCAACAAGTGTAACATTCAGATGCATGATGCATTCCACTTAGTTTAACATTCACAATTAGCAACAAGTGAAACATTCAGATGCATGATGCATTCCACTTAGTTTAACATTCACAATTAGCAACAAGTGAAACATTCAGATGCATGATTCATTCCACTTAGCTTAACATTCACAATTAGCAACAAGTGTACCATTCAGATGCATGATTCATTCCACTTAGCTTAACATTCACAATTAGCAACAAGTGTACCATTCAGAAGAACTGAATAACTAGTACCTTCCTCTGAAGTATACAACTTCTCACACATCTTACCTCATCAGTTTGAAATCTGATTTAATTTTTATTTTTAATTCAACTCTGAAGTATTCAACTTCTCACACATCTTACCTCATCAGTTTGAAATCTGATTTAATTTTTATTTTTAATTTAACTCTGAAGTATACAACTTCTCACACATCTTACCTCATCAGTTTGAAATCTGATTTAATTTTTATTTTTAATTTAACTCTGTGCAGGAAGTGTCTTCTCACACAATAGTGAAATCGCATACCACACTGAAAATAGTTCTGATTCAACAAAATGCAATGCATATACCATTTATGCATACATATAAGATTTATTTAGGATATTATTAAGTAGCTAATGGTAAGTACTTTAAAGTCTTTTTGGATGGAATGAAGGACTGATGATACCCAAAGATATAAATTCTGGCATTTTAATAATAATTTAGTGGACAATGAAAAGGAAAAGAAGTAAAATGTTATAAGTCAGGTTAATATTGTGTATTTCAGGAATGTTTCAAAATTTTCATCACCATTATCAATACTGAACACAACTGTACTTTCAACGTGAAAGTTTGATAACCATCAGGTTACAGCTATGCATGTTATATGACTGGCAGTCATGGGATTATGATACTAGAAGAAGACCAATATGGTAGCCCCCAAAACATGTCATTGTGATGTTTGTCAAATCAACTGTATGTAAGGTCCAATGTATATGACGAATGTCATGTGAACTGAATCTTGCTTGGTCCTCGTGCAACAAGACGTTTACCATGCAATAGTTCAATTTAATCTCAATCCAATCTACTGCACATAAAATGTAATATCAAACTGCCTATGTTAGGTAATATAAATACCTTACAGCTGTTCCATTTAAACATACATGGTACAGAGGCAAAGCAGCGTTTAAAAAATATATGTCAGGGTACTTTGATAGCAAAAAGTTCATATTAAAATTAAAAGAAAATTCTAAATTGCATCTATGGGTGAGTGCCCCATTTTAAAAGTGTCTTCCCTGTATCACAGGTATGTTTTACTGGAACAGTCTTTGTCTGCAAAACAGATTGTCCCAAAACATTTAACGAAATTTTTAAAAGTTAATAATCTACAATTGTTTCACATTCTGTATGCAATATTTGACTCTACTATACTTACCCACCCTGTTAACCCTTTGCTCCCAGGTATACTTTTATAGACCTTTACCTTTGCTACCATCTACACAAAACTACAGTTTTACCTTAAAGTCTGAGAACAAGTGATTTACTAAAAGTTGATACAGTCCTACCCGTTTATATCGACATCGCTTATCTCGACAAGCCGCCTATGTCAACAAAAAAGCAAAGTCCCGGTCCCTTGGTACACTATTACTACCAAACTGTCATGCTTATGTCGACGTCGAGATAAAAGAAAAATGTATATGTCGACAGAAGCCCTTGTCCCAGCTTGAACAAATCCTTTGTTTTCAAAACGTTTATGTCAACAAGCTGCCAGTTAAGACCAATACTTTATTCAACAATTACTTGATCTTGCCGCCAGACTACAATTTTCCCACCTAATCGTTCATGTCGACCAGCTGTCAGTTCTGACCCATACTTTGTTTCAACAATATTTTTATCTTGCCGCCAGGCTTAAATTTCACCACCTAATCGTTCATGTCGACCAGCTGCCAGTTCCAACCCATACTTTGTTTAACAATTAGTTGATCTTGCCACCACATTTAATTTTCCAGCCGAATCATTTATATTTGCAAGAGGCCAGTTACAACCTGGACTTATTTAACAATTAGCTGATCTTGTCGCCAAGCTTAAATGTCATGGTGGGATAAAAAAAAAACAACAAAGACAAAAAAACAACAGGCTTTTTGTTTGGTCTTATTAAGTTGGCCTCTCACGGCAATAGAGCAATGAACTCTGATAGATTCTTGCATTTTCCAAAGTGATCAGTGATTAAAACAAGAGTATTGTATTTCACAGCGAAAGTCTTCTTTTCAAGTTTATATTTACGATGGCTACCAACACCAGTGAAAAACGCAAATTAAATTTACAGTCTCTGGAAACTAAATATCTGGCTGTTATTGAAGTTGTGGGTGGAGCATCTCGCAAAGACGTCTGTGACAAATTTTCAGTTAAACATAACACCCTGTCAGGATGGATGAAAGCTGCTGAGTCTGTAAAGAAAGACTACGTTGAAGGTAACTGTGCTCACCAAAGGAAGAAGCAGAAGACTGCTAAATTTGAAGACATTTGTCAATTAATACAATATTATACCTCCATTATTCATATCAGCCACATATCTCTTGTTCTCTTTAATGTACTTTTCACAATGACTTATATAAATAAATACATGTACTGTTTAAACAAACGTGTTGACAGGTTTTCATTTCCCTGTGAAAAGCCCCATCCCCTTGGTAGCCTCAATAAGATGGGAACAGACTGACCGAAATTTAGGCTGATTTAAGTTCATGTACTTGAAGCATGTAAATAACAACTAGACAAACATGTGCTAATGCCGACATTGAATCTCTGCATGTTTTTCATATCAGGATTTGATGGATGCAATATTTTATTGTAGACTTTATTACACAAAGGTAACCAAAATGTAATTTGTCAATATACAAGAGTATTTCACTCTGGTTTTGTCTTCACATACTAAAAAGTTCCATTGTTTTTTCAAAGTGTAAATACTACTCACTGATGACCAGTGACCCCTTAATGAATATTTTAATTTGCATCTTTTTGGCAGACCCCCCCCCCCCCCCAAACACTTATCTCGACATCCACTTATCTCGATGATATTTCTCGGTCCCGAGGATGTGGACATAAACAGGTAGGACTGTATTTATATTCAAGATCAGCTCTTCAATGAAATGAAACATCATTAGGTATATGGTAAGATCATCATTTTTCTCTTGTATACACATGTATAGGCCTACTAGATAGATTTATAAAGCCTTAACTACATCACTAATGACAACTAACAAGAACTGGCTATGAAATATATTTTAAGAACCTTTAATAAGCTCATATTTGGAAAGAAGGCTAAGTGAAAGAATAACTTTATACAATATGTTTTTGTGAATACCACTGAATTGTCCTTGAAAATTCTACAATATTAGTTACACAAAGTCCAAATAATTTCAAGCTTCAAAAATATAATAACATCTAAACTTTGATGGATAATTTTATTGTTGCTAACAGAACAGTACCTGAGTTTTTCATCGACGATGAAATGAATCATTTAAGTCCATCTTTGCATGAAATAAAGTCCTATAACCAACTGAATCACACTACAGTCAATAATAAAATGGCACCATGCATGCCATGTGGATGCATCTAATTTTAGAAACAGGGATTTTCATAATATGACCATGAACATTTTAATTCTGATAAAAAAAAACATTATTGATAATTATAGATTGTAATTAGTCTGTACTGGTAACATTATTTTCTATTTGTTAGATATGATTTTCTTGACTATGATATTATCATTACAAAATGAGTGATATAAGAAAACAACCATGACCTTATATACCACATTAATTTATCCAACTTTGCATTGTGTAATATATTTTGGACTATTATTTTTTAATAGCTAAATATTTAATCACAGAATGTTTATATCATATTTTTTGTCTAATTAACAGGTAATACCTAGATACTGCGATGTCTGCCATTATTACTTTTCTGCCTCTTGTCAGGCTCACTTGTGACTTCTAACTGATATTACGAAGAATATAATGCAAACACAGCAGTATTTACTTACTGATGTTTAAAGTTTCAAAGCACAAGTTACTGTGATTAAAACAAAGCAACTTGTGCAACAGTAGTTGTTTTTATCATGAAATGATGACAAATAATAACTCAGTAATCCAGCTTTGGTAACAAATTCTGACTTGCAGTGGAAATTATTAGGTTATTTTGAGGCTATTCCAGCAATGCAAGAATACAATTTTTTGAAGATCATGTTGTTTTATAGTTTATGTGTTTTTTAATGGGAAGCAAGAGTATGACGTTGTGAATGTCATATGGGAGGCACAGGTAAGAGGGTTAGATTTTTATACGGGAGGCACAGGTAAGAGGGTTAGATTTTTATATGGGAGGCACAGGTAAGAGGGTTAGATTTTTATATGGGAGGCACAGGTAAGGGGGTTAGATTTTTATATGGGAGGCAAAGGTAAGGGGGTTAGATTTTTATATGGGAGGCACAGGTAAGGGGGTTAGATTTTTATATGGGAGGCACAGGTAAGAGGGTTAGATTTTTATATGGGAGGCACAGGTAAGAGGGTTAGATTTTTATATGGGAGGCACAGGTAAGAGGGTTAGATTTTTATATGGGAGGCACAGGTAAGGGGGTTAGATTTTTATATGGGAAGCAAAGGGTTAAGCTTAGTTGTATTACCAACAGCCCTTAAATGTGTGGTTTGTTGCAATCAGAAAACAAAATCCAAAGATTTGTACCACCACAACAAAACATACTGAATTCACATAAATGTTTCTACTGGTTCTATAAAAATACCATTTACTTCTTTCTTTCTTCTCTACTCGCAGAATTTAAACATTTATACATATGAATTAAAAAAAGAGATTTAGACTGGTCATGTTACCTCAATTCCCTTCCTAGCTGAATCATATCACTGGCATAGTTAGTTGACCTGAAAACCATTCTTTCTGCTATGTCTTTTAGTTTGCATATACTATTATACAACAGCCTTATGTGCTCCTTGCTATTGGCCAGCTGTGTCTGGGTATCCATAGGAACCAAATCCTGATAGAGGAAAGAATGAAGACAAATAAATAAATACATATTATACCATGTATACTTCCATGTAAGTCATATCCAACTCCAAAGAGCATGGACTCAAATCTACCATTATATGATGCACCAGCATATCTGGGTCTATGCTTTTTGCAGTTGGATATGACTTATTTTATTATAAATGAGTACATATGCTAATTTTTCCAAACATAGTGTATGACTTGTCCCCAACTGCAAACAGTGTAGACCCCAAGTTGCTGTCACACAGTATGCTAGCTAGAAGAGCAGCATCGACACTTTTCATTCAATTTATGATTTAGAGTATACAGCAGACATACAGATCTGTCATCACACACTGGAACAGCAGATCTTTGTGCTGTTTACATCTGGGTGGATATTATGCATGAATAAAATACAGTTAAAAATCAATACATATCACATTTTCAATAGATTTATAACAAGCTTTATAAGAATGACATCAATTTTCATCAGTGTAGGAAAATAAGACTCAAAATATTAAGGGTGAAGTACACATCTGCTATGAATGACATGTTATATGCTGCCATGTGTTAATAGTCATCCCATGTAGATAATTTTTTTTATTTTTGCAGATGCCAATTTTCTTTTCTCTTTTCACAATGACTTAGATCTTTGACCTTTAGAACCCAAAATCAGTAGATTCTTAACCGCATGCCATCCACAAATTTTTTTTAGTTCTGTGATGCAGAACTAATGTTATTATGCAGATACAATTTTCCTCCTTTTAGTCGGTGGCCTTAGCCTTCTACCTTTTGACCCCATAATCAAAAGGTCTCAAGTTTCCCCAAGCTATCAACAAACCTTGGCAGCTGTAGATAGTTAAGAACTCAAGCTGTTATTTAAGCAGACACCATTTTTCTTCTTTCAGTCAAACATACCTTCTTTAATCTTTATACCCTAAAACTGATAGGGCCTTTCCTTTCCCCAACAGTAAGCCATTCACATAGAATGAAAAGTGTAGACTGTGGAAACTTAAATTATTGTGTGACTGAATGAATGAATGAATGAATGCAATGTAAAATAAACAAACTGGTAAAACACCATTTCTCCTCCTAACATTGTTCAGGAATCACAATCATTTCAACATACATGAGTGCATATGCAGCCTTGTCTTCGCTTATGAAGGGTTGTCAATCTACTTTATTCCAGATTAACCCTTAGCAAGTTGAAGAAGTTATGTGTATCTGGAAGTTATTTCTAAATTTGTGTGCAAGACTTCCTTTTTTTTACTATTTTATAATTTAAATATAAATTGGCATACATACATAATATCTGCATACAAGTGCAATCATGCTGATAAAAGATTTGATGCCTGTAGGAAGCACAAAATCAATTAAACTATAAAAGAGTTCATTACCTGACCTTCTGGATATTCAATATTGCAACTTTCATGATGTTTGTGTGTCTAGACTCAAAGAAAACCCTGAGTAGGAAATTTATATTTGAGGTAATTGCATGCAAAATGTTTTGTCTTGAGGCCACAATAGTCTTTATCAACTGCAGTGAAACTCCTCAAAACTGAAACCTCTGTATACTGGATTCCCCTCAAGACTGAATTATTCATGTTTAAGGAAGGTAGTCTACTTGTATAAAGAGTCTGATCAAACTCAGGAATCTTAAAACACACTGTTGGATACCAACAATTATCTTTATGAAAGTAATGATGGTGTTGTTTCTTGACCAGCAGAGTTTTAGGAAATAAATACCCACACACACAGTGTTAGAAACATGTGTTAGAAACACAGATACCATACATAGAGGTTTAGAAACACATATACCACACATAGAGTTTTAGAAACACAGATACCCACACCTAGAGGTTTAGAAACACATATACCACACATAGAGGTTTAGAAACACATATACCCATACCTAGAGGCTTAGAAACACAGATACCACACATAGAGGTTTAGAAACACATATACCCATACCTAGAGGTTTAGAAACACATATACCCATACCTAGAGGTTTAGAAACACATATACCCATACCTAGAGGTTTAGAAACACAGATACCACACATAGAGTTTTAGAAACACAGATACCACACATAGAGTTTTAGAAACACAGATACCACACATAGAGGTTTAGAAACACATATACCCATACCTAGAGGTTTAGAAACACAGATACCACACCTAGAGGTTTAGAAACACAGATACCACACCTAGAGGTTGAGAAACACAGATACCCACACCTAGAGGTTTAGAAACACAGATACCCACACCTAGAGGTTTAGAAACACAGATACCAATACCTAGAGGTTTAGAAACACAGATACCAATACCTAGAGGTTTAGGAACACAGATACCACACCTAGAGGTTTAGAAACACAGATACCACACCTAGAGGTTTAGAAACACAGATACCACATCTAGAGGTTTAGAAACACAGATACCCACACATAGAGGTTTAGAAACACAGATACCCACACATAGAGGTTTAGAAACACAGATACCACACATAGAGGTTTAGAAACACAGATAGCACACATAGAGGTTTAGAAACACAGATACCACACCTAGAGGTTTAGAAACACAGATACCACACCTAGAAGTTTAGAAACACAGATACCCACACATAGAGGTTTAGAAACACAGATACCACACATAGAGGTTTAGAAACACAGATACCACACACAGAGGTTTAGAAACACAGATACCCATGCATAGAGGTTAGAAACACAGATACCACAGTTTTAGAAACACGGATACCACCCATAGAGGTTAGAAACACAGATACCCACACATTGAGTTTTAGAAACACAGATACACACAGACACAGTTTTAGAAACACAGATACCACACATAGAGGTTTAGAAACACAGATACCACACATAGAGGTTTAGAAACACAGATACCACATTTAGAGGTTTAGAAACACAGATACCCACACATAGAGGTTTAGAAACACAGATACCACACCTAGAGGTTTAGAAACACAGATAGCACACATAGAGGTTTAGAAACACAGATACCACACCTAGAGGTTTAGAAACACAGATACCACCCATAGAGGTTAGAAACACAGATACCCACACATAGAGGTTTAGAAACACAGATACCACACATAGAGGTTTAGAAATAAAGATACCACACACAGAGGTTTAGAAACACAGATACCCATGCATAGAGGTTAGAAACACAGATACCACAGTTTTAGAAACACGGATACCACCCATAGAGGTTAGAAACACAGATACCCACACATTGAGTTTTAGAAACACAGATACACACAGACAGTTTTAGAAACACAGATACCACACATAGAGGTTTAGAAACACAGATACCACACATAGAGGTTTAGAAACACAGATACCACATTTAGAGGTTTAGAAACACAGATACCCACACATAGAGGTTTAGAAACACAGATACCACACCTAGAGGTTTAGAAACACAGATAGCACACATAGAGGTTTAGAAACACAGATACCACACCTAGAGGTTTAGAAACACAGATACCACCCATAGAGGTTAGAAACACAGATACCCACACATAGAGGTTTAGAAACACAGATAGCACACATAGAGGTTTAGAAACACAGATACCACACCTAGAGGTTTAGAAACACAGATACCACCCATAGAGGTTAGAAACACAGATACCCACACATAGAGGTTTAGAAACACAGATACCACACCTAGAGGTTTAGAAACACAGATAGCACACATAGAGGTTTAGAAACACAGATACCACACCTAGAGATTTAGAAACACAGATACCACCCATAGAGGTTAGAAACACAGATACCCACACATAGAGGTTTAGAAACACAGATACCACACCTAGAGGTTTAGAAACACAGATAGCACACATAGAGGTTTAGAAACACAGATACCACACCTAGAGGTTTAGAAACACAGATACCACCCATAGAGGTTAGAAACACAGATACCCACACATAGAGGTTTAGAAACACAGATACCACACATAGAGGTTTAGAAACACAGATACCACACACAGAGGTTTAGAAACACAGATACCCATGCATAGAGGTTAGAAACGCAGATACCACAGTTTTAGAAACACAGATACCACCCATAGAGGTTAGAAACACAGATACCCACACATAGAGTTTTAAAAACACAGATACACACAGACACAGTTTTAGAAACACAGATACCACACAGTTTTAGAAACACAGATACCACACATAGAGGTTTAGAAACACTGATACCACACCTAGAGGTTTAGAAACACAGATAGCACACATAGAGGTTTAGAAACACAGATACCACACCTAGAGGTTTAGAAACACAGATACCACACCTAGAAGTTTAGAAACACAGATACCCACACATAGAGGTTTAGAAACAGATACCACACATAGAGGTTTAGAAACACAGATACCACACACAGAGGTTTAGAAACACAGATACCCATGCATAGAGGTTAGAAACACAGATACCACAGTTTTAGAAACACGGATACCACCCATAGAGGTTAGAAACACAGATACCCACACATTGAGTTTTAGAAACACAGATACACACAGACACAGTTTTAGAAACACAGATACCACACATAGAGGTTTAGAAACACAGATACCACACATAGAGGTTTAGAAACACAGATACCACATTTAGAGGTTTAGAAACACAGATACCCACACATAGAGGTTTAGAAACACAGATACCACACCTAGAGGTTTAGAAACACAGATAGCACACATAGAGGTTTAGAAACACAGATACCACACCTAGAGGTTTAGAAACACAGATACCACCCATAGAGGTTAGAAACACAGATACCCACACATAGAGGTTTAGAAACACAGATAGCACACATAGAGGTTTAGAAACACAGATACCACACCTAGAGGTTTAGAAACACAGATACCACCCATAGAGGTTAGAAACACAGATACCCACACATAGAGGTTTAGAAACACAGATACCACACCTAGAGGTTTAGAAACACAGATAGCACACATAGAGGTTTAGAAACACAGATACCACACCTAGAGGTTTAGAAACACAGATACCACCCATAGAGTTTAGAAACACAGATACCCACACATAGAGGTTTAGAAACACAGATACCACACCTAGAGGTTTAGAAACACAGATAGCACACATAGAGGTTTAGAAACACAGATACCACACCTAGAGGTTTAGAAACACAGATACCACCCATAGAGGTTAGAAACACAGATACCCACACATAGAGGTTTAGAAACACAGATACCACACATAGAGGTTTAGAAACACAGATACCACACACAGAGGTTTAGAAGCACAGATACCCATGCATAGAGGTTAGAAACACAGATACCACAGTTTTAGAAACACAGATACCACCCATAGAGGTTAGAAACACAGATACCCACACATAGAGTTTTAGAAACACAGATACACACAGACACAGTTTTAGAAACACAGATACCACACAGTTTTAGAAACACAGATACCACACATAGAGGTTTAGAAACACAGATACCACACCTAGAGGTTTAGAAACACAGATAGCACACATAGAGGTTTAGAAACACAGATACCACACCTAGAGGTTTAGAAACACAGATACCACACCTAGAAGTTTAGAAACACAGATACCCACACATAGAGGTTTAGAAACACAGATACCACACATAGAGGTTTAGAAACACAGATACCACACACAGAGGTTTAGAAACACAGATACCCATGCATAGAGGTTAGAAACACAGATACCACAGTTTTAGAAACACGGATACCACCCATAGAGTTTAGAAACACAGATACCCACACATAGAGTTTTAGAAACACAGATACACACAGACACAGTTTTAGAAACACAGATACCCACACATACAGTTTTAGAAACACAGATACCACACAGTTTTAGAAACACAGATACCACACATAGAGGTTTAGAAACACAGATACCCACACATAGAGTTTTAGAAACACAGATACCCACACATAGAGTTTTAGAAACAGAGATACACACAGACACAGTTTTAGAAACACATACGTTCACAGAGAATTTTATAAATACAGATACCCACACAGAGTTTTAAAAACACCACTGAATTACCTCCAGGTTAACATATACTGCAAGCAGAAGAGCACTGATACACTATCAATCCATATAAAATAAAAATAAAAATCCTGTAAACAGAGACACTTTTTATCACATTTATCTTGTACAAATTTGCAGAGAACATGATAGTTACTTCAAGAATTGTAGAGGAAACCTGTAACCTGAAACTGTTGTACAGCTTCCAAAACAGCTTGATATACTACATCTACATCAACAAGCCTTCATTGTACAGCTTCCAAGACAGCTTGATAAAGTACTTCTGGATTAATAAACCTTCTGTTTATGTGTATAAGCACTCTACCTGCTACTAATCTTTCAACATGGAGTTTATATTCATGATTGGGCACTAACTCAAAATGTGTACGAGACATTTAATGCACATAGAAATGTGGCAAATATAATGATACTAATAATCTCAACTGACAGGTTTCTGTACATTATCATGAAACTGGCAGGCTACTGTACATTATTGTGAAATGACAGGCTACTGTACATTATCACGAAACTGACAGGCTACTGTACATTATCACGAAACTGACAGGCTACTGTACATTATCACGAAACTGACAGGTTACTGTATATTCTCATGAAAGGCTCTTTAGAAAATTCAGATAATATCAATCTTTATCATCTGGACACTATCTCTTGTTTGAAATGTTAAAATCAAGGAAGAAACAGAACTCAAGATCCATAACTCCACCAACATCTTTACTTACTTAAAATTCTGCTCTTGATAACAGTTTAAATTGTCTTTGGTGTTACAAAAAATAGCAACATATTCAGCAGAATATTTGTTCAATGGATAATGAATTACATATATGAATTGACTGTACTGACATGTAAACCTTTACAGACTAACCTTTGCTTTGCTGGCTAGATTACTGCTCATAAATTCATCTGGGATGCCTCTGAAGTGCTCTCGTAACTTGTTTTGGACATCCTGAAAAACACAACATTTATACAAATGATGAATATGAGTTAATTCCTCTAGACAGTTACAATTATAGTGCACATTGTTAGCCTTTATTTCTTTACCAGGTACAATGTTACAGTAAATTTATATTACTTCTCTGAGTTACTTATAATTAGTAGGTCAGTACATTCATTGTGTAAGCACTCCCAAGTTTTGTAAAAGAACATTTGTAACACAAAAATGTTTTATACGAGACTGTTGTCTACATTTTACCACAAACAAGTTGCATTCCATAATAAGTCTAAAAAGGAATATAATATCTACATATTACTGCCCTTGAAAAGTTTTCAACACATTCATATTTTAGCATCATTAAAATACTGTCCATGTTGAGTTATCTCACAAACAATTGTGTTAAAATGTCACTAAAATCCAACTATGAGAACGACTACTACACAATTTGTTGCACAAATTTAAGAGTAAATTAACTGAAGTTGGATAAAATCCAATCTACTCTTTCTCTTAATCTGATGTGAACTCTTATAAGCTTTCCTTATATTTCTTGTAAAGTCTGTATTATTTGCATAATAATTTTCACAATCCCTAACAAACTCATGATCTGCTAAACTGATGCAAAACATTTCCAAGTGGTTCCATGTGACCTAATAAAAACAGTTACATTTCTGAATGTTTGCTCTTCATTAAAAGGGCTACAATAAAATTTTCAAATATCTGCAGTTTTAACTGAAATTAATAACTGTCTGAAAAGTCTGATTGCTTTTCGCCATTGTGTTGTTCTCTAGTGCATCCTTGAATATTAAAACAAAGTTTGTTCTATTATTTCTGGGCTGCATGTTGGCCTAAGTGAAAAAATTATCAAACAATCAAAACACTTTAACAAAATAAATGGTGTATGATTAATTTGTTGAGTTTTTAATGACCTTGTAATATTCTGTTTACTCAAGGCAAATACTAATGAGCCCATTATAGAGATGCTGCCTCAATTTATCTAAATGGGTGATCCCTCCTCACCTTGTGACTTCCCCAAAAAATGTAAGAGTAGAAAATACAAAAATAGTGGTCGTGGTGGGGGAATCAGCCATAACTAAATATTAACCTAACACTTAATTTGTCTTTCTTTCTTTCTGCTCCTCTCTATGAAGGCTCTACTGAAATCACAATCCTCAAAAGATGCGAAATCACGATCCTCAAAAGATTTCCTTTTTTGTAATACAAGTATTAATATGTTGATTGTTTCTGAGCATAATCTGTTCCTCTGGTTCCTGTTTGAAGTGGCATGTGCATATTTAGTTTAGTCAACTCCAACAAGACAAAAAACTGTTATTTATTGTAGATATGTACAATTTCATCAGCTCTTAAGTATTGTCTCTTAGATATTTCTGCTTCAAAATCGGGTTTTCATTTTAGATGCTTATTTATTTAAATTATTCTAACAATTAAATAAAACTTATATTGTGCAGAGTACATTTATATATGCATGAGTTTGAACTTTTTGCAAGAGGTCTCATTCACTTAATCACCCCCTCATTTCATTCCAGCAAGTCATGCAATAAAAAAAAAATTGAAAGGCACTTTACCAGAGTCAGTGTCAGTTTCCTTTATGGTCTGCTTAAATAACAGTAATGACTCCTTTATTAACTGATTATACAGAAGATCAACTTCCATGTGCAATATTATGGAAACAACTGAAATATTTGTCAAATAAACTGACGAATTCAGTACTAAATCAATTTTTTAAAAACAGTTCTGGACCCCATAAGACCTTTGTAGTAGAATATAATCATAAAAATTGCCAGTATGTGCAGAAAATCACTTAAGCTTAAGGTTAAGTTGCTGAAACATCACAAGGAAAGACCATTTGAAACTAAATGAATTGAGCTATATTTAACAAAGCCAACAAATTAACCTATTGTAGCAAACCATTTTCTGGTTGTGCTGGCATTAAACTTGGTGTAAATTACTTTAACAGACTAGGAAGGGGAACAAGACTTTGTTGTGTCATTTTTTTAAGTCTTGAGATAAGAAGTCAGGAAAAGTCTGAATTCCAGTAAATTCCTTTCTATTCTTGTTGACAGAAGTACATGTGTTACCATACTGGGGCAAGAAATAGTGTATATAACATAAATTGACAATCAAAAACTAAAACAGAAGTCTTTTGGAAAAATACATTACATGTTAGCTCTTTTGTTCTTTCTTAAGTGCATACATCTCACTGAATCTGAGGAAGTCATTGAAAATTGGTGAAAAGGTAGTTGTGACAACTGGATAAAAAAAGAAATCTAATCAGTCCTACTGTGATTATATAAATAAAAAGTCTAAATCATGTACCAAATCAGAAGAAAGTTTATTGAGAATGGAGTTTTCTATAAAAAATACTTACTGATCCTGAGAAAGTAAGGAAGAATTTGACCAATTTATCATCATGCATCTGAGGATGCCTTGCAATGATGTTGAGGTAACGTCTCAATGACTTTCTCCTGTGTTCAATAAATTCTCTGTCTGCTAGAAAAAGTAATTTTAAACAGTTGATTTCATTAATACATAATTCTGATAACATTAATGCACTTAATTTGGACAGAACAATTGTACTTTATTAAACCTGCATCTTGTCATAAGAAAAGATCATTTATTTCATATCTAATGACTTATTTAGGACTACATATATAACAATTGATTATCAATACAAATATTTAGCAATATTTTGTATTCAAGAAAGTATTCAAATTTAACCTACTCTACATTTTTTGCATCTTCCTGTATTTTATAAAATTATGTTTTACAAAATGAAAGTCCATAAGAATTTTTTACATTTTAAACTGTGTATACATCAACAACAAAATATAAACTATGTAAATGATGAACACGTCTACATAAAAATAAAATGCTTTCAAGTGAGCCATTTTGAGAGCTAAAATTGTGCCAAAAGTATTGTTTTTCATTAAATTTGATTATGTTTCAAATAAAGGTGCCAACCACCTCCACAGTTTACACTGAGAAAAAAGCTGTAGAATTGACTTGCATAAACATCATCCTGTGAAAGCTATTTTGAGATTTAGACTTAACGAGTGCAATAGACCAGTAATACATAAAGAATCAGAACTGTATATAAACAATGCCTATTAAAATCAAAATGATGGATGTATGGTACAAAATCAATGCCTGCATCAGTCACATGTGTGAAAGAGTTAAGAAATCTTCCTTTATAATAACCCCTCCTGCGTGTTCATTCATTAGATGTTAGGTTTTATAACTTGTATTATTAATGGCTATTATTTCCATTGACAATAGCCAAGCACTGAGAATCACAGTATTGTTCTGCTGATATGTCAGCCATTGTGTATTCTGTCTCACAGATTAGGAAACATACTTGAAAGGGTACCAATTCTAAAACAAGTAGATCATACGAAAGCTCACTTTCTCTGTAAGCACTAAGCATCACAAGTAATAAGTACAAATATGCAAATGAAGGAATCAATTAATGTGAAAAATGTAAAATGCCATCAAAAACATTGTCGGTATAGAAGAAAAAGTGTAAAATACCATTAGACATTCTTGGTTTAGAAGGAAAAATTAAAGATTTAGTTTTGTGGTCTTTAAGTAACAGAAAAGTACAAAAACCAAAAAGTTTTGTAAAATTAAACAAATAATTTATTTCCCTAAAAATCAAAGTGAAAATAAAAAAAAATTACAGTATTGTGAATTAAATCCCAAATATTAATTAAATTGTTATCACAAATCCCAATGCGTTAAGTTCCAAATGAATTCCAAAACAAAAATCTGAACAAAACAATCAGACTTGATCCACTGAAGATGTTAATGCATGAATGAGTAATATATACAAGATAATACTAAGATAAAAGACACAAAAGTAGAACCAGGATGAGGGTCAAAAGTTCATTTCAAGAAAACTCTTAGTTGTCAACAAGATAAAATATACTATTAAATTATAATAAAAAATATGGTAACATTAGGTAGTCTAAACCAGGTGTTCATGTGGGAATTTCAATGTCCTAGACTCAGATTAAAATAAACATGTTTCTTTCCATTGATAATGATCCTAATATATTCACAATCATAGAGAAATATCTAGCTATGTATTCTGTTGTTTACAAATCAATGCCACTAGTCAGGTACAACATGAAATGATTTTGGATAAGGTCAAGTCAATAATACAATTATATATAACATTTAATCGTGAAGAAACAATTAAACTATACAAATTAAATACACATAACTGAAACCAACTGGACTAAATGAAAATTAGGGACAGCCATATCATCACTAGTCAGAAATTTGATGTCAGAAAATTTATCTAAATATCAGGAGCAGCACATTCAAACAGGACTGACACTGACAGTGACAGTTACAGCCAAATGTTTTGTATTCCAGTTTTGCTGGCAAGGTTGTTTTGTAACACTGATATACATTTTATTTGATTGATTCCATAAAATTCTTGCATTCTTTTTTAATAAAGATAATAAATATTTAATAATTAGTTATGCCTTACATACGTTTTAATCACATCTGTTTGATTCCTACCAGACCAATTTGCAAATTTCTTCGATCACAAAGTACAAACCATTAGAGATTCGCTTGACAGCACAATTTCAACTGATTCGTCACCATACAGTTATGATGCAGAATTTCAGCGACAACCATTAGGTGCATTTGAACCTGTTTCTATTGATTTAGTATGGACAATCGTGATTAAAAGTGCACCAAAGTATTGTGAACTTTATCCAATTCCGACATCACTGCTGCTTGAGTGCTTAGACCCAATATTGCCTTCACTAACTGATGTTATTAATATCTCTCTCTCATCAAATAATTCCCATCATTTTTCAAAACTGCCATCGTAAAGACACTGCTGAAGAACCAACACTTGACCATAACGATTTAAAGAACTACCGCCCAGTTTCTAATCTCCCATTCATATAAAAAATCTTAGAACAGGTTGTTCTAACTCAACTTGTATCTCATTTGAATTCAAACAGTCTTTTTAGCAATGTACAGTCTGCATATCGCTCTTGCCACAGTATGGAAACTACTCTTCTGAAAGTATTTAGTGACATTCTCTCTGCTTTGGATAGTGGAAAGATTACAGTCCTCACTTTCCTGGATTTATCTGCAGCATTTGACACAACAGACCATGATATATTACTTCACCATCTACAGCATGTATTTGGCATTCAGAATATAGCCTTACAGTGGTTCAAGTCCTACTTATTCAACTGGACACAAATTATATCTGCAAATGGAATACACTCCAGTCCAGTTGATGTACGTTGTGGTGTTTCACAGGGATCTGTTCTTGGACCTGTTCTCTTCATTCTGTATACTCAGCCGCTCTCAAGTGTCATAGATCATAACCAAGTGTCGCACCAATTGTATGCTGATGACACCCAAATATACAAGTCTCACCACCTAACTGAAGTTGATGCTACCATCCATGGAGTAGAGAAGTGCATTTCTGATGTGAAATCATGGATGACATGTAACAAGCTGCAGATGGATGATGATAAAATTGAGGCTATTCTGATCACAACACAAAGACTTTCTCATTCACATCCTTTACCTCAGTCAATAAATATCAGCAACACCAACATTAAATTCTCAAAGTCAGTACGGAACCTAGGCGTTACTCTAGACAGTACTCTCACTTTGCACCAACATGTCATGAACATATGCAAGGCTGTATATCTTGAATTGAGACGCATCAGTTCCATTCGATAATATCTTTCAGTTGATGCCACTAAAACACTTGTGTGTTCATTAGTACTTTCAAAACTGGACTATTGTAACTAAATTCTGTCTGGTTCGTCACAATATTTACTCCAGAAACTTCAAAACACAGCTGCACGGATCATCTTTAGAGAACCTCGATCAGACCACACCTCACCACTGCTCTGTACCCTACATTGGCTATCAATTCGATACAGAATCAAACACATAAATTTGTTCTATGTGCTATGTTTCAATGACAGACTCCAGTCCAACATACCTATCCAGCCTCACCCATGTGTATACACCAGCTAGATCCTTACGCTCTTCTTCTGATAATCATATACTCATTGCTCCCAAGGTGAAAACAAAGTCATATGGACAACGTTCGTTTGCTCACCAGGGCCCGGCAATGTGGAACGAATTGCCCATTGAAATTAGACACAAAGACACAGTGGTCCCTTTTAAGAGTGCTCTTAAGACTCATCTGTTTCGACTGCAGGGACAAATTTAGCAACCTAATCATGTTTTTTATCTTATATGTTTTCAGCATGTTTTTATGCTTTCCAATTTCATTGTTTTTGTCATTTGTTGATCTGTAGTGTAGTCGTATCATTATTGATGGTGTAAAGTGCTAGGAGCTTCGAAAGATTAGGCACTATACAAAGTCCTCATTATTATTATTATTATTCCTATGAAAAGACCAAACCCAGTCTGCTGCAGGAGGGGTGGACTTATAAGTGGGGAACCAATGTATATCAATATAATGTATCAATACTGTGATAGTTATATTCATCACAAAGAAAATAAATATCTGATATTATCATGAGCCACAATTTCAAGGGTAAAATATCTTTATAAATATTAATTATATGCTCCATAATTACATAAGTAGTATAAGTTTCATAAACGGTTTGGTACTTGATTTATACATACCTCCCATCATTTTCTTGGGTGGAAGTCTTGCTATCAGTCTGTATGGAAATCTCAACATCAGCAATTCATGGAATGCTAGAAAGTCATTATACCGCCTTAAAACTGTTGATTTCTTTGCCTGAATGATGCGAAAACACACCAGAATGCAATATGATATGTAATAAAAGATATTATCATGGAACTAAGCAAAATCTCACATTAAACTTTTTATCTCCCCTGGCAACAGATAACAATCACAGCCCACACCAGAATGCAATATGACATGTAATAAAAGATATTATCATGGAACTAAGCAAAATCTCACATTAAACTTTTTATCTCCCCTGGCAACAGATAACAATCACAGCCCACACCAGAATGCAATATGACATGTAATAAAGGATATTATCATGCAACTAAGCAAAATCTCACATTAAACTTTTTATCTCCCCTGGCAACAGATAACAATCACAGCCCACACCAGAATGCAATATGACATGTAATAAAAGATATTATCATGCAACTAAGCAAAAATTGAAAATTAACTGTCTTGTCTCCTCTGGCAATGGATAACAATCACAGCCCACACCAGAATGCAAGTATATATTCATATATGATGATCAGTGATTAGAATATATAAATAAGACAACTATTTAAATAACACACAGATCTTTTTATCTCAGTCTCCAAATGATAAAACTAACATGGATCATCTTGACCTTAAAACTGACCCTCTCAATGATCAAGGTGAACATGCTGGGTCTTTCATTTATGTGATTGGTTCACAACTTTGGGAAAATTTAACTTCATGACCTTGACTGAAATGCATCAATTTAACTGGCATCCAATCTTCTAGTGATCCCTTGTTCAAAATATGATGATTGGGATGTTGTTTAAGATAATGGTTCAATCATCATGCATGATTTTATCTTCTCCTAGAAGAAAAAAAAACCCATAGAAGATTCCTGTGTCAATAAATGATCTGAAGCAAACATTTATTTAGCACTTGTGAACTTCTGTGCCAACACATTCTTAACCAAGAACATGTAACAATTAAGAATTCTGGAATTGTAAATTTTTTAATTATTCAAGGTTTGTTAATTATCTTAAAAACTATAAGACATTTGCTATTTGAGCAAATGTTGAATAATACAATTTGGTCTCCATCTTAGTTAGTATCATTGTAAATTTTTATTGGAAATTAATAAAATGACAGGGACTTATTATTTACAGATTTTAAGTATCTATATTTTCCTTGATTTAGGTAATTTTGAAGTATTTCCTTTACAATCAATTACTAAAATAGAGATTTGGATACATCTGAATATACTTGTCATGTGTATTGACTATTCTTGAGTCTCAAAATTTAAACTGCACACTGTTTATCCATGTTTCTGTTCATAATTGTAAAATAATTGCTTTCTGGGTAAATACTGTATATTAAGCTGCACTGTAAATTATCAGTAATCAACAAAAACTTCATAATTTGCTGACTCTGAGAATGGTTTTACTTGAATTTGTCCATTTTTTTAAAAAAATATTTAGTTTTTAGGGAACTGATAAAAATTGAAATTCAGATTTATCTTGATACTGTTGTTATTGTTATTGACAAACTATATAATTTTTATACTTTAAATTTTGCATAGTTGAAGCATGCTTTTATTATGTATTGTGTCTGATAGTTTTCCAGATTGTAGCTATTCACTTGAGTCAGTCAAAACAAGAAGCTGCATTTTAATATCAAATACATGTATATCAAAACACAATATGTCGCTATTAAGAGTGCTCATTATTAGTTAATTTACAGTGCATATATACATTTGGATCGTGGATTATTTAAAGATAAGAGATGTTAAACAAAAAAATCTGATTGGTTTGGAAATAAAATATGTCTTCTAATAGCTGTCTCTGTAATGTATTAGATACATGTACTGGCAATCTAGTGGAAGGTGCACATGTACTGATTGAGTACAGGTAGAAATTGTGTGCTGATTGGGTACAGGTATAAATTGTGTGCTGATTGGCTACAGGTAGAATTTGTGTACTGATTGGCTACAGGTAGAAATTGTTTTGCTTGAGTACATGTAGAAATTGTGTGCTGATTGGGTACAGGTAGAAATTGTGTGCTGAGCTGGTGCTTCAAAGGCATGCAAGTGTGCAGCTTAAAAATTACTTCTATTTCAGTGTGGTAGTTGAATAAATTAGACAGCCAGCCTTCCTAGAATACCATTAAAAGGTATATCTTATAAATGCCAGACTAATTTTAGATTCCAATGCTAAACACAAGGATTAATTAAGATGAACAAAAAGAAAACAGATACTTAGAAATGAACTGTGTTTCATGGATTTAAAGCTCTTTCAGCAATCCTAGAATATTAGATTTGCGTCAATGGCACAGATTATGATTTTAAATGACACTGGGTGAATACAAGAATAGCTTATCACATTACAATTATAAATGACGCTAGGTGAATACAAGGATAGCTTATAACAAGGATAACTTTATTTTTGGAATAGCTATATATCTGAAAGGTGTTGTAATATAAGTGACCAGTAACTGTCAAGATAACCAAATAACTTTAATAATATTTAACCACAACAGCCTAGAGAAATGCTGTCTGTGGGATCTAAAGTCTGTATAATTCATATCTGCATTATTACCATTAAACTGTAGATGAAAAATGAATATGGGATTTAAATAAATTCAGTAAATGAAAGAGCAAAGAGTACACAGATTATATTAAACAAGATATGATGGGCCTGAACAAGCAGGCTGGTAAATCTGGTTTGATATATGATTTTCACAAGTCCAAGGATAACTGGTTCATAATTATACCTCGATGGTTTCTTTGAGGTTATCTGGTTTACATTGTACTGAATGAGTAATTCAATGCATATTATTCGAGTCTACAATCCATATATAAAATAATAGGATTATAAAACAGTCAGTCACTGAGAAAATGACTTGGCTAACTCACCTGACTTGTGACTTCATATTCAACATGTTTCAGAATGAGTCCTTTCTTCTCAGGAAGTAGTTCCACCTTAACAGTGTCCAGTTCCACCAGCTCTTGGTATGTAAAGCCAAGACATGTGGGAGTCTTTTCTCTCCTCAGTCTTACACTTGTGGCCTTCAGCTCTGACAAATCACCAAGCCTTGGTTTGGGGAGTTCTAAGAACAGAAAGGATATTTTACCTTCTGTCTAGTCCAATTTATCTGAAGTAAAGCAAACTAGCAAAAAGCATTTATTACTTAAGACTTGATGCAAAATTCTCTTGTTATTACTGATATTTTTACCTTGAAACTATATATGATATGAAAACATATCTGGATCTGTACCTTCTTGAGATAAAAATTAATATAATTGCTATGTCATCAGTGTTTGGTGTGACTTTAATCTCATGTAATACAAAGAGAAATCAGCCAAACTGATATTATTAGAAACTCAAAGATGGTTTCCACAAACACACCAGATAAAAGTCTGGCATGGCTGTTCGAAAGAAAGTGGTAGTATTAAGTAATTGATCTAAGTATGATAAAGAAAACAAAACACCTATTTAGATTTGTGGAATTTCACACTCCCTTGGGCATTAAAATTCCTTTATGATACTTAGGTGTAGAATTAAATAAGAACATATAATGTTAATTTGTTTCTTCTTCCCATTAATTAACATTATAAAGAACTAAATTAATTAAATGCATATAGAAAATAAACTTCAATATTTTCTTTGATTCCTTCTAGCTGCACACAAAGACTGACAATATGAAAACAATTAAGAATAGTTCTAGTTTTAACATCACAAACACAATCAATACAGATTTCAATTGCCTTACAATTTCCTTCTTGTATAATACAGTAATTAGCAATGAATGAGAAATAGCAGTTTGTTGACATGTATAACAGTGATAAATTAACATGCACACAAAGCATCAAATTATTGTAAAGGAAATATAAGGTTTTACTGGACTACGTTTATAATTGGGATTAGGAAGGATTCAAATTTTTTAGATTGAGGACCCTATCAAAATAATGCAATTCTACTTTCTTCCAGCCAATTATATGTTGAATATATAAGTATATCAATGGCTCACTCCAACCAGTCTAGTCAGTAAAGTAATTTCAATTTGTAACCTGATATAACTCAAGTGGAATGCATGGGAAGTTATTACTGAATAATACACAACCAATGAGTACTAACAGTACAGCAACAAATGCCTTGCTAAGTCCAGACTTATATATATATATATATATATATATATATATATATATATATATATATATATATATATATATATATATATATGTAGCTTTTATCATGAAGTGTACAAGGCTTGTCTTGTACACTTCATGATAAAATATATATATATATATATATGGGTATTGCCGATTTGTGTAAAAAAAAATTGATAAGACACACGCGGCCTAGCCATCTCCCGCACTGAGCAATTTATATCCAGTGGTTTCCTTTCCTTTATCATAAATGAAAATTTGTCCAATGTTTCATCACCCATCGGATGTAAACAAGGCTTCATTACCATTTTTAGTTTAGATCAAAGAATTGTCTGAGGCAGGACCGCAATGATTGTCGTTTATTCTTATCTGCCGCCAGGCCAGTAGCGGATGGGTTGAGTGCCTGGTATCTAGATTCTTGAACAATAAACGCCAGATGTAAAGTCGGCTTCATTGATCTGCTAGGCCAAGTCTTCAGTGAGTGGGATTAGTACTGTACAATTCAGGGATGGTCCTGGCTTTTAAAAAACTGTTGCCAAAAAAATCGCCAACCTCATTATTTTGTCGCCAATTTTCAAAATTTATCGCCAGAAGTAGTGTACATTTTTCCAAGTGTTAATTTACTCTATTAATGTAACATACAATGAAAATGACAAAAGATGGGTTAGTTAATAATTTAATTACAACAAGCATTAACAAAATGTTAAAAAAGTGTTACATGAAGATCCGTCGCGATTTTATGGCTGCCCACTTGTTGAATGCAGTTTCAAAGTCTAATTTTTCACATCTGTACATGCTGATTCTCGTTAAATTATCGAGAGATGAGATGCAGAGTTTATTTCTAATGTCAGCATCCTGCATCACCGTTTGTAGTTTGAAAATTGATGCTGATTATGAAGTGTTTGCCATATTTTGCCCACCACCTATCGAGTGGCTATTGCGGTCAGCTGACCACCCGCCACATGATAAAAATTCAGAGCAAATTACGAAGTTCGCCAAAATCTCCATTAAATTGCTCTATTGCTTCCTAAATCCCAAAAGAATGATCACTGAATGCTGTATAAATTTTCTCAACAAGCGAAATAGGATCTCCATTCCCACGAATGAAACTTACACGAGTCAACACCTGGCAATATTGGACCGTATATATTAGCATAAGTTAACACCCAATATATGGATTCTTTCACTCCTGTATTTTGAGAAATAAATAATTATTTTTAATTATGCAAAACTTGTTTACTTGTTGTTTGCTATTTCTTCTTGCGGAGTTTAAGTCTCTGTAAACATAACACGGGATTGATGGCAAAATGAAAAGATCAATGAGTAAAATGCACAAATATTATTTACACTGCCTGGATTCATGTTTGGTGACACACTATTTCTTCAAAATATCACAGCCAGTTGTAAATGAATTGACGAACTTTGCCTTGATACATACATCACAGAACATCTGTTTTAACTTTTTATCATATCTCAGCCACGGACGCCCAAGTTTCCAACTGTCTAGAAATATTTTGGAATTTTTGCCCTGTTCATCATTATGTGGTGTTGCACTTGAAGCACTACATGTAGATTATGTTGGACTGCAAGGTTTATCATCGGGTTCAGTGACTGTATTATCTGATGAATTTGCACTAAATCCAAATGCCGTTAATTTAGTTAACTTAGGAGGAGATGATGAACACGCAACGTCTAACTTCTGTTTGCTCATGATAATGTTGCACTGGCGACATATAATTGTGATTGAGATTTTAGCCATTTGCTTTGTATGTATACACAGTAGTCGGTACTTCAAAGGTTATCAGTTTTCTATGAAGGTTCAGCAAAACTATTGTATTGGTTTGGTATATGTAAAAAAAACCAAAAAACAGAAGGATTAGCCATTCAATTAATTTTATCTGTTCTATTTGCGTCTTCAGAAGTCGGTCAGTTGTAGGTATAGTACGGTAGCATGATTGACTGTATCACAGCATACAGTATTTGGCCCAGATGTCAGCATAAGCAGATTATAATGTAACAATGCACTGCTAAGATTGGGTTGTCGATACAAACAAAAGATCATTTGTGTACAGATTGATTCCAATGCATTGCTTAGTCAAGTTTGTGGCTTCCTCTCGTTCTCCCCTTTAATTTATCCAGTCCAAATCCATGATTGTTTGTACAAATTAAATAACCAAAAAGTCTGTCACCAAAAAAATCGCCAGATGGGACATTTTTGTCGCCAATAAGGGAAAAAAAATCCCAGGCCCTGCATTGGATTGGTACATGTGGTAATTACTGAACACTTACCCAACTATTTTTACAACTAGGAATGAAAATCGTGAAACGCGAATATCGACTGCAATAATCGTCCTTCAATATTACACACTGTACCGTTCGTTCGTGTCAAAAAATACTTACCGTATTTTCGCGCATATAAGACGAACCCGTATATAAGACGTGGGTTTTGACGATTTGTGTAAAAATATTTTACATAAGACGCACCCATATATAAGACGCACCCTGGGTGCGGGGTATGTAAAACTTTGTATAAGACGCGTCTTATATATGCAAAAATACCTTGGCCTGAATATGACTCCAGTACTTTGTCATTGATGGCCTTCCCTTGTTGTGCTAAAGCTGTCAAAGCCAGTGCCTTGTATAATCCATTTCTTGTAAGGTAACCCTGCTTTGTATCAACTGCATCCCAGATCTAAAATATAAAACAAATTCCATGAAGTCTACAGTAAAGCAATGTTAAATACAAGCCTTAAAATGATGAGCACCAACAGACTTTGTAAAGGTAATCTGCAATGAGAGATAGACTGACTTGAAAGGGCAAGTATGCCTAATAATTTGATTCTTTAATAATGAAAAACCCTGCATATGTAAATACAAATCACCAAAGGAATAAAGGTAAGCAAAAGTGTTTTTTTCTCTCACGAAATACCTGCCATATAGATAGCAGCTCAGTGTCATATGGTGGCATGGACGGGGTGGTCAAATGAGGGGAACTGTGAGTAACTGATTTTCTTAATGAATTAATTCAATGTGAATTAAGACAGTATTCTATTCTTAATAGGATGTTTATTTTACTAAAGTTTCACATTTATGCAATATATAAATTTTAACTATTGATTAATTAGGAAGAAAAAAAAAATAAAGCAATAGACCATTCCACTATGCATGCTTCTGTGGAATTGTACAGTCACCATAAGCTAATACCATCACAATCTTAATATCATGTCAATTTTACTTTTAACTTTAAATTCATTCCAAAAGAGGAAAAAAAATCCATAATTAATAAAGCTGAAAGCAAACTAATTCAAGATCTTAATAATGTAAATCAATTTACCAATTCTTATCAAAAACAAGATGATACATATGGTTTTGTATGAGCAGATCTCACTTCTTATAGAACCTGCCAGTCTAAAGAATACAATGATACAACCAAATCCAATCTAAATTAGGTTTCCAGAGTGGCAACAATAAGATGATTACAGTATTAATATGTATAGATCTTGCTAGCAACCAAACTTGTCAATCTTGATCCTACAGAGGACTTAGCCAATTTACAATACCTAGAAGATAAATGGAGGATCTCGGAACTTTACCAGTCACTAAGGATGAATTCATGGACTTTATACCAGTTAACATTAAAAGAAACCTTTATAGGATACAATGAATAAAAAAACTGAATATAACATTGATTATTTTTAATTTGCAGGACACATGGATATACAGGATATTTGTCATTCCCAGAACAGATACAGTTGAGACTGGAGATCTCAAACGGGAAAGGAGCAACTGAAGAAAATTGCGTTTTCTTTTGGCTAAGTATCTTGGATGGCAAAGGAAATAAAAAGATTCATATCTCCCACTGAACATGATATACCCCTGCTCTATTGATAATGTCTACTAAGGTGAGCAATAAAACTGTCTTGAGGGTTCTCAAGGGAAGTTTCATACAAAGGTTTGGTGACCATAAGACACAACCGAGATTCCATTTGGGTATTAGAGAGTGAGACACTGGTCTTCGCCATTTAAAATACCTCATCAGGTCTGCTAAGAAAGAATCCATTCTGATCTCTCTTAATAGCAGAAACTGAGCATTAAGTTTCGAATGGAAAAAGAAGGAGCCTCTGCACTCACTGGGAGACAACAAGAACTGACAAAAAATTTCCACCACAATAAAAAATAAGCATCAAAATCACAAAATATCTTCAACATAATCTAATCTTGACCCAGATCATCTTGTTACAATGTGATCTGCTGTCCTTTATTAATGATGTGCATGGGATTGTAGCACTTGCTGTAACCACTGTATCAATTCAACCACTGAAATCCATTGTTACTATTATTAGTGTGGGTAATTCCTGTTCCTGGCTTTTCTACTATACAGGCATCAGCCATCTTTCATGTGTATAAAAATGTTGATAACAAAGAACATTTTTTGTTGTAAAATGAACAAACTTGAATATATTCTTATACTTTCACTTGAGTAACTTGGAAAAAGTGCTGGTGTCTTTCCATATCTGTTTTATTTTATAGGAAATTAAAGTGCATCAAGTAGACTATACAAATGTCCAACTGTGCATACAGTGGACTGTATCACAAAAATCCCATCAGTGTTTCCTTTTGCACTTCTGAGACCCCACCACTTTTTATTTGACCCCTAGTTTTGATACCAATGTATGTTTTATAATCAGTCTGACTTAAAGTTTTGAAAGCTTGCAGATTTTTGACTCAGCCTTGCACCTCTAGGATATAGACTGATTCCCATGCTTCTTTGATAGTGCAGCAATAACATGGAGGAAAATCAGTTTAATGTAGGTCATGTGACCCTGTATGTACTGTAGATAAAAGTTAAATCATTCCTTAAGTGCCGGCTAATATACAGGGATGAAGATAATTCAAGATAGCCTTAAATCAAGGTCAAGATAATACAGGAGCCTGGGTCATTACAGGTCACAACATTTATCTGGGTAATGTTTACAAACAGGTATATGATGGTATTCTTTCCACGTAAGTATGCTCAAGTCATACCAATTAGAATGCTGATGTTGGTATTTTTATAAAAAAATTATGATTATAGCTAGATTTGCTGCATGAATTTAGTGTTGGTAGCAGTGGTGTGTGTGTGTGTGCGTATGGCTGTGTGTCTAGTCTATAATAAACTTTATTGGTTTTCTCCTATATTCACCTTACTTGAAATCTCTCTAATCCAGAATTAAACAGAAAATGCCTACAAATAATCTACACTCAAGTAAAATGGCAGGTAATAACCATTTGCATAAAGGATGGTTATGCAGACCAACTTGTGCTCCACAATACCATACAAAAATCAAACTCTGCTCCAAAACATAATACCATAACAAAATCAAATGTGGCACTGCTTAAAATATGGCACCATGGTATCTGAACTCATTACATTTATTTAATACAGGCATTCATGGTCTAAAATTCTGCGGCCACTCTGAAACAAAAAAACAGGTATAAATGTTTATGAGGTGATCATTTTTCAAGTCTCAATGCTTAGGGACATTTATCTGGTGCTTTCTGTTAATTCTTTACTTAAAATATGGATGACAGTAATTGGGTGTACCACACATTACACAAATTTAGTAGTAATGCTGACAACAATTTCTTTGAACTGTATGATTCAACTTTCAGAAACATGAACATTTGATGAGTTGCATTAATAATAATAAAAAATATAAAAAAAATATCATTTTGAATCTAGTGAGAAGTTCCACAAGATTTTCAATATAGATAATACACATCCTATCTTCTGCAATATCTATTTAACTAGCAACTTCTACATGACAATTTCATCTCTGGATCAGTGGGTATTTCTTTATGTCATCTACCTGTATTTTGTTGTTGTTAAACATAAGATTTAAGACGTTTTGCATTTAAATAATTAGGTCTGCTCTAAAACAGTATTATTTCAATCACCTGAATGTGACTCGCAAAATTACGATTGTAAATTTTAAATTGATCTACAGGTACCCAATTAAGTTGGCCACCATTTTCCATTGACACGCCCACAAAGTCGCTAATATAGTGCAGCTGCTGATTACATATTTGACAGTTTGAAAGTCTCGAAATTTAGTTTATTTTACTCTCTGCTCTTGTTATTGTTCGGGCATAAATCAACCCCACCTGTATCGTCGTTTGTCTGGGAAGGTTGGACTGGACCAACAGCTGCACAAACATATCCTGGTCAACATGTTCTTGATTGGGGCACACTATCTCGTATACCTCCCGATAAAATGGTGGGACCGACCCTGAAAAATTAAATAAGAGTTTTATACATAATAAATAAATCTGGATACTTCCCGAAGAATGACAAAATCACGCACATAAAGAAAATAATGGTAATGTGTTGACATCGAACTTACCGAAAGTAAGGTCGGTCGACATTTTGGCCTGATCATGTGACTAACCTCTTTTTACCTGACATAATCTCAAATTATAATCTTTTGTAAATAAAGTATTCAGGCTCCAAACTTTAAATTAAAAGTAATGCGCTACATTAAGTATGTATTATAATTCTTTTTTATGTTCTAATTTTTTTTTATCTATTAACAACTAATAAAAAGTTACAACTTTAACTTTTCATAGAGACTATGTAGAGTATCATGGTTGCATTGTTTACTGTAACAATTTATCATCAACGAGTTCGTTGGCTCCTCACCCACCAACTTTCATGGTTGACAGTGCTAACCTATAGCTGTATTTGATATTAATACTAATATAAATTTAATCTTTGGTGATTAAATAGGAATTTCTAGCACGTGCATCCTGTAAAATTCATCTGTGTGTGGGAAAACATTCATGTTCAGACAAAACTTTAACTGATGCCAATTGCAGTGACAAAAATTGGATATAAAAAGCATGACTGTTGATGATTTATAATCTGATTGTCATAAATGCCAGGAAAGCAAAAGGTAATTTATATTTAGGCTGTGATTAAATAAAAATGGAGAATGTGCCAAACCTTCACCTCCCACCTTCACTATCAATTGTTCGGTGTTTAATGTAGCCCTACAATGTAAGACATAGCATGTGTCGTTTTAGTTTTAGTGTCATGTATCACTATCCAAATAATTTTTATAGGGTATTCTGATGTCAGTTAACATCGGAGTGAGTAATCAAAGTTTCAGAAATATCTCGCATCCTTGGCAGCCTATATTGATACTTTCACTAATGTATGTGTAGTTAATATACTTACTGTGCTGTCTTGATTCTGGTGGAATGAAAATATGATACTAGCAAATGGGTGCATCTTCAAATTCAGTTGACATACATTTGAATTTCTTGCCATGCGAAAATAGTCTAGATATGCCAAAGTATGTTTAAGTAGACTCGTGGGGGATATGTTTCTTGAACGAAATGAAACATTGCTAAGTTACAGTTCCAATAGGCATACTATATGCCATCTCACCTCTGTCTGCATGGGTTTGAGTCTCAGATTCAGCCAATGTGGGTATGTGAGAAAGCTTGCCAGTAGCTTCTCGTGGGTCGGTGGTTCTTTCCATGGGTGTTCCCAGGTTTTTCCTCCATCATTAATACAGGCCGCCATGTATATAGCCTATCGTGTATTGAAAAATGGCATTATACCGTACAACAACAACAACAACCTAGATGACATGCAGATCTTTGACATATGATAATTTAACATTTTCTCAAAGAATTAGACCAAATTTGAAAAAAAGCAGCATGGCATGAAGGTCTTTTATATTTGTTCATTAGACATTAAAAACTGATAAGTTTAAAAAACTTCATTAAAAAAACTGTTCAACAGAATTTAACCAAACTTAAACAAAAGTATCTTGATATCAATAATAACTTGAAATGATTTATTCAAAAAACTTTTCAAAGCCATTTCACAGGATTGAAAGGAAATCATTATATGGCATTTAAGGCTGTATGTTGATGCTGATCAGTCATCATACATCATCAACGCTGCTAAAAACAGACAAATCTCAAATGGGCTTCTTTAGCTGAATAGAATTTGACAAAATTTGAGAGTATCCTATAAAAACGTGTTTAAAGTAGAAACCATTGAATGAGAGGCTTCATTACTGTTAGTGATTTTTATCAATATTTTATAGCTAAAAGTAAAGTACCCCATGACTTGAAAAAATATCCTTTGACATGCAGGCTGATGGTAGTACTGGGCAACTGCTGCATCAATGGCCTCCATGGTAGGTCTCTAGGAACAGAGTCATGGGGTGCAGTGGTGGTAATGTTAGCTGTATAAATGACTTGCTCTTTTATCTTGAGAAAGTGATCCAGTGTCTAGAAAGGAAAATAAATCACACCAACATCAAAAGACAGTGCAGCAGTTTTGTACTCCAAACTATTGTGTTTCAACTAGAATTTCAAAACATGTGAATTTACATTCACAAGCTGACATTCTGTATTTCTACTACAGAAGAACCTGTCTTGAAATACCAACCTTTCTGACATAAAATTATGGTTTCTCGACATGGGGTCTCTCATAACAGATCACAGTGCTATAAAATTATTGAATTTGTGCATTGAGAATATGGTCTCTCAAGACAGGTGGTCTCACAAAGCAGTGGTCTTTCAAGAAAGGTTTCACTGTACCAAGGTAATCAATATCATGCCCACTCTAGATCTATTTATGTTTTTTATTTTGTATGTGTTTCTTATTTAAATGAACTAATTAATACTTTTTGCTGAACTCATTATTTTTAAAAAGCCAATCAGGATGATTAAGTCATTAAGTCGTCATTACATTGTCAATGTGGATGATTACCTCATTAAATCTCCATTACATTGTAGCTTTGTAGTTCTTGTTCTTGTTCTTAGGAGTTAACAGTATAGGTTATGACCCTGGTTTTGTAATTTTCAGTGGCCATCTGTGATAAACACAGTGTGTATGGACATTTTGTTTTATGGTTATTGGCTTATTCAACCTACAAAACTAATACTGTGTCTTCCGAGAGCCGGCAAGATGGCCGCCAGTGAAAGTAGCTAAGAAAATCTCTCCCAAAATGTTGGTGATATTTACAGTTTGCAGTGTGATGTAGAGATTCATCTTTGGTCGAGCATCTATGTGAAGTTTTTTATCTTCAATCTATAGTTCCATTTCATCTGTGGATTATGTGTCTTTTGCAGAATTTGTAGTTTTGTGAAAGTTTTTTTTTTTGTTTTAAATGGGTCTCTTTTCTATGGTTTGTGTAACCTGGTGTTGATTTACACCTTTTGAGAAGACCCTCAAAATCATTAATCTGCACAATTTACAATACTTGCTCACAATTTCATTGAGGCAGTTTAGAATACAATAAGTGAGCTGAACTCTCTTAACTGACAAAATGAGCAATTCAAAGAAAACTGTTCAGTCTACCTTGAATAGTAGTTTTCAGAGTGCTAAGAAGGAATCCAGTAAACCACTAACAAGGTCAACTACAAGCTCTCAGTCAGGGGATTCGACTGTTACTAATGAAGAGGTGAGTTGTGTTGAATTAATCCAGAGGGATCTACTCGAAATAAAAACTAGTATTAATTTATAAGTGACCAGAGAGGAATTAGGTGGATTAGTGTCCGACATAGTATCCAAGCTGTTTGAGAAACTGAAAATCGAACTGATGAAGGAAGTGGACAAACAAATTGTTAACAAAACAAAAGAGTTAGAGGAAAAAATAGAATCAATGAACTTCGAAAATAATCAGTTAAGAGAAGAATTAGTTGATTCTAAGAAAGAATGTGAAAAACTAAAAGAAGAAATGAAAAATAATACAGATTGTTCCAAAGAAGCCATGAAGATTGCAAACCACAATGAGCAATACTCAAGGAAAAATAACATAAAAATTTTCAACTTGCCTGAATCACAAAATGAAAATGTCAGAGCAAAGTTTGCAGAGATGGTGAAGAATGTAACAGGTCATGAGGTAGATGAGAGAGATATTCTCGCAATACATCGGATCCCTGGGAAGAATGGTGTCCCTAAACCATTAATTGTGAAATTTTGGAATGCAGAATCCAAAGTTAACATCGCCAAGAGGAAAAGGGATTTCAAGAACAAATGTAATGTAAGAATAGTAGAAGATGTTACTAGACAAAATATGGGTCTCATAAATAGATTAACTTCCCATCCAAAAATTGAATCTGCCTGGTACTTTAATTGCAGTGTGTATGCAAAAACAAAAGCGGGAAAAAGGTACAAATTTGACCTTTTTGACGACATTAGTGAAACACTAAATCGCAATTTATAAACAAAATGATTTTTCTCCATATTGATTTTGGATACATTTGGAGGTATAGAACTTTGTTCCAAAATTGGATATGCACAGTTTTAATTTTAATTATATGTATTTAAATTAGAAAAGTGATTTTCGGAAAAGGACAAAACCTGTAAAAGGTAAGAATGTTCTTATAATCTTGTATCTAAAATTTTGAAATATGCACATTGTATTTCAATCTTGAATCGATGGACAAAAAGTATTATTTCTCAATCATACTGTATTGATGTTTATATTTACTAATTATACCAACACTCCAGCATAGAACAGATTTCATGTATCACTATATTGGGCATCATTATATATGTACCCAGTGGTGCATGACACTGTACTATACTTATCGATTTTTTAAGCATTATGTAGTTATGTGTGTGAGAGTGTGTCCCAAGGTGTATGTGAGCATTTTTCATGATAATGGTTTTGTGATGCATGTCTATATAAGCCCTGTGAAAGTTTTACTTAAAACAAGATTTAACAATGGATAATCAAATTAAAATTTTGTCAATGAACGTTAGGGGTCTACATAGTTCTGATCTCAAAAGAAGAGATATTTTCTGTTGGGTCAAACAAAAGAAAGCATCTATTTTATGTTTACAAGAGACACATAGTACAGTTGAGACTGAGAAGTATTGGGAGGCTGAATGGGGATATAAGTGTTTTTAGCCATAAATCTAGCAGTAGTGCTGGTGTTGCTATCCTGTTTAGAAATAATTTTGAATTTCTTATTCTTAGAAACAGATGTGATTGTCAGGGCAGATACATTCTCTTAGATTTATTAGTTAATGGACAGAGATTCACACTAGTGAATCTATATGGTCATAATGATGATAATGCTGAGTTTTTTAAAACTTTGAAAGAGGATATTATAAATTTTGAAAATTCCTCTGTTATTATTTGTGGTGACTGCAATGTTGTTCAGGACATGGAGCTTGACTCTTATAATATCTTGCATGATAAACACTCCATGGCCCGAGCAGCAGTCCAGGACATCAAGAATCAACTAGATTTACTGGATCCTTGGAGAACAGTCAATCCTGACAGTAGAGTATTTACTTGGCATCAGGCAAGCCCTGTGAAACAGAGTAGACTGGACTATTTTTTAATCTCTGAGGACATGTTTTCAAATTGTATAGACGCCTCTATTATTCCTGGCTATAAAACAGATCATTCAGCAATAACACTCAAATTGTCTATATCTGCAGCACCGAGAGGTCCTGGATACTGGAAATTCAATTCAAAGCTATTAAAGCAAAATGAATATATTAAATTGGTAAAAAAATGTATAACTAGCACAGTAGAAGAATATTATTGTGAAGGTGATAAGAAAAACCCACTTCAGGTGAAACTAACATGTAATGATCAATTGTTTTTTGAAATCCTTAAAATGATAATAAGATCAGAATCTATTATGTATTCACAAGCTAAAGCAAAACAGGAAAAACAAAATCTCAGGAAAATGGAAGCTGAAATAAATACCTTACATGCTTTAGTGAATCAAAATAATAACCCCATTACGATGAAAGAATTGAACAAAAAACAAGCGGAGTTAGAAGAAATGAGGAAAAAAGAGGTGGAAGTTATAATGTTAAGATCTAAGACACGATGGTATGAATCTGGTGAAAAAAATTCTAAATATTTTCTTAATCTCGAAAAGAGAAATTACACAAACAAAACAATAAAAGAGTTAACTAAGGAAGATGGAACAAGGGTAACAGATTCAAAAGAAATATTAAATCAACAGAAAGACTTTTATGAAAAATTATACCAAAGTAAAAACAAATGTAACTTTCAAACGCTTAACCACTTTTTTAACCATGATAAAAAACTCTCAGATTTTGAAAGAAGTTCATGTGAAGGTAAGTTAACGTTTGAGGAATGTGGTTTAGCACTAAAAAATATGAAAAATGAAACTAGCCCTGGTTCTGATGGATTTACGGTAGAATTTTACAAATTCTTTTGGAAAGACCTAGGCGGTTTTCTCTTTAGGTCTCTAAATACTGGATATGATATGAATCATTTTTCAGAATTTCAGTCTCAGGGGATCATAACGTGCATTCCAAAAGAAGATAAAGACAGGAAATTTATAAAAAATTGGAGACCAATCTCTCTACTTAATGTGGATTACAAGATTGCTTCAGCATCAATTGCTAATAGGGTCAAAAAAGTACTCCCGTTTATCATCAGTGACACCCAAAAGGGTTTTATGAAAGGGAGATTCATTGGTGAAAATACAAGATTGTTGTATGACCTGATGCAATACCTTGAGGAAAAAAATGAATTTGGTCTTCTCCTATTGATAGACTTTGAAAAAGCGTTTGACTCAGTTGAATGGGACTTTCTAAAAGCTGCTCTGAAGTCTTTTAACTTTGGAGAATCAATTTGTCACTGGTTCAGGCTATTTTGCAATAAATCAAAAAGTTGTGTTATTAATAATGGACATTTATCCCCATTCTTTAATTTGGAGAGAGGTTGTCGCCAGGGAGACCCCTTATCACCCTATTTTTTTATAATAGGAATTGAACTTCTTGCAACAGAACTAAAGAAAAACACAGATGTTACAGGCATTTTTTATAATGAAATGGAGGTTAAAATAGGGCAGTACGCTGATGATGCTTTTATATTATTAGATGGTTCTCATTTGTCCTTGAGGACAACCATGCAGATTTTAAATGATTTTGCTTTGGTGTCAGGTCTGCACTGCAATGTTTTGAAATTGAAAGCAATTTGGATTGGAAACAAAAAATATTCTAATGAAAAAATATGTCCAGAAATTGATATTAACTGGTCAATGTCTAATTTTACATTGCTGGGAGTATATTTCTCTTTGAACTTGGAGGATATGGTAGAGCTTAATTATTCGATGAAGTTAAGAAACTGCTTGGCTGGTGGAGTAGAAGAAATTTATCCATTATTGTAAAAATTACTTTGATAAAGTCCTTGCTTTTGCCTAAATTCATTCATCTTTTTGCAGCTTTGCCAAATCCTCCACCCCATATAGAAAAGGAACTGAATACATTATTTTTCCAGTTTATTTGGGGCAGTAAAACTGAGAGTTAAACGAGACACACTTATAGCTTCTTTTGAGGAAGGGGGGTTAAATATGATTCACTTGCATTAATTTGTGTGTTATATAAAACTTACCTGGATTAGGCGCCTCTTAATAAACGAAGATGGCTTATGGCAAAAACTGGTTTCTGAACAAATATTTGGAAAATTTGGAGGTATGCTGCTACTTTCATTAGGAAAAACTAAACTAAAAGTAATCTCTAAATTAATTAAAAATATTTTTTAGCGTGATGTTATTTATGCGTTATCTCAATGGAAAAATGAACCATCTACTGTCAATGAATACTTGTCTCAAGATATTCTTAATTTAGTGACTGTAGATAATTTTAAATCATACACAAGGTGGAGAACAAATGGTATTATAATTATTAAACATCTTTTTGATGCACAAGGGTCTCTATTAAGTTTTGATGAAATAAAACAAAAAACAAAAACAAATAATTTCATACAGTACTTTGCTCTTATTTCAAAGATCTCTGTGATGTGGAAAAAGAAAATTAAAACTTTCTATGAAAGTGGAAATAGTTTTCTTGTAGCTTTGGACAAAACATCTCTCCTTAGGGTAAAAGCAAAGAATAAATTTATCTATAAAGACCTGATAAGAACCAAAATAATAAAGCCAAATGGTAAACAGGAAACTTGGTCCAGACAGCTAGAGTGTGCGATTGGTACAAATGAATGGACCAACTCTTTTGTTTCGGCTAGATTTTGTACAAAAGACACAAAACTGATTAGCTTTAACTTTAGATTTCTCCACAGAAATATTACCACAAACCAGTTTCTAAAAAAGATTAATTTAAGTGATAATGATAAATGTACCTTTTGTAATGAGGGAATAGAAGAAATTGAGCACTTATTTTATGACTGTTTAGTTACTGAAAACTTTTGGAAACTGTTGGTAGAATGGATCCAAACTTATGACCCAAATTTTCGAATTACACGAAAAGATGTCTTTATAGGAAATAACAACTTTGACGATCTTATTAACTTCCTAATTTTGCTTGCAAAATATGTTATATACAGATCTCGTTGTGCATCAAAAAGCCCAAATCTTGCCTATTATAAAAATTGTGTTTTATCATATAAAACGCTGGAAAAATATGTCGCCAAAGTGAATAACAGCAGTGACGAGTTTAAAAGAAAGTGGACCCTATTATCAACTTTTGGTACATGAATTATTATTATTATTATTATTACTATTTTTACTTTTAAAATTTATATATTTATTATTATAATTTTTTTTTTTTTTTTTTTTTTTTTTTTAAAATGCAATTTCATACATCTTGGGGTTTGTATGCGAGTATGACTTTGTGTACAATAATTGTGATTGTAAGTAAGTGTGTGTGTGTGTTGTGTAGGGAACACATGTAGAGATCAGGACACAAAAGAATTTAAGATCATGCCCCATACGCCAGGTCAGGTGGTGATGTAGGGGAATATGTAAAATCCTGATACCTTGTGTTCAATTAAAAAAAAAAAAAAAAAAAAAAAAAAAAAATGCTGTGTCTTCCCTCACATTTTATGGTATTATCAAATACTTTGACCATACAGAGCAAGAAAAACATTGCTTTCCGCTTAATGCAGAAAGAAATTTTATAACATAAAGTGACATTTTTATTCTCTAGTCAACTTTTTTAACCAAGCTGCTCCCAAGGACAGTTACTACCATGTATAACTACCCCTTATCATATCTTAGGCTTGATTTCTCAATCATACAGTGTGTGAAGAGTTTTCCAAATTATAAATGAATCAATATATGCAGGCAATTGTTGTGAATGGAAGAATGTTATCAGCTCTAGTGCCTAACTTTCATAAAAAGGGCTTTCCATCACATTTGTTAAATAAAACTATAATTAATTCATTTTGTGTAATATACTACAGTTTTATTCCCATTTTGGCTGCCAGAAAATTGTAAGTTGCATACAATAAAACAAATGTATTCTTTTGTTTTCAGTCCATGGATCATGATGAATATGAATCTGATGACCTTGAAAATACAGAGACATTGGTAGGTGTTGATGGTCATTACTAGACAGTTAGCATACCCATTTTTCTGTATGATTCTCAAATGAAGAAAAAAAATTACTTCTGCATTAAAATATGTTGAAATATTTTAATCATTTTCAGAAGAAGAAAAAAAACATGAATGAAAATACAAGTGATGATGTTATTTTAAGTGCATAGACTTGTAATATGAGAGAGTAATGTCAAGATTATACTAGGTTTTTGTACTGTCTTTGTGAATTATTGTTGGCATTGCTGAAATTTATTGTTAGAGATAATGTATGTGATTGTGAAAGTCTTTGCATGGTGATCAGGATGGCTTCAGTTTTATTATAATTTGTCTGCAGTTTGTTACATGTTATCTATGACACCACGCCAAAAATGTTTATGCCTTGATTGATAGCCTTAACTTATGTTGAGCAGCTAGATTTGTATATTTGAGTGTCATCAGTGTAAAATTGATAAGACACCAGATATCGATCTGTGATATTTGGGAGTGGTGGAAATTTTAGGTTCAAGAGAATGGGACTGTGAACAGCCTTGTGGAACACTTAAACATGGATCAATTAGGCTGGAATGTTTTCTAGGGCAGTAGCTCTTTAAATTGTTCAATGGAAACTTTGTTTTAAAAAAGAGGGAATTTCCCAGATGAGAGTAAAGTATCTAATAACATCAGTTAGTGAAAGCAATATTGACTATAAGCACCCAAGCAGCAATAATTTTGAAATTGGATTGAGTTTACATGACTTAGGGACTTTTCATCACAATTGTATATACCAAATCCATAGAGACAGCTTCAGATGATGTTAAAAGGTTGCCATATATATTCTGTATCACAACTGGATGGTGACAGTAATTCAGTTAAAATTGTCAAGCTTATCTCTAATGGATTTTCCTTTATCATTGAAGAAATTTGCAAACATGTCCGGAAGTTGACTGGAGTAAAGATTGTTGGAAGTGGTATACATTTATTCTTTGTGATTAGATTATTTATAATAATCTCAAAGAGCTTTTTGCCATAGGAACATTCATTTGTTTTAAGTACTGTAGTAGGCTGATTGTGCTGCATAAGCTATGTTTATGACATTCTTCTTAACAGCTTCATAGATATGCTGCTTATGAATAATGAGACTGGTAGAAAGCTAAATTCTCTCAGCCTCATGACATTATTTTACCAGTGAAAAGCTGTTCCTTGACTATACCATGGAGAACACTTTTGAATTGATACTCTGCACATGGTTTGCTGGGGCATGTTTTTTCTTGCTGATATTCTTTTTCCATACAGAGAGTAATGTTTGGAACAAATGTTATTCATTTTCTCAGCATCAGCTATTTAATTAATAGTGTTATTGACTATAGTTTTTGATAATTTGATTAATACATGTATTAATTTGAGGCTGTTTTTACTGATAACTAGCTATTCCTGCACTTTTTTGAAAGCAGAATTTCACTCTCTCCCTTGTCATTGTAGAAATATAGTTGTCCCATAAAAAAACAGTGCTAAATAAATTTCTTTGAAAATATTGTCCATAAATTATCAGGAATTAAAAAATTATATTAAAAAATGTTGTGTCCAAAAAAAACAACAGTATCTTGAGAAATACAGAAAATATCCTAGTTGTCTAATCTTTATTTCATAACATACTGTCTTCATCATCATCATTATCATAATATCATTAACATTTTTATCATCATCTTACCTCTCCTCTGTTCACATTCTTCTTATCCTTCTAGTTATCATCATCATCATCATCATCATCATCGCAGAACTACTTACATCATTGTTGATGAAAAGGTTGAAGGACAAGTGATTTTTTTAAAAACCTTTTAATGAAAGGATTTTGTATTGCCTTTATTTTTATTGATGTCCTGCATCAGTAATCTGGCTTACCACTTTCATAACAGGGCTTTCACTAAGATATCAAATTGGTGGGTGAGTTGCCATTGTAAGCAGGGGGTTTGGGGGGACATTCCCCAATGAGATACAGATTTTTTAAAAGTAGCCAGGCAAATGTGTTGTTTTAACTTTTTCCGTGTTACACTTTATTTGAGCCTAACATGTAACAATAGTAACACATTTTTTTGTTAAAATATTTTTCCACAGATCTCCAGAAATAGGCCACTTCCAGTACCCAGATCAAGGAAGACCCGTAAGTACATTTGATTTATTGAGTATTTGGAAGAATATTTGTATGTTCACTTACCTGTATTTATATAATGTCCAGCTGCAGAGTAGTCTTTACATACTATTATCTATCATACCAGTTATTTCCCCTGCTCCGTGGCTTGAGAGAGACTCGATGAAATCTTAATAAAATTGGCTTTAATATTGTACATAATAACCAAATCAAATCTGTAACTGTGTGCCTCCAGATTTAATAGACTTGATCTAAGTACCACATGTATACATTTTTAAAGGCTCCGTGTCTTTTCCATATTGAATTAACATTCATATACCGGTAAACTCCTTTAGTCAGTTATTAAAATGGGTGTCTTATGTGGGTGTCACCATACCCATGTTTATATATTCTTTAAAGAAATCTTTTTTTTCTTGATTTCTTATTGCTTACTAACCTGAATGTCTGGAACTGACATCAAATCAAGTATACATATTGAGAGCATTTTAAGTTGCAGATAGAGATTTTAAAGCCACTGTGAGATGACCTGGGGTGCTAATAGGTAGTAACAAAAATACTCACTTATAAGACTGGTCAAACTGCAACCTGCATAGAGTCAGATCTGCCATTGCATGATGTGCTGGCAGATTTAGTTCTATGCAGTGTGTAGGGAGTAATCAGTGGAACAAAGAACATATACCCTGATCTGCAAGCACATTAAGCTATGGCAGATCAGGGTCTGTGTTGTTTGCAGTTTGACTTTACTTATAAGCAAGTGTTTATGGTAGGTGGATTTAGGCAGGTAAATTAGCTGGCCGCTGTGAATGTCCTGTTTACTAGTATTTAGCTGAATAATATTCTTGATAAATTGCTGTTTTGGGGAGACCTATGTGTAACCATGACAATTGATTTTGTCATCAGCCTTATTCATTCTGGATAGAATTTAGTGAAGTTTTACCAGCACTACATTGTTTTGGAGTTCACTTGTCTAGCTTTTGGTTGGAAAGAAAAACACCAGACCAAATAAAATAAACACTCAAACTATTGTATATTTAAATTACATATCTAAAAGAATAGACAATGTGCAGTTACTGGATTTCAATACAATTGCATAGACATATACATTGAAGATTTCATATTAGACTTAATATAAAATCAGATAATGATGGTAATGAGGATGATTGTCTTACACCAAGTGGCAAGTTCATCAGTTGTTCATTTAGTAAATTTGTTCAGTTTGGGAGCATCCAGTTATTTACCTTTTTGGAACCACAAACTGCCTACCTTTAGTTGTTTGATCCCTGGATACAGAAGCCTGGGTTGTGGATACTGTGTGTCAATTGGGATGGGTTTTGTGACTTCTGGTCTGGTAGTGAGCATAATACAGAACATTAGGGTCTTAACTGCAAAATAATTATGATATCCCTTCTCAGATGGGACAAATCCTTGATGAATGCTCTGCTTAGTCTAGCGATTGATGTCCCCAGAAAGATCCAGGCAAGGCACAACCTGCTGTGACAGCCCCAGTCACAGATGTTTCATTCCTGTCCGAACAGGCTCCTTCATGCCTGGCTCTTGTAAGGAGAGCCTTGCATAGAAAGGAATTTGAACCTTCATATGTTGAGAGAATCGCATGAGCTAGAAGTCCCTCCACTTTAAATGCTCAATGACTCGTGCAGAGTCAGCAGCATCATCCCTTCAAGTACCCTGATGTATTAGTTGGCTATTTGTTTCCTCAGGCATTTTTAGGAGAAACAGCTCCTGTTGCTATCGAAGGCTGTGCTATATGATGTCTGACACATTCAGGTACTATGTTAGAAGGGATAAAAGTCAAAATAAGGACCTATCACACGTCAAGTTGCTGGTCAGTTTTTACACAAATAGGTCCAGACCACATAATTTGTTTTGTATATGGAATCTTTTTAGGGTTTAGACATAGCTTAACTCATTTTTAATAGCACAAGCCTTGGCATATAAAGTGAGTTCTATACCTTTTGATGGACCCAAACTATCACCAGTTCAGATTGGATGGTTCCATAGTCCTAAAGTCACAACTGGATGTCATATAGAAAAATCAGTTGTTATCTGTGTCCTTTCTTTGATTGATTCATCACGAGAGGTGGCAATGGAAGATTATTCTGTTCTTTCAAGTACTGCTAATGCATAGGGGAGAGTTGTGGGTACAGCATTGGGTCCCAACAGTGTGTCTTTATTGAAAGCAAAAGCCAGAAATGAGGATATAACCCTGTCAGCCCCTATTGTCATGGTTTCAGTTGGTAGGTCACTTGATATAGAGTTCTCACCAGACTAGATACTTTTCATGAATATTTCAGCTCATGAGGTTGAAATAATCTCTGCTTTCACAGGTTTTGCCATAGAGATTCCCACATCAAAACCTGATATAAAGTGTACATTTTCATCACATGTAAAAGTTGTCACTCATACTTATGCAGCCAGCATTTGTCACTGGTTTTTCCCTTTACCCCTGGTGATATACTTAAAAACTTTTGCGAGCCCCACAGTATATGTGTACTTTGTGTACCAAAGATTGCCCAAGATAGTAAGACTATGTAATATTTAAGGTGGTTATGGTTGTTCATCAACTTGATTTAAATATTGTTTTTTATGCTTTGATCAAAACATTTTTCTTTGGTCTCATATTATATGTTTACTGGCCTGTAAAAAAATGTGTTGCTTGGAATACTGTAACCATTTTGATGCTTTTTCCACTCTTATGCAGCATACTATACATTAGACTTACTCATAAACATCTAATGTGGTATGTTTTTAATAGTCAAGGGAACAATTTTCCAATGGCATTCTCAGTGTCATAGACATCAACATTAGATTTGGGCATTTGACTCAGTTCAAAAGACTATCATATATACAGTCAAGAAACTCAATGTATCTTTTCATCTTCGAGGTGCCACTTACCATAAGCAAAAGTGGTTTCAAAAAATGGTACTAGCAGTTGTCTCACATGGCGATCAGTATTAAGAGGTTTGTGATAGGACTGGTCGGCCTGGTGTCAGGATAGGGTGACTGGGTGGGACATGATACTACATGTCTATGGCATAATGCCCCATTGCTAGACATCATTATAAACTGCCTCACTGCAGACATTGTAGCGATATGACTTAATTTTTTTTAAAAGCTACATTAAAAATCCTAATCACACACATGCACACATATAATCCCAGGTGAGCTTATACAATAATTATTTGTCATTTACAGATTTTATACTACACTAGCCATTCACATTTTCTATTTAGATCTATTTTACAAAAAAAACTACAAAACATTTAATTTCTCTGTTGACCACATTGGACATAAAGCATATTGGCGGGAAGCTCATTCAGATTGTTCACTAAAAAATAATAATAAACCACTGCACAATTCAGCAGAAAGCATGATGGTATGAATATCTTTCAAAGTGTTACTAGAAAAGAGTGGTCCCGAGAGGCCGAGTGGTCTAATGTGCTCTCAATTACAGATCACTGCCATCTCACCTCTGTCTGTGTGGGTTCGAGTCTCAGATTCGGCTAATGTAGTTATGTGAGAAAGCTTGCCAGTAGCTTTTTGGGGGTTGGTGGTTCTTTCCGGGTTTTTTCCTGGGTTCTTCCTCCACCAATAATACTGGCCGCCATGTATAGCCTATCATGTGCTGAAAAATGGCGTTAAACCCTACAACAACAACAACAACAACAACAACAACAGAAAATAGAAACCTTTTAAATGAGCTTTTTTCGAGAACTGGTTAACACAAGTTGACTAAATTTGAAAGACAGTATTTTAACACCCTGTGTTTTAAATATCAGGACTTGAAAATGCTTTTTATTAATAATACAGGCAAGAAAACATGTCTTTCAGTATCGCATAGTGACTTTACATCAACAATGTTTGTCACAAAAATATCAGCTTCCCATAATATAGAGCAGTTTTGTTTGTCAAAATGCCCAAAAACAACGTTGTAATACACAATATTATGGTGAAATTAATTATGATTAAATTCATGCGTATATTAACAGCTAAATTTATTAGATTGACTGTAACACATTCTGACTATAATTAGCGTGATCTCAATCAAAAATAAATTTTGTGTGTGCTTGAGCTGTGTGGTGGGAGATAGCCATGGCTTTATAAAGAATTATAATAATTATAAGGCATTTAAATTCAATAGCAATCATGTAATAAATCTACTTAAAATTTCTCATAACAATTTGATTCAGTTTTGGGATTTTAAGGAGCCAAAGTTAATATCGATTGTGTAAAAATATATAATTGATGACTTTAGAATATATGGCCGAACTTTTTTGCTACTTACATTTTTGTACTTTGCCATTCTGACAGCTATCTGTCAGTGCACTTTCTGCACTCTTATTTATAGACTCCTTGTGGGAGGATTTGCTAGGGTTGGGGTGGGGTGCTCCCAATATATTATATAAATTACTATCGAAGTCCCATTCAGGCTCATTTTTGTAGGAAGTGAGATTAGTGATTGAGAGAGATAAAGCTCTGAGCCACCAGTCATTAGCCATTTCATCTCACACTAACCGATAATCAATCATCAGATAAAGGCTATTACATTTTGCGGTTATGCATTCAACTACTTATTATACAGACATCAATCAATTGGATGACATAAGTATATATATATATATATATATATATATATATATATATATATATATATATATATATTCTTAATCTCATACTGAACAATATCACAACAATCAGACACATTTCTGTACATTACACTCCTACAAAGTGTAAACAGATATTAAAATATTCATGCTTTGCTATATTCTTCCATCCATATTAAGTAAATTTATACACTGCAACTATTTTTCAACCAAAATAAACCATGATTTCAAGAGTTCTCTTAAAACTCACCTTTTTTGACTGCAAGAACAAACTTAAAGGCCTAATTATGTTTTCTACCTTAAATTTTTCAGCATTTTTTTATGTTTTCTAATTTCATGGTATGTTTTTTGTTTATTGTAGTCAGATGTTGTAAAACGCTTAGAGCTTCTAAAGATTGGGCGCTATACAAAGTTTGATCAAATTTGACAGGATGCATCCTGGCATGGAGCATTTTTTTCTTGTACAATTAAGTCATAATAAGCTATCAACCATGGCTACTAAATTTAAAAGATATCCAGCCATGAAGCTCTTTCAAACTTATTCAAATGGTGTTGTTTCACCATCAAATGTGACTGACATTACTTAAAACTGTAAAAAGAAATTTAAATTAATTTTTCAAGAATGGCTTGACTGGAAGTGTCCTGGCACACATCTCCTTCTAGTTTGTTTAGCTAAGCTATTAAATACTGTGACAATTATTAAAAGTAAAAAACTCTTCAACTGACTTCTTATTAAGAACCACTAAACATAATTTTGATAAAATTTAATGAATGCATGAAGCTCTTTGATGCCAAACACTAATGGCAGGAAAAAACATTAAACAACTTCTTGTTTGACTGAATCGGATCAAATTTGATAGAAATAAAACTCCTTCAAATGATACCTATCCTGATCAGATATGACCATCATTACTAAAATTAAATAGATAAATCTTTAAATTACTTCTTATAATTTGCCCAGCAGATTTTGACAAAATAATATAGAATACATCTTACAATAGATGTTATTCTGATTTTACCAATGATGCAGCTACACATGAGAAGTATTAGGCCATGCTTGGGTATGTTGGTGTTGTTGCATTATGCCATGGCAGAATAGGCAGGAATTATTGTGCTGAAATCTTGTTTTAATAAATATCTGCATTTCTTCCAGAATCAGGAAAGAAGAAGTCCAGCAGGAGGCCAGGTAATTTATCAGTCATTTAAACATCACTACTACTGTAATAGTCAATACCCAACTGTGTACATTGGTCCCTCTCATATACGGCCACACCTTCTGTGCCAGGAATGTGACATTTTAAGATGGATGGCCTTTCTAGAGGTGGACTATATTTGTGAGATGTGTGTGTATATGTGTATAAAGTAAGAAAACTACATGTAACTGAAAGCAGTTGATATTATCTTCATTTAAAAGTTGCATTAACTATTAAAATGTTCTTGTCTTAAAACCAGTGTTATTTTAAGTTAACATAAACTAATAGTTCTTATTCCTAGGCATGAAAAGGGAGTGGGGTATTGTTGGCTTGCGCATTACAAAACCATTCAAAAACATTTTTTGACTGTTGGTACATATACTGCTTGATATTTAAATAATTTTCTTTCCATTTACTCATTGATTTTCTTTCCATTTACTCAATTTTCCCACTGCTACAGAATTTTTTCCTTATTTTTTTTATGCTCTTGTTTGTTTTGGTTGTCCTAACATACATTTCATACATTTTTCGGCATGTTAACTCTCACCATTATCATCAAGTCAAATAACTTTTATTTTCCTTCTATAGTATTATTTCTTCATTTACTTGATGACAAGTTTTGTAATGATTTCTTCATATGTAGCTAATTGTACAATATCTGCAATTTTGCAGTTGAAACATTTGTAAATTAAATGCCTTATTATACGGGAAGTGATACGTGAATTGTCACATGATTTTTTGGTCTTTGTCTGGTACCCTGTTTTCTTTAAAGTAAATTGTTTCTCTGTGTGTGTGTATGTGTGTGTTTTAAACCACAAGATCTATTTTAGCAGTATCCTGTCATGCAGTTAAAAAATGTGCAGACAAATGCATGCAAGACAAAAGCATGCCGTTAAAAGTGCGCAAGGCAAGCATGATAAAGGTTAATATGTCAAATAAATAAGATTCAAACATTTTGTTCAACAAAGTTTATTATGTCTACAATTTTTCAAATTGCAACATTATGTGCGATATTGTGCAGATGTTCGATCAATGGTACGTTTACAGCATCTCCATGATGCACTACCATTGGTATATACTGTCTTTTCTGTCGATATCCATTAGTTATTATTTGTTCTTTCTTCTTCTGTGACTGTCTTTTCCATTATTAGATTTTTAAATTTATTTCAAAATAAATTTGGTATTTATAGTTATCTACGTTTATGCTCATATATACACACCTTGATGTCTGCTCACTGAAAACAATGATTGAAACTATTACGTTATTTCTATTCAGTATTAAGAATGTACACACTTTGATGTCTGCTCACTGGAAATAGTGATTCAAACTATTAGTTGATTTCTTCTAAATATAAAGATTCTAAACTCTTTGATGTCTGCTCACTGGAAACAAAAATAATGATAAAATCCTATAGATTGTGCTGCACGCTTTCAACAGTGCACATTTGATGGGCATATTTCGCTGCATGCTAATGATGGGTTGCCATTTTTAGCCTATCTGACCATGCTATGATCTTTACAATTATGTCAGGTGTAATCATCAGAAAAAAATGTGTTGGGGTGAAGCCCTAAGCTCTATCAAAACTGCTGACCCCATTTCTATCTGACCTTGTTATGATCTTGACAATTAAAAACATCCAGTTGTCAATTTTTAAAAAATCTTTTGTGTGAAGCCCAAAGGTCTATCAAAATACTGCTGACCCCATTTCTATCTGACCTTGTTATGATCTTGACAATTAAAAACATCCAGTTGTCAATTGAAAAATCTGCTGTGTGAAGCCCAAAGGTCGATCAAAATACTGCTGACCCCATTTCCTACAAATGTCGGCTATACATCAAGACAAGAACATTTTGTCAAGTAAATATTTTAGTATTTTCACTTTGATACACATGTGACCTTGTATAATGCAGTCCATTATATATCTTTGACTTAAAAGGTTCCAGTGTAGTTTTTTTTTCTACCTACATTGCATAGTAGGACAATGTCATTTAACTCAGGTACAACACAGCAATGCAGCTAGTGTCTGCATTTCTTGTTACACTTTAAGAAATAAGAAAGCATTGTGTCAGATGAGTAGTTTAATAGATATATACAAATGCTGATTCGATAAATAAATTAAAAGTAAAATATTTGCAGTGATCTTTTGAATTATAATAGGGAAGTGAGGATTGTCACTGACAGAATGAATATTCAACAATAGTCCATTCATTTTCTGACCATTACAATGGGCATGCTTTTTCTTTTTATAAGCTAATAATGAATTGGAGAGACAGTGACATATAACTACATTTCAATATGCATTAAACAGTACCTGCTGAATTGTTTGTATGGTATATTGATTCACAGTCTGTACAAAGGAAACAAAAACTTGTTAGTGTTGTACATGTACATGACATAGTCTGCAAAAATAAACATAAAAAAGTGCTGGTTAATGTCAAAATAAGTTCTGAACAAAATACAGTATATTCATTCTATAGTCAGCAAGCTGTGGTACATTCACATGATTTAAAAGTAATAAATTATTATTTACTTTTAATTAAAAACATTTATTTTTGACTAATTCTGTTCACTGTGTAAAACTATCATTGAGTATTCACCTTCCATTAGTGTGAACTAATTTAGACTTGGTAAATATATATTTGCAGGTACTCCTAAAAGAAAGCGGGCCCAAAGTGCCCCTCCTTCTCGAAATGGGCGGGAACTATGGATGACTGCTGTCAAAAACCGACAAACCGGTAAGACCTTGTTGACGTTTTCATTGCAGGTGTGCTGCATCTGTTTTAGCTCTTCTTACCATGAGGCCAAGTTTGCTTTTGATATGGCCCAACATCCATTGTTAGTCCATCCATCAATAATTACTAGTTACAAAACTAATCCATGTTTCTAATTCAATTTCAATCAAAATTGAACATGGGTATATGTCTTCAGAGTATCTGAAGAGTTTGATAATGAGCAACACCAGTGCATATTAATGAGGTGTTCTTGCATATGATTGGTTAAGCTTGTTACCTCACTTGTTGACATATTGCTGATCTGATTTTGATAAACTAGAAATATATGTTTATCTCATCAATAGCTTGTCCAGATTTGATAATGAGTTAGATGCGTGCATATTAATGAGTCAGATTGTATCTGATTCTCTGAGTTTCTTGAAATCTTGGCCTTTACCATCCAGAGTTTGGATAAGTTTAATAATGAGGAAGATCCAGATATAGTATAGATGTAACTTTGCATCTGAGCTCACTACCAGTCTGGAAACCACTTTAACTCTTAAAGTGCTACATTGTTTTGCAGTACAAGATCCCTCAGTGATGAAGTGTTTGAGGAAAAAAAAGAAGAAAACTGCACAGTTTTTAAATTGCTTGTATTTTAATAAATATACACAATTGATACACATACCCTATATGAAAAATGATGGTGGATGTCTAAACTTTAAGATTAGTATCAAGACACATGTGTAAGTTTAATATATTTGCATGTACAGGTGTAGATACAGGTAAAATGACAAGTTACAATTGTATTTCATCAGTATTTTTGTTTGTCTTTAATTTAAAAGTTCAAATATATTTAAGAAACAGTACAACTTGGCCAATAGGCTTATGTAATCAAATTCGATTGAGAGCAAGAGGTTATGAATATTAACTTTACCTATTCAAATATTTTTTAATCAGACTGTTTAGAAGTAAGTAAAATCAGCCTGATATAAAGTATGGCAGATCATTTACAGAGGGTTATCATAAAGTACTACATAAGACTGTTTAGTTAGGTACACAGAGTGAACAGTATAAGGCCATCTTGGACCTCTTGTTTTATTATAATCTTATTATAAGTTTTCAATTAGGCTCTTTCAGAAAGTGCATTCAGTGAAAATTATTTAATTGTAGGTGTACAGCTCTTTGAATAAAAAGCATATTGATTTGATTTTTAGTTTGCATATTGTAAAATATGTCAGTTGCCATTCCATCTTATGTCTTCTTTGTACAACATTGTTCGATTTTTTGTGTGGTTTTGGTAATCGTATAACTTAAATTTGTGTTCATAATTTTGTGGAGTTATAACATTTCTTATCAATATCACGTGCCAAACTGTCCTGTTACCTCAAGCATCACTACCTAGCCTACTACACTATGAATAGATTCTCATATTGTCCTCTTGGATTTTGATAAAAGGCAAGGACAAACATTGTTCTTTGACTATCCATGAATAAGCAAATAATTCAATGTATACATCTTTTTGTAATGCAGTTGATTTCATTCCATACTGTGGAAAAGAAAATCAATTATTGGAAAAAGTGTGTACTAGTATAGGAATTTACCTCAAGTCCATTGAGTGAAATGGGTGGTGATGCATGAGATGGATAAAGGAAAAGGTGAATGGAGAGAGCTGCTTTCCACACTCAACAAAGTCTGTGATGCTCTATTGTAATTATGACCAACCATCAATCAGTCGGTCTGTCCATCCATCAATGATTTGGTTTGTGCAGCATAACTTTAATGGGAAAATATTAAATATCCATTTGGTATGAAGCTTTATGTTGAATAGACCTTGATCTTTTGTTATTTTCAGCATTCTCTATTGTTGTTTATAGAGTTACATTCCATTCATGCATAACCCAGTTTATCACACAGTACACTTTGCTTCTAATGTGTGCAGTTGCATATTTTTGATATTATAATATGTGAACATATTACTTTGTGTGATTCTGATTGGTCCCAATAAGCTCATGAAATTATTGTGCAGTATTCTCGTTGCTGATTGATTGTCTTCATAGAAAAAATATATTTTAACCAAACCTTCTAGAAGTTTTTTTTTCTATGAATATTTTGGCCGCCATTTTCTTATTCAAGTCTTGAAAGTAATTGGGAAGAAATAATCTTGTAATTATGAATATGGCTTTTTTTACCACCAGTGTGGCTTGTTATGTTACATTCTTTACCTCAGACAATAAATATCAGCAACACCAACATTAAATTCTCACAGTCAGTACGAAACCTAGGCATTACTCTAGACAGTACTCTCACATTGCACCAACATGTCATGAACATATGCAAGGCTGCATATCTTGAATTGAGACGCATCAGTTCCATTCAAAAATATCTTTCAGTTGACGCCAGAAAAACACTTGTGTGTTCATTAGTACTTTCAAGACTGGACTATTGTAACTCAATTTTGTCTGGTTCATCACAATATTTACTCCAGAAACTTCAAAAAGTTCAAAAGACAGCTGCACGGATCATCTTTAGAGTACCTCGATCAGAGCACACCTCACCACTGCTCTGTACCCTACACTAGGTATTGATTCGATACAGAATCAAACACGAAATTTGTTCTTTGTGCTATGTTTCAATGACAGACTCCAGTCCAACATACCTATCCAACCTCACCCATGTGTATACACCAGCTAGATCCTTACGCTCTTCTTCAGATAATTGTATACTCTTTTGTTCCCAAGGTGAAAACAAAGTCATATGGACAATATTCGTTTGCACACCAGGGCCCGGCGATGTGGAACGAATTGCCCCATGAAATTAGACACAAAGACACAGTGGTCCCTTTTAAGAGTGCTCTTAAGACTCATCTGTTTCGACTGCAGGGACAAACTTAGCGACCTAATCATGTTTTGTATCTTATATGTTTTTAGCATGTTTTTATGTTTTCCAATTTCATTGTTTTTGTTATTTGTTGTTCTGTAGTGTAGTCATATCATTATTGATGGTGTAAAGCGCTTAGAGCTTCAAAAGATTAGGCGCTATACAAAGTCCTCATTATTATTATTATTATTATTATTATTATTATTATTATTATTATTATTATTATTATTATTATGTCATGTATACTATATCATAACATGAAAAATGGCTAAAACTCCAAGACAAAAACAACAGCAAGTAATACTGAGGGTATTGCTCAGTTGATTGCAGGTCTGTGCAGTGGAGGGGGGGGGGTGTAAACCGATAGCATGAAATCTACTCTATATACAAACATGGTTTAAATGGTAACTTACAGAAGTAAATAAACACACATCTGTTCACAGATAATACTGTCAGAAGAATGCAGACATAAATTGGTCTCCAACCACTGCATATTTACAGAATACATCTGACTTAAAATGAGATTTGTTTACATATTCTGTCTACTGTTCCACCTCACTTAGACCTCACCAAGACATTTGATCTGGTCAGCAGAGATAGGCTCTTCACAATCCTGGTGAAGATTGGATGCCCTCCAAAGCTGCTAAGCATGATCCAGTTCTTCCATGATGACATGAAATGGACAGTGCAGTGGCTCAACATCGGACCCCTTCAACATCCACAGTAGTGTGAAACAGGGTTGCATCCTAGCCTCTACGCTTTTCAGCATCTTCTTTGCTGTATTGCTCAAGCATGCCCTTGGGACATCCGCAGAAGTGATCTACCTGCACATGCAATCAGACAGCAAACTGTTCCACTACTAAAGGCTAAGAGCAAAGTGCGTGAAGCTACCATCAGGGACATGCTCTTCATAGTCGATGGTACTCTAGCCACTCACACAGAAGCTGAGTTACAGAACCTAATGGACCGCTTTGCTAACACATGCAGTGAGTTTGGGCTGACCATCAGCCTAAAGAATAGAAATAAGATGGCTCAGAATGCAGCCCCCCTCCCAAGCATTATCATCAAAACCTACAAACTTGAGGTAGTCAGTCAGTTCATGTACCTTGGCTCTACCATCACCAGCAATCTTTTGCTCGATGCTGATCTCAACAAGCAGATTGGAAAGGCATCAACAAATCTCTCAAGGTTGTTGCAAAGAGTGTAGAACAACAGTATGCTGACCCTGAACACTTGAGATCATTGTGTACCATGCCTGCATGCTAAGCACTCTCCTGTATGCCAGTGAACCTGGACTATGTATGCGTCACAAAAGAAAAGAGTGCCTTTCACATGCCATGTCTCAGACGCATATTCGGGATCACTTGAAGTGATCAAGTAACAAACAGCGAAGTGCTTGAACATGCAAAGATTCCCAGCATGGTCACACTCATCCGCCAATATCACATCAGATGGATGGGCCATGTACATCAGATGGTTGACAAACATATCCCCAAAGACCTTCATTATTTGGAACTTGCCTCTGGCAATAGGTCAATCAGATGGCCACATCTCTGCTTCAAGGATTTCTGCAAGCACGACATGAAAGCCCTTGACGATGATGTCAACATCTGGGAAGAGCTTGCTCTAGACAGGCCCAGCTGGCGACACACTCTGATCACTGGCTTGTCAGCCAGTGAGGACAAGCTATGCTTTCTAGCTGATGAAAATTCATCTCAGAGGAAGAAGAAGCAGTTCCAACACACACGAGACTTAACTTTCAAGTGCAGCAAGGACTGCCACTCCCATGTTGGGCTACATAGCTACTACAGATGCAGCACAGCCACCAACGGGGACATCTCTTATGGGTGCACTTCCATCGTCTCTTGAGACTAATGGATGTGAACAGCACTCATTGAATATGTACAGCTTTTGTTCACCAGGGCTCACAAGAACTGGAATTATTTAACTTGTTTCATAAATTCATCATTATTCATTTGAAATCCTCTATAACTGTAATTTATGAAGCTTAACTTTCCCAAATAGAGTTTTTTCAAGTGACTATAAATTGGAGAGACCTTGAATGGTTTGATTTCCACCATTTCATTATTCATTTACAGGTGTTATGCCCAGATTTCCAATTCCACCATTTCATGATGTCATTTACAGGAGTTACAAGAATAGCTTTATTTAGATTAGATGTTGAATAAGTGTCATCTCCAGCTTTTCACATTACAATATAGATAAGTTATGGCCCCTGATTACTGGTCTTCATTTTTTGCAGCATGACTTTACAAAGGAATGGTGGATTTTAGCCAAATATATCTTGACATGTTGAGAGGAGTTATGTCCCTTGATTGTCTTTTTTTTTAATTTTTTTTTTTAACTTTTGTTTGCCAACACAAGTTCTTCATGTAAGGGCATGTGCAGCAAATTGTAGTGCCATTTGCAATGCGTCATCTTTGACAGTTATAGTTTATACACGTAACTTTTCTAAATATTTTCAAGTTGGTCTGAGTGGTTCAAGACATCCTGAGAGTCCCAGACACAAGACTCCATCAGAGTACTGGGTGGACACTCTGAGGAAGACTGGGATAGGTAATGATTACTGTTTTATTTTTTCTTGATTTAATTCAGATTTCACATTTAATATTTTCACATTTTGTCTAACTCACACATTCATATATAGTGAGTAACATTTATTTTATGGCCCTTTTAAATATGTGATGTTATTGCAACACTTTAACTTGAACAACCTCATTACATTTTCAGAAAATGAGTTGCTAAGCATGAGCTTAATTTTGTTTCACATGTAATGATATAAACTTTTTCTGGACCTTATGCAATAACATCTTTTGAAAAACAAGTCCAGACTTAAGAAAATTGATTGGTCAGTTTTCAGCGGTGCATAAAGTTTAGCCCGGTTTAATTTCAGTTGGAGAAAGGTTAATAGGGAAAATTGATGTCATAGTGACTTGCTTGGATATCATAACATAAGTGAGAAATGACCTTTTAATGAACTTTAAAAAGAAACATCTTTTCTGATTGGTCAAAATGAAATCTTAAGCTCAGACTCAATATCAAGGCAAGATACTAAATGGTCTGGAGTCAGTATACAACTTTTGCATTTTACATTTTAAGTTATGTACTGAGTATTTGCATTTTCCATGTTTCTTTATTCTATAGTGTTTCGACTCATGTAACCAGCAATATGGTTCAGGCTGTCTTGCCACTTGGATATTTTGTTGGTCTTGTTTCAGCTTGATTCTTAATATGAATCTATTTCTTTTCATTATGACCACCCTTATCACCACACACATAGAAGGATTTTCTTGTCACAATATGGGTTTAATGATAAAACACCAATCAGGCCGATTTAGTCAAGACTAATGTATTGGAGATAATATCTTACTATCATGATTAAATATTATTCTCTTCCAATAGATAAAGTGTAGCACTGTTGAGATGAACCTTAGACTGTGGCTCGCATGCAACTGTCCAAAAAGCTCCATCAAGTTTATACATCCTTTTAAATTTGGTTTCTTTAACAGGCTTCAGTACAGAGAGTACCGGCATGAACACTTTTAGTGGATTGAAGAGACCTAATGAAATGGCCATACCTTATCTGAGCACGTCTTCCTTTATGCGTCAGATGATGGGGACAGAAAAAGGACGCAAAGTGGAAGATCCCACAGGTATACATTTTTGGGCAGACCTTTGATTTCCCTATTATTTCTATGAAACAGATAAATTAGAATCAGTTGAAATGTCATTTTTTGGTGTTTATAAATGCATTTGGTAATTTTATATTTATCATACATTTTCTTTAGATGGCATTTGTTAGTGAGTGGGACAACAACAAGTTGGTATTACAGCTGTTCTTTCTGTTTATCTATTCCACTTTCAGTATTATGTCACAAAGTCTGTTGGTTTTGTCCCAGATTATTAAACACTGGTACATGTGTCTGAATTTTTATAATACGAACTTATGGAATAAAAGGAAAACTTATGGAAATATTATTATTATGGTAAAATCCGAATAATTGGCTTGTCCATGTTTGGTTTGGACATGGGTTTCACCTTAGTTTTATTGGAATTAGTCAGAGTACCAGACTAGTTTTATAGTTGTACCTTAGAAGATTTAAATTGGACATATTTTTGGAGGCAAAGCATCTGCATGATCAAATTGTCGATTATAGAATTTTTTTATGTCCAGCTACAGAAAAAATGTTAAAGACGAAAGGAAATATGAAAGCAGGAAGGGACATCACATGTTGATTTGATCATGTCATGTGGCGCTAGATACAATTGACATCCTGTGAACTGAAGAAAAAATTCCAAGAATTACATTAAGTTGAGAGATAGCAACAAGCCATTGAGCTGCATAGGGTTTGGAACTGAAGTTTGTGCAACTGTACTAGAAGTTAATAAGGTGTATGTATACTTCACAAACTTTTTAGATGCTTACCTGGAAAATGAGTGCAGTCATTTTGCGGATAATGAGTATAGTCATTGCATGGATAATGATTTACATAAACAAACACCTTATAGCACTGCAAGTCCAGGAGCAATTTAATGAGGCAGTGTTTATTAAACATTGGCAGATTCATATAATTTTCTGGATTGTTGAACCTCTTTATAAACAGAGAACCACTGATCTTAACTTTTCTATCCTTTCTTGGTGTTACTGGAACAGAAAGGTGTTGAATATAATGCTTTTAGATAGTTTCCCTACTCGTGTCAGATTTAAGACAGCTTGTCCAATCATTTATCAGAATACTGGTTATACAAGTAGAATTAATTTTTTCAGTAAAATCATCATCTGGCACACCGGCATACAAATCTCAAGAAGAATACTATGATCTGGTGTTGGAACTGAAAAAGGTAAACTGTCTCACTTTTTTACATTAAAATAAATATTAATGAAAATTTTTAAAAAAATCTACATATGATTAGTCATGAAAATTATTTTTCTTTATGCACAGAAATGGACAGTAAGAAAAAAATCAAGAGTTAGCATGTAATGATGTAATGTTTCCTTTGTTAAGAATGTTTTTCATTAGTGTAATTGAGATCATGAGAAAAACCAGTTATGTGTACTCATTTGAAGACATTTTGTGACATTACTGTATTCGCTACAGAAATCGAAGTTTTCCCATTTAAATTTATAGCGAATGTCTCATTTTTAATGTCTTTATCTGAATGTTTTGGCACTGGTAATTAACATGACAAGTTGAAAGAAAAGACAAAGCTAACAATTTTTTTCTAAACAATATTTTTATTTTTAGCATATTGCCAACCTGAAGCAAGAGACTGATGCAATGAAGGCAAAAATCAGAAGGCTTGAAGAAGATAACCAGAAAAAGGTTTGTATAAAAGAAAGTTGAATATCTTACTCATTGTTATTTGAAAAGTTGTTCAGGAAAATTGGAAGAAAATTTCAGAATTGAACAAGATTTTTTGCTCTTAAATATCAGATCTGTCAGATTGACAGATCAAATGATTGCGTGTGTGTGTCATTTGGATTTTTAACATAGCTTTAACAATTTTTCAGTGATATCACTACAATGTCTGCAGTGAGGCAGTTTATAGTGATGTCTAGCACTGAGTCATCATGCTGCAGACATGTAGTATGATGTCCCATCCAGTCACATTACCAGGCCGACCAGTCCTAACACTAAACTCTTAATGCAAAACGCCAAGCAAGGCAGCTGTTAGTACCATTTTTATAAGTCTTTGATATGACTCGGCCAAGGATTGAACCCATGACCTTTGCAACCGAGGCTGACAGTCTAATCACTAGGCCACAGAGCGGTCCAGATCAAATGAAATAAAGTGTATTAGGTTTTGCTTATACATTCTGTTGCAAAAGCTTGTGTTCACTGATCACAAAAAAACATTTATTGTTGCTAAATTAGTTCCTCATTTTCATTACATTATCTGTTTGTTTCAGGAAAGAGAAATGGCTGCACTACTGGATCCTCAGAAGGTAATTTGTCTACTTTCACATTTAGTTTTGTTTTTGATAGCAGTATCTGGGTCACTTTCAATTTATAGCAACCTAATATGATAATGTGTTTGTCAGTATACAGATTTTCAATAAAGTTTGGTTTGAAAAATAGTTCATTAACTGGATGTTGAAATAAGAACAGAGTTGAGCATTGGAAACAAGCTGAATATCTCCAGTCAGTGAGACTGATTTGATCTCTAATCTAAGCAACACGGTGTAACTAGTTACAAAATAATCAAATAGTTTGGAATACACAAATATATTTATTTTAGTTCTACTAGACCAGAAGAGCTAATGAGATCCGATTTTGTCCATTTGTCATCCTTACATTAGAATAAGTTTGTTATCACTGATCCTTTTAAACTGTTTTTTTCCCTTGAAATGTTATGCATACATTCATCCCATGATTTGTTGGTCCAACATGGTAAAATGGTGCCTCTTGGACATCCATTTTGGCCACAACACCAGCCATCTAGAAAATCTTGTCATTGCTGATATGGATGGTCATATCTATATGGGGAAAATCTTGTCATTGCTGATATGGATGGTCATATCTATATGGGGTTTTCCTTACAAGATTTCTTAAGATGTCTACTTAGTCCAAAATGAAAAGGTGATAGTCTGAAGTCCAATGTGGCAGCCATGATGAAAATCTTATCATTTCTCCTCTTGAACGGAAAGTCATATTGACATGAGGTTTTCAGCAGAAGACTTCTTATAAAAGCATGTTGCTTCTGAATGAAAATTGTGTTAATCTTAAAAATCACTGCTTCATCAAAAAGAATGGTCATATCATTGTGATTTTCTATTTTGCTTCAAGACTTCTTACAATGTCTAGTCTAAAAAAAAAATGATAATGATACCATTTACACATCCAGTATGTTTGCCACAATTGTCATCTTGAGAATTTTCTTATTGTTACTGCTGAATGGATGATCATGTCAGCAAGGTTGTTCTTTTTACACCAAAAAATCTTTTTATGATGTCTTGTTGGTTCCAACTGAAAATGGTGCAATCATACATCCATTGGCCATTTTGAAAATCTTGTTAGCACTGCTTCATGTAAATGAATTATTATATTGGCATGTTTTGTGTTGTTTTTATTGTCAGACATCTGATGTCTAGTTGGTTGTAAATGAAAATGAGGCCAGTCTGATCTCCAGTATGGCTGTCACAATGGCAGTTTGGAAACTCTTATCACTACTTCTCTGAGAAAGCTGATAATCTTCACAATATGATTTAACCTCTTATGATGTTTAGTTAATCCTTAATGGAAAATGTTCACATCCTAATACCCAATATGGCCCCATGACAACCATCTTAAAAATCTTGTTAATGTGACTTCTCCAAAGCAGAAGTCATATCAACATTGGGTTTTCACCAGAAGACCATATATAATGTCTTGTTTGTCTTAAATTTAAATGATGTTGTTCTGAACAGAAAGTAAATTTGAAATAAGTTTTTCATTTGAAGAGTTCTTATTGTATCAGGTTGATCCTAAATTAAAAATCATACAGATTGACCCTCAGTATGATCATGTCTATTTCGTCCTCAATGAAAATGTTGCCAATATCACATCCTTTATCTTCACAGCTAATGGATTTCTTGATATATATATATATATATATATATATATATATATATATATATATATATATATATATATATATATATATATATATATATATATATATATATAAGAATGGATGATAATAAAATCACATTGTATAACTACTCCACAAAGTCATGCCAGTGTCAGTCAGTGATGTCACATTGTAACACATTTACACAGTTATGCACAATGTCACTCAGTGATGTCACCTTGTAACACATCTCTGCAAAGTCATGCCTCTGTCAGTCAGTGATATCACATTACTAAATTCATGCACAGTGTCACTCAGTGCTGTCACAAGAAATCTGTCAGTTGTGGCCATCTTGGGTTTTGCAATTCTCATATTATAAAGTATATCAGATTCAGACTGTTATCATTAGCTGTTACATTAGTTGCTGGTTCATAGTGACAATTCAAAGATAGCAGTTAAGTGATGTAGTTTATTATAATGTTTCATTTGTTGGATTGTTGGCATCAAATAATCAACGTTTTGTTGCAAGGTTGACCCACAAATGAGCCACCTTTGTGTCATAATTTCAGGGACCTCAAGCTTGGGCTGTGGATGCACTCTCAATCAGTTAGGAGGGGTTATGGGTATTTGCCTACCACCATCCCCTGGTCTTGGTTAAAAAAAATAATACAGAAAACAGGTAGTCAGAATTGCAAGATAGTTCTGATAGCCCCTGTCTAACTGGGACAAGTCCAGGGTGAACGATCTACTCCATCTAGCATTAAACCTACCAGGAAAGTTACAGCCAAGCCAGATATCTTCAAACAACCATGTTCGCAAGTGTTACACCCCCATCTGGACCCTTTCTGTCATGGCCCATTTCAGGAGAGCCTTGCAAGAGAAAGGAAAAGAATTTTAGACCTTTGGTTATGGAGAGAATCTTGAGATCAAGAATGCCCTCCACTCTAATAATTAAGAGGAAAAGTAGCATTGTTTAAAGGACTTGCACTGAGGAGTACATTGTCCCTTTGAATGCCTTCTTCCATCTACTAGTTAACTTTTTTTATCTGGCTCTACAAAGTAACCAATTACTATCAAAGTCTACACCTCTGATGTCATATTCAAGTATCATGGCAGAAAAGATATCGATCATGATAAAGGCCTATCAATCCTACTAGCCAATTGTGAGTTGAATAGGCAAACATCACTCATCATGTTTCAAACTGGAGTCTATCTTATCAAGGCTCAATTCAGAAAAATTCTCATTATTCCAGACCTTGCTAAAGATGTTACCATGCTAAGCTCAATTCTGAATGTTAAGCACAGAACTGTGGTGCTTTAACTTTGTGCATTAGCCATCTGGTGTATGTTTTTCTTTGTTATTCAGAGTAAAATTTAATTTTTGTTCAAGTGGAAATGTGTCATTATTAAAACTTTAAACTTTCAGAGTGAGGAGTTGAGGCGAACATTAGCTGACAAACGTCCGGATTCTAGCGCAGTTATTCACAGTCTCAAACAGAAAATACTGAAGTTGGAGATGCAGCTAAGGGATAAAGAGAATGCACATGTGTAAGTATGACACATACTTCTCTTAAAAGCTTATGTCAAAAAGTTATTACATCATTTACTTTTTCTGAGCCAGTAATCTGCACCAGTGTAAATGCACTTACATGTAGTGTGGATTTACATACATGTTCTGTAGATATGTTTAATCAGCCTACATCAGTCAGATGCATTTTAATTGAAAACTAGATTTCCTGTAAATCTAGTTAAAAACAGTCATACAAGATCACTAATGGATAGGGTGCTTGGATGGTGTTTATTTGTAGATGATCCCGGTCACTAAGTTGGCCTTGAATCATCACCTTGATAATGCAGAATACATCTACATCAGTCAAGTTAGCACCTTAATTGTACTTTACAATTAACTGAATTAGAGTAGGTTTAGATGATTGACATTTAACTTCTTGTGTTTTTGAAACAGACTTGAGACAAATTTTGTTTTAGCTTTCTGGCTTAACATATCTTCATTTTGTTTGCCAGTGACAAAATTATGTCAAAAACTGACAGTAATTTTTTTTCTTTTGTAAAGTTAATTTTAATGAGTTGGCTTAAATAAATGTTATTTATTTGGTTTTTGATAATATAAAATTTTAATGTTATAGTTTGAAAAGTCAGATCATAATATTGTTTATTATATTTTAATTAAATCTTGTTGATAATATCATTAAATAGACAACACTGTGAAAAAGATTTTTTCACTTTGTGTCTCGTATATTAGTTACTTGGGGACATGCAAGCCACAGATACAGATATTTTCTTATTCCTTTATTCGCTTTGCTGGTCATAGATCAGAACAGTTTTGGGAATCTCTGCTGTCATTTATTGACTCAAGTTTCTTATCATTACTCCAACTACACTAAGAAATCTTATGATGTTTGATTATTCCTAAATAAAATATTGTTGACAACCAATATGAACACCTTAGTAGCTATCTTGAAAATCTACCAATTCTGAATGGTGTTTACTTGGTTCTACATAAAAATGGTGCTGATGTTAATATTGATACTCCTCCTGAATGGATTGTCACATTAGCAATGGGTTTTCACTAAAGGAATCTTGTTTTGTCTAGTTTCAATGAAAAATGTGTACAATAAGACCACTATGATGACCATCTTGAAAATGTTATTATTGAACTCCTAAATGGATGGTCATATTGACATTGGTAATGCAAGAATATAAAGATAGTTTCAGCACTCTGCAAATATGAAGAAGTAACATTCTTATCTTGGCTTCTGAGAAATTCTTTGCAGCTAGTAGAATGTCAGTTCTTTCACAGAACTCTTCTTTGCTACAACACAATAAAGAGGGTAAGATATAGTGTAGCACATCCATCCTTCTATATGTCCACCCACTTTATTAGATTTTAGTTCAGGTCAGTTCTAGTGTTGGTGCATTGGTGTTCTATGAACACATTGTTTGTTTGTTCAGCCCTCATAGATATGTGATCTGGATTTGGCAGTAGTAATTTGTTTGCTCAGCACCTATGCAAAGGATTGGATCCAAAACCCACGTACCTGTTTGTTATACACTGTATGATGATTTTCGCAAAGTTGTCCAGTTTCCTTCTCTTTGAGGTCTATTTGAAGAAAGTACATTGGCCATATCGAGTTTGTGATATAAGGTATTAGGATTTGTGGTACAATCAATTTAAAAAAAACACTTTTTAATAACACTTTTAGTAAAGGAAATATTTTTTCTAAAATGCTTTTAATCACATGGCAGGAAGCTTCAGAGTGACTTAAAGACAACAAAAATAGAAGAAATGAAGTCACAGATGGAAGCCTTCTATCAAGAAATTGTCAGACTCCAGAACTCCAAAGATGCTGGAATGGATAGATCTGCAAGGTACTCTTAGAACATTTGTTAATTCTCCTGGTGAAAGACCAGAAGAGCTTATGAGTTAGATCTGCATCTTCCATTGTCTGTCCACCCATTGTTAGTTTGCAGTTGTTTCTTTCTCATTATTCCTAACCTACTTGCAAGAAAGTTACAAAACTTTGCACTTTCTTCCAATTGTCTAAAGTGAGGATGGTTTCCCTTTAATTTTTATTATCGTTACTATGCTAGCCATCCTGAAAATCTTATCTCGACTTTTTCAAAACAGCTGGCCAAATCAAAAGGGGTTTTAACTTGAACACTTTTTATGACATGTAGTTGGTCCTAAATGAAATGCTGATTGACATTAAACATGGATGACATTGCATCTTTAAACAATCTTATAACTATCCCTCGTTGATATTATCTAGTGATGGTGGTCCAGACTGAAAATGATGCCAATATGAAGTATGAAGGCCATCTGTAAAATGTTGTAATTGCTGCTTCTCCTGAATGGGCGGTCATATATACAAGGAGTTTTCACTCTAAAGATTTTCAGGGATATTTTTAGTTGATTCGGAATAAAAATGGTTCCAGTATGATCTCCCACATTGGTTGTCATGAAAATCCTGTTATGACTACTTCTTTAAAATTATGCTGACTTAAACTCACAAATCACAGACCAACTCAGAATTGGAAAGTGGCATCTATAATGTAGAACAAATTACAGAGATGGATGTGGTATTATGCTGATAACATACTACACACACATACCTATCTCATGCATACATCTTGACGGGTGAACCTCAACCATGGCATTTTTCATATCAGTGTTCACAGTGGAACATATTCTTGTCAAGTGTGTCAGTTTATACCCTGTGAGACATAATGATTTTGACATGAAAGCTGAGTAAACAAACTATATGATGATGTACTGCCTGAGATAATTGTGTTTTAAAAAAAATGTCAGCCATATATTTTTTAAAGTGTGTTACATGATTTGCTTGTATATTTTATCTTTCAAAATTTTCACATCATTACATTTTAATATTTTAATAATTTTAATATTTTATCTTGATGTACTTCATTTAGAAGTTGTTATCTTCCTAAACTTTTGGTCAGTTGGGTTTTAAATTTCTTTTTCAAGTATGTTATTAGATCATAAAATACATTGGGAGTACAACCGTTGACTCTGTTTACTTCTTGCATCCACACCATAATGGAAGGCAGAATCAGCAAATACATGTCCTGTTTGTTGACCCATCTACATGCAATTCAGACAAGATGGGTCAGTATCATTCCTGATGCCCCCTGTTTTCATTGTCAAGAACAGTCTACTGTTCAAGAGTAATCGGACATTGGTAATACTTCCTGTCTACTCTGGATACTTTATCCCAAGGTCATCTACAGACCCCAGTGCAAGCTCTGAAGTGGTACTTATGGAGGACCAAAGTGTTATGTCGAGAAAGATTGCATCACTTCTTTACCTCGAAAGGACAGTATATCAACACCCTTTCATCCTGGATAAAGTGGGCTATCAGTTCTACATATCAGAAATAACCCCATACCAATGAATTTGCTTTACATCTTGGCTCACAACATTACCCCATCAAAATACACATGCAGCCTCCCAGCAGTTACATCCATATAGAGAGTGTGCCATCTGCTCTGGTAGTAACTGACAATTTTGTGTGATTTGGCACCAGATACCTTTATTAAGGGGAGATCACTCTAACTGCCAGCTAAGTGGGTAGATAACGTTTAGCTTTTTTGTTAAAATGTTTTAATCTGGGAGGGCTGGATTTACAAGGTAGTAGTGTTCTGCAAAAGTATTATGATTTGGTTAGTATTGATGAAGCAGTATGTTACTAGAAAAATTTAGTATATTGAATTCTTAGAAATTGGATTTAGTCAGTAAAGTACAAGGCCCATTAAAGGACTCTTGTATTATTTATGGTTTATCTGTATGTACACATTTTTAAGCCAGTTAAGTTATCAGTATCCTTAGAGAACAGAGATTTCTGTAAATAACACTGTTTTAGTGATTTCATAATTTATGTAATGCTCATTGGTAGTATAACTATTGAATGGTTTATCATGTTTCCTGGAGCAAAATGTTTTAAATTCCATTACTTTGCTAAATCTGAAAAAGTTTAATGCTTGTAAGTTACAATACATTTATATAAGTGTTTAATTTTCAGGACTGGCAAAGAAGGCACAGCAAAAGTCAGGGCATTAAATGAAACAATACTTCGACTAAACAAAACTAATGAACAGCTTCAGATTGAAAATAGAGGCCTGAAGGAGGATCTAAAGAAATCCTTGGATGACACAAAAGATATACCCAGCAGTAAGTACAACATGTGCAGTTTACAGCAAATTGTCTTATAAACTGAGTAACATTATGTTGCATTTTTTTATAATGGAGGCCATAATGTAATTGATGAAAACAGGAACATGAAGGTACCCTTAATGTACTGCTGTATCTCATATAAAAGAGGTGTGGTCTTAGACCTGAAATAATTGATTACATTTTGTTTTATTGTTGAAACATAATTTATTACAATTTATTCCACATCGCCGGGCCCTGGTATGCAAAAGAACATTGTCCATATGACTTCGTTTTCATAGTGGGAACAATGAGTATACGATTGTCAGAAGAGGAGCTTAAGTATCTTGCTGGAGTATACACATGGGTGAGGCCAGATAGGTATGTTGGACTGGAGACTGTCAGTGAAATGTAGCACAGAGAACAAATTTTGTTTTTGATTTTGTATCAAATGGATAGCCAGTATAGCATACAGAGCAGTGGTGAGGTGTGCTCTGATCGAGGTACTCTAAAGATGTCCTGAGCAGCTGTATTTTGAACTTTCTTAAGTTTCTGGAGTAGATATTGTGACGAACCAGACATAATTGAGTTACAATAGTCCAGTCTTGAAAGTACTAATGAACACACGTGTTTTAGTGGCATCAACTGAAAGATATTTGCGAATGGAGTCAATGTGTCTCAGCTCAAGATATGCAGCCATGCATATGTTCATGACATGTTGGTGCAATACGAGAGTACTGTCTAGAGTAATACCTCGGTTTCATACTGACTGTGTGAATTTAACGTTGGTGTTGCTGATATTTATTGTCTGAGGTCAAGGATGTGAATGAGAAAGTCTTTGTGAATATAGTATTCAGGACAATGTAGCAAGAAATTAAAATAGAAACCAGAAAGAAAATATTATTTGAGGACTCAAAATAGCAGTAATAAACGAATATGTGGTCACAGTGACCATATGTTTCATCTCATTTCATGGCAGTTATAGACTAGAACTATCCTGTTCAGACCAGGCTGTGCTTTTGTTCTAATTGGGTATGATGTAGACCAGGCTGTGCTTTTGTTATAATTGGGTATGATGTAGACCAGACTGTGCTTTTGTTATAATTGGGTATGATGTAGACCGGGCTGTGTTTGTGCTTTTGTTATAATTGGGTATGATGTAGACCGGGCTGTGCTTTTGTTATAATTGGGTATGATGTAGACCGGGCTGTGCTTTTGTTATAATTGGGTATGATGTAGACCAGGCTGTGCTTTTGTTCTAATTGGGTATGATGTAGACCAGGCTGTGCTTTTGTTATAATTGGGTATGATGTAGACCAGGCTGTGTTTTTGCTATAATTGGGTATGATGTAGACCAGGCTGTGCTTTTGTTATAATTGGGTATGATGTAGACCAGGCTGTGCTTTTGTTATAATTGGGTATGATGTAGACCAGGCTGTGCTTTTGTTATAATTGGGTATGATGTAGACCAGGCTGTACTTTTGTTATAATTGGGTATGATGTAGACCAGGCTGTGCTTTTGTTATAATTGGGTATGATGTAGACCAGGCTGTGTTTTTGCTATAATTGGGTATGATGTAGACCAGGCTTTGCTTTTGTTATAATTGGGTATGATGTAGACCAGGCTGTGATTTTGCTATAATTGGGTATGATGTAGACCAGGCTGTGCTTTTGTTATAATTGGGTATGATGTAGACCAGGCTGTGCTTTTGTTATAATTGGGTATGATGTAGACCAGGCTGTGCTTTTGTTATAATTGGGTATGATGTAGACCAGGCTGTGTTTTTGTTATAATTGGGTATGATGTAGACCAGGCTGTGTTTTTGCTATAATTGGGTATGATGTAGACCAGATCATGGGTTCGATCCCTGGGCCGAGTCATTCCAAAGACTTACACAAATGGTACTAACAGCTGCCTCGCTTGGCGCTCAGCATTAAGAGGTTAGTGTTAGGACTGGTCGGCCTGGTGTCAGAATAATGCGACTGGGTGGGACATCATCCTACATGTCTGTGGCATGATGCCTCAGTGCTAGACATCACTATAAACTGCCTCACTGCAGACATCGTAGCGATGTGACTGAATGTTTTTTAAAGCTACGTTAATAATCCTAATCACACACACATCTGGCCTTATGTGTACACACCAGCAAGATACTTACGCTCCTTTTCTGACAATCATATATTTTATTATTCCCATTATGAAAATAAAGTCATATGGACAATGTTCTTTTGCATACCAGGGCCCAGCAATGTGGAATGAATTGTAGGGCATAACCGACTTTTGATTCGGAAATTGGATTCCACCGGATAGTATGAACTTCCGATTAATCGGAGTCGGACAAGGCAGGAATGACCGATTCGCATAATAAAAATAATAAAGTTGAATTTCTATAGCACCGTGTCTAACACTGCGTTTCATTTGATAGTGCATTAATAAAGTTAAATAAGAAGTCAGAAAAGTCCAATATGGTCAACACAACCACGCTGTGAGACAGTCTATTTGAACTGACGGGTAAAAACCGGAAATGAAGCCGGATATGGTAAAGTACTAAGTAACATACTAGACATGGCAAAACCAGATACCAGAAACCCGGAAACGGAAGATGAAGTTTTTTAGAAAAAAAATACAGATTTAGCATTTCCGATTAATCTAATCATATCCGGAATCGGAAAAATTTCATACCCAAAATCCAGAATCGGAAATCAGTAGAAAAATGCTAATTGGTTATGCCCTAATGAATTGCCCATTGAAATTAGACACAAAGACACAAAGATCTCTTTCAAGAGTGCTCTTAAAATTCATCTTTTTTGAGTGCAAGCACAAACTTAAAGACCTAATAATGTTTCCTACCTTAAATATTTTCAGCATTTTTTGTTTTCCAATTTCACGGTGTTTGTTTTTTGTTAGGCGCAATGCAAAGTCCTCATTATTATTATTATTGATTATTATTATGATTATTATTATTATTATTATTATTATTATTATTATTATTATTATTATTATACATGTTACATATATTCATAACAAAATAATGCTGGAACTTTCTAAATTTTCCATTTGCATTATTGTGATTATTATTATTATTATTATTTTCAGAGGAATATGAAGACATGAATAGAAAGGAGCTGCTTAGGACGATAAAGAAGTTAGACAAGGTGATCTTATGCAAAGTATTTGTCTTACCTGAAAGAGCTTTGAAGGAATCTAAGTTTCTAAGTGATTCCTTTTTATAGTATGCAGGAATATTTGTCCTTTGTTTCATGCATACCTGTGTGCAGCATAGATTTATGTTTTATAAGAGACATTTGAGAAATTAAGTGATTCCTTCATTTAGAAACAATATTTCATTAACTCATTTGACCCCGATGCCGTGTTTACGCATAATCCAGTTTCTGCATTCAATGGCCGATACCGTCTTTTCGTGAAGTTTTTTGACTGCATTCAATGGCCAGTACCGCTTTTCTGCGGTCCGAATGTATGGTCGAGATAAAGTCTCTGATTGGTTACAAATGGGGCTTTTCCTAGCATCAGACCCACTTGTAGCCAATCAGAAATGAATTTACGTTGGTTTGGGCAAACTTTAAATGTTCGTAAACCAAGGATTACTACTTGGGATCTGTTTCAATACACGTGTTTTTATCTTTAAAAAATCGTAAAATGATAGCGGAAGCACGAGTGGTTTTTGATGGCGGTGAGGGCGAGAATGAGGAGTTTATCGGGTTTGATCTTGAAAATATTGAGTAATTAGAGGAGAGATATGTTTGACAGTTGGATAATTTGCGAGATTTCAAATGGGACATTGAAGATTCTTGAGATTGAATAGTCAAAAAAAGCGGATGCTGATAGCAAAAATGAAAGAGTTTCTGCTGATCTAGCAGATTGGAGCGATCATCTTCTGTCTATCCAAATCAATGATTTTAGTGGAATGAATCCTGGACCTACAACATACAATGACAAATAGACAAGGAAAAAAGAAAAATCTATCTTTTTTCACTTATTATTATATCCGGAGAAACTGTACATGGACATCACAAACAAAAACAATCCATATGCCTAAAAATGCATATTGGTATCACCAAACAAACATAGTATCCAACCTGCAAAATGTGTTTATTGAACAAAGTTCTATCTTAACCAAAAACTGGATGTGAACATTGCCAAGTAATGTATGTACGAATTGTTTCAAACCATATCACATTAAATTTTCCTGGTTTATTTTAATGGAATTAAGTGTTGATGATGTGATATTCCTAACAATGTGGCACATAATTTTGTAAAAAAAAATGTATAAATAAATTGTGAAAGACTTGGGAAAATAGAAAGAAAAATACATCACTGTGTAGACAAATTAATTTGGATTAATTTGTGAAATTTTCATGGATTAATATTGGATACAAGAAGAGAAATTAAAGTAAATGTGAAGGCATGTGCATGATTTCTACAAAATTTTCCAAACAGGTAAAACACTCTGGGGCACTAGCAGCTAGTCACAGCTTAGTGTGGCTGGGGCACAGTAACAGTGTTACTGATAAGTTTCTTGGGGCTGAAAGAGTTAACGGCATTCAATTTTAATTGAGCGGGAAAGAATTGGTGTCATGAAACTTGAGCATTCTTGTGACAGTTACCTTGTATCTTGTCATTGCTTACGAGATTGTGTTTATATTCTTCTGTAGTGAATTAAAATCCTCCTCATCTTCCAATGTTTTAAGCTGATGTTATTGTTGAATTAGTTGGGGTTTTTTTGTCCAGTAAAAACTATTCGGAGTCCCCCCAGAATAAGCAGTTTTATTGGTTGAAATGTTTGCTTTCTCCAGGTAGTCTAAATCCAAATTCAAATCGCTGTAACATTAACTGGTCAGTTTTGATTTTGGTAAATTGGCTTTATTTAATATATTTTCTCCTTTATTTCATTTAGAATTTGCAGAGGGCAGAGAATAAACTGGAAACAGGATCTTTGGCCTCTTATGACAGCCGTACTGAAATACAAGGTACTGTGTGTCAATACATGTATTGTACAATAATAAAGGTTCAGGGCTGCAGTATTAGTGGTCTGAAGTTTGTCTTGGTTAAAATTCACTTAAGGATGTTTGCTGCTCACAAGTTCACATTTACCATGCACCTTGTCAATCAAGTCATTAGTGTATCAATGTTATCGCATAATTTTTTTAACTAGATAGAGGAGATTGTGGATGTTTTTATGACATGAAAAGAACACTGTTGTGCTATAAGGTATTGAAAAGGATGAATCTAAGTGCAATATTAGAAAGAATAATATTCTAAACAAAAATTAAAAAAATGTTGAATCTTACAAAATTGATGTAAATTTATGAACATTAAATCATCTCTAGAGTGTGTAACTCGCATTAAAATATAATCGTAATACAAAGTAATATGGTGGAAACTTTAGTTCAGTAGCCTACTCTTGTCTTGGTATGTACAGTTCGAGGAATGTACTAGGCAAATCAATCCAATCTATCACAACAACAGCTCCAGCTCCTTCGTCACCATGGTATCATGATAAACTTTCTCAGCAGAACCAGTAGGACATTTACCACATTGATTCAATGCCTGATTGCCTGCCACAGAGCAAGATCAAAAGATCAAGATCAAAACAAATCACCATTTTAGCCCTCTGTCCATTGATGGGTACTCTTAATTTTTTCTGTAACACTATTGCTGAACATCCATGTACCCAGTCTCCCCAGAGTTACATCTATGTGGAGAGCATGCCTTCTTTAATAGCAACTTAATTATTCTTTGGATTTGGCGCCAATCCCTTTATCAAGTTAAGATCACTTTAACTGCCAGGGTGGGTAGATGCCTTTTTTAACTAAAATGTTTTGGCCTGGGATGTCTGGATTTGTGGGATTGTTGTGATTATCCCAAGGTGTTATAATTGGGCTAGTATTATCAAAGAGAAAGATTTGATTTCCCATCCTTTGAACTTTTGGTTTTGACAGTACAACTTTACATTGGCTTCTTGGATTGATTCTAAACTTTGTATGCACTGTTGTAATGATGAGACATTTAATAATTTATTTCATGCATTTGACATGACATTTGAAGCAGTTTTGGCCCTTGATCGTCTGCCATTCTAACTTTGGTTTCTGCAGCATAACTTTATGAAGAATTGCTGGGCTTTTAATCAGATTTGTCCTGCAGCTTTATGTTGAAACCTTCCTTGAGTGTTTCCATATTATGTATATTATGTATTATTATATTATATTATGTAGAAGAGTTATGGCCAGTTGATTACCCATAACCCTAACATTGGTTTGTAAAGTATACTTAGGATTGTTTTATTTTATCCATATTTATTATTCAATATTATATTAATGAGTCATTGATACTATTTGATTTACACCATCCCAGGTCATCATTTAGAGTGGTTATTGATTGCTTGTTCTACTTACTTTAGATTACCAACATAACTTTATGAAATATGGTGTCGGTGGGGATTTCAGCTCTATTAGCACACAACTTAATACTATTTTTGAGACCATGATTCAATTTGCTGTTATTTGTTGTTATTTAGAAAAGCTCAGGACCTTGATTGGATGCCATGCTAAACTTTGGTTTCACTGAAGAATTGCACAAAAATTTTAAGATCCAAGTTAATTTGTTAGGAGAGTGAATTCCATTTATTTTCAGACTTTGGTTTTTGTGCCCAAACATTACCTCATAAAATAGGATTTCAAGCTTATTTTCATTTATTTGCAGTTTGAAATTGTTTTGTCAAGTGAATTCCATTTATTTTCAGACTTTTGTTTATGTACCCAAGCTGTGCCCCCCAAAAATAGAATTTCAAGCTTATTTCATTTGCAGTTTGAAATTGTTGTGTAGTTAATTGAGCTTGATGGTCATCACCAAACTTTGTAGATGGCTTGCACTTTGAGTGGTGTAAATACTCTCAAGATTAGATCCTAATAGAATATGAAGCAAAGAAGAAATCTTGTGTTAAATCATCTGTAAGTTCTTAAATCACAAATGGTGAAATTTTTTAGAAAAATATCTTTTACATTGACATAAGATACGAGTCAATGATCATCCTGACAGTACAGGAAAGTGAGAACAGAATTAGCAAGGGATAAAATTTCAAACCATTTGAGTTAGTCTTCTTGAACTGCTTGGAAAAGTAGAAAGAGTGTTACCAATAGTTTTCATATTTGTGTCTGTAATTGCTGCTTATTCAGGTCTGTGGCTTTTATTGTGATGCTCCTGTTTCATCCCTATCAGTGCCTACTCAAGACTGTCATATATGCTTTTAGGAGTATGTAGGATAGCAGACATGGTGATTTTAAATTGGATTTCATTTCTCTTGAGTATGTGTTAGTAGATAAGTAAAATAATATGTAGCAGTAGGAGTTACAATATCATTGTCGACAGTAATATTTTTGTGAGGAAGAAAATCTTTTACAGGGAAGATCTGGCGTTCCACCAAACCCTTGTTACCTTAGTGGCTCCAGTAATATTTAGTAAGAATATGGGTATGTGAGAAAGCTTGCCAGTAGCTTCTCATGGGTCAGTGGTTCTATCCAGGGTTTTCCTGGGTTCTTCCTCCACCATTAACATTGGCTGCCATGTATAGCCTATCTTGTGCTGAAAAATGGTGTTAAACTCCATAACAACAACAACAACATTTAATAAGAAGAACTGTCTGAAAGAATGCAATTTGCAGATTATTGTTAGTGCTGAGAACCATTTTCATTTGATAAAGATTCAGTGACATACACCTCCATATAAGGAAGAATGGACACCTTATAAAAAACATTATTGTTTAACAATTGTTCCAAACTTGCATTTTCACCTTTGTTCAAGGACATATGTTCAGAGGAGACAGTTATTTTGGTTCTTTAAGTGACATTCATAAACAAGCTGCAGTATACATGATATCACTGGTGATCAAATCAAGGCAAAACAGCCATCTCAGCCGAGTTGGTTTTAAGAAGTTATTTATGCACCTGAAGGAAAGGAAATAAAATACGGATTAAAAATATTATTTCCTCATCTACAGGTAAAATTCATCTGGAGGGTTCCATAGAGGAAAGGCTAGAACAGCTGGACAAGAGAGAGACAGAGCTTTTAGAAGAGCTAGAAAAACAAAAGAAACTTAACAAGGCACTACAAGAAGAGAAAAAAAGACTCAAGAAGAGATTGAAAGAGACAGAGTAAGTTGTACAAGTTTGAAACTCAATCTTGACCATGTTAGTTTTCTTACAGCAAAAAAGAAATGTGAAAAGAGTCATTTTAAAAAGTGTCAGTATATTTCTTAACAAAGAAAAATGTAGAATCAGTTAACAAGGAACATTATTGTTCACAAAATTTCATTTACAAGTTATGTACAGAAAAAGAAATTCTCAGCATTTAAGATATTTGTATCTTTTTCGATTTTCTGATGATGATTATGTCATCTTTTATTATCAGTCAAGAATCAAACTATGTAGAAGCAAGGTCAGACAGGGGTTCACATAGACCACCATCAGCACGATCTCCACAATCCTCTCCCAGAAAGGCCTCTGTAAGCTCAAGGTAATATAAATTTGTTTCTTGATTATTTTTCAACTTAAACTCTTCAGATAGTGAGAAACAGGTGTCACCAGAGGTGATTACTGGCAGCAGTTATTATATAAATCTAAGGTTTTTTTTGGGTGAAGATTTCTTTTTGTGGTATACGAGGAGATTTCATAATGGTATTTCTCAGAACCAATCTTGTATTTGAATCTTTCTAATCATGAATCATACAAAATTTTCTAATTTTAATGATGGTCATTGTTCTAAAACCAATGGTTACTGAGCAGCTCAAAATAGCATGGTCATGACATTTTTCACATAGATATGACATTTGTTGCTCCACTGTTTTCTTAGTAGTATGAACACAAAGAAATTGAACATATGATGACTTTGTTGCGGCTTCTCTTTTTTTATTGGACAAAAATAACTTTATAGGCTTTATACCAGTTTAAATGATCACATGAACTGTTATGTGAAAGATACGATTGAAATCCATGAAAGAATGTGACACCTTGGGAAATTATCAGCAGTTATGACCCATGATAAATTAACCTATAATTAATTTGTGTATATTCATGTTGTTTTCTTCTTTTTTGGTTGGTTTTACCTGCACTTTTTAACACATTTTTGGGCATATACCAAAAAAAATGGGAGTTGAGAGCCATTCCAAAATACACATCAAGGCAGCTAACCTTGAGTAGCTTGGTCAGGTATTGAACCCATAATGCATGGATTCCAAGTTTGATGCTTTTCCAACTGAACCACCACAGCACCTTATGAATGTTCATGCAGATATTATTTTTAGTGACATGGCACTGTTTTGTATACATTTATGTAATGACCAATTCATGAGGATAGATGTTTAAATATATAGTTCTAGAAAATACAAACCAACCTGTACATTTGTTTTGCTGTTTAAAATTGCTTGGACTCTTAAAAAATAAAAAATATGAATTTTTCAAAAAGTAAAAGACTCAAATATTTCACTAGTGATCTTCCATAAATGTTTGCCAGTATTGAATCTTTAAAAACTCATAGTGTGGGTTCCTAGTATATGATCTTGAGTTTGATAAATATGCTTTACCATGTAGGATAGACATGAAAAAGAAACATGTAAATGCAAACATCTGTCACTTTGCAGTAGCTTTTAGTAAATTAGATGCCAACACATATATCAAATTGATGTCAGTCAATAACTGTTCTATATATATACCACCCAGTGCAAGAAGAGCATCTGTTGATAGCAAAGTGTCCACTGTTCAGAGACAGAAAATAGAGACATTTAAGAAGAATAGAGCAGCTAAACAAATCCAGACAAGATGGCGGGCACATAACCAACAGAAACAGGTCAGTTTACATGGCAGTTTTCCAACTTTCTGAAGAAATTAAAAATCCGTATTGTTGTAGACTAATACTTTTTTCTAGGCTTTTAACATATATATATATCTACACAGTAGATTATGCATGTATCCTAATGCAAGCACACTATTTTATTCATAAGCTTTGATTCACATGTTGTGTAAATCTGTATATTTGATTCAGTTTGTAAACAATCTTTTTACATAGTAGACTATGGATGTATACTTGAGATATAAATGACAATTAGTACTTTTCATTCTCATCATCATCATCACTGCCCGTCACTCCTATCAGGGTATGGGCCGCCAACTACAGATCTCCAGAGTCCTCTGTCCTGGGCAATTTTTTTCTAGCTGGTTCCAGGTGTAGCCCATCTTGGTGGTGTCCGCTTGGAGGTTGCGTCGCCAGGTGTTTCTTGGACGGCCTCTCTTCCGCTTGCCTTGTGGGTTCCACCTCAGTGCCTGCCTGGTGATACTGGTTGGCGGTTTTCGTAGGGTGTGCCCTATCCAGCCCCATCTCTTCTTCCTGATTTCTTCTTCAGCAGGAAGTTGGAAGGTCCTTTCCCAAAGATTGGCATTGCTGATGGTGTCAGGCCAGTGGATCCGGAGAATCCTTCTGAGGCAGCTGTTGATGAAGGTCTGGACTTTCCTGATGGTGGTCTTGGTCGTCCTCCAGGTCTCTGCTCCATACAGTAAGACTGACTTCACATTGGAGTTGAACAGTCGGATCTTGGTGGTCAAGGACAGCTCTTTGGAGGTCCAGATATTCTTGAGCTGGATGAAGGCGGCTCTTGCTTTGCCGATCCTTGCCTTGACGTCTGCGTCTGTACTGCCCTGCTGGTCAATGATGCTACCCAGGTAGGTGAAGGACTGCACTTCTTCCAGGGGACTTCCATTCAGGGTGACTGGTTCGGTACTTGTGGAGTTGATCTTCAGGATCTTGGTCTTGTCCTCGTGGATGTTGAGGCCAACTTGTGAAGACGTGGCTGCCACAACGTTTGTCTTTTCTTGCATCTGCTGTTTGCTGTGTGAAAGGAGTTCAAGGTCGTCGGCAAAATCCAAGTCGTCTAGCTGGCTCCACAAAGTCCACTGAATTCCGTTCCTGTGCTCGCTGGTGGACGTCTTCATAATCCAGTCGATGGCGAGGAGGAAGAGAAACGGTGATAACAAGCATCCTTGTCGGACTCCAGTTCGCACCTGGAAGCTGTCTGTGAGCTGCCCTCCATGGATAACTCTGCAGGACATGCCGCCGTAGGAGTTCCTGATTAGGTTGACCATCTTGGCTGGGATGCCGTTGTGCCGAAGGAGTTTCCAGAGGGTTTCTCGATCCACGCTGTCGAACGCCTTCTCGTAGTCGATGAAGTTGATGTACAACGGGGAGTTCCACTCTAGGGACTGTTCGACTATGATGCGGAGCGTTGCAATCTGGTCCGTGCAGGATCTGTTCTGCCGGAAGCCTGCTTGCTCATCTCGCAGCTGTGCGTCCACGGTTGCCTTCATCCTTTCCAAGAGGACTCGGTTGAAGACCTTCCCTGGCACAGATAGGAGTGTGATGCCCCTGTAGTTGTTACAGTTGCTGAGGTCGCCTTTCTTGGGAAGCTTCCTTCCAGTCTGCCGGTACGTCTTCTTCCTCCCAAATCCTCTCAAAGAGTGGGTACAGCATCTCCACTGACGCATCTAGGTCTGCCTTTAGCACCTCTGCTGGGATGTCGTCGGGTCCAGCCGCCTTCCCGCTCTTTATCAGGGTGATGGCCTTCCTGATCTCGTCTCTGGTCGGTTTCTCGCAATTGATCGGGAGATCCATGTTAGCTGGTTCGATGTCTGGGGGGGTTCGCGGATGCTGGCCTGTTCAGGAGATCCTCAAAATGCTCTGCCCATCTGTTCATCTGCTGGTCTAAACTGTTGATGGTATTCCCCTGCTTGTCCTTGACAGGTCTTTCTGGTTTGCTGAAATTCCCGGAGAGTCGTCTGGTGATGTCGTACAGCTGTTTCATGTTACCGCTGTACGCTGCCTGCTCCGCCTCAGCTGCCAGTCCATCTATGTATTCTTTCTTGTCCTTCTTGATGTTTCTCTTCACTACTCTGTGGGCTTCTGCATAAGCTTCTTCAGCCTTGGACTTCGCTGCTCTGGTTCTACTGTTGTAGACTACTGCCTTCTTCCTCTTTCTGTCTTCGATCTTGGTCAAGGTCTCTGCTGTGATCCACTCTTTCTGCTGGTGTTTCTTTGGCCCCACTACTTCTTGGCATGATGCTCTTAGTGTTTCTTTCACTATCTGCCAGCTGTTGAGTACACTGTCTTCTTCTTGAAAAAGTTCCTGAAGCACTTCAAACTTGTTCTTCAGCGTCAGACCAAACTCTTGTCTTATCTTGGGGTCTTTCAGAAGGCTGACGTTGTACTTGACTCTTCTGTCTGACGCTTCCATCTGGTTTCTCTTCAGCTTCAGCTTCAGTTTAGCCACCACCAGGTGATGGTCGGACGCCATGTCTGCTCCTCTTCTCACTCTAACATCCTGCTGGGATCTTCTGAACTTCTTGCTAATGCAAACGTGGTCGATTTGGTTCTCTGTCGCGCTGTCTGGCGATACCCATGTATTCTTGTGGATCCGCTTGTGAGGAAAGATGCTGCCTCCAATGACCAGGCTGTTGAGTGCACACAGGTCTGCAAATCTCTCTCCATTCTCATTCATCTCTCCCAGGGCGTGGGTGCCCATGACTGGTTCGTATCCAGTGTTGTCAGACCCAATCTTGGCATTGACATCTCCCATGAGGATGGTGACGTCCTTGTCCGGATAGGTCTCGAGGATCTTCTGCAGTCTGTTGTAAAACTGGTCTTTGTCCTCCTCTTCACTGTCGTTCGTTGGGGCATAGCACTGGACGACGTTCATCTTGATCTTCCTCTTCTTAGTTCGGAAGGATGCCGTGATGATCCTGGGGCCATGCGCCTCCCATCCAATCAGTGCCCTCTGTGCCTGCTTGGACAGCATGAAGCCTACTCCCTGCGTGTGGGGTGCGTCACTCTCTTCATGCCCGGAGTACAGCAACAGCTCTCCTGTCATCAGTCGTGACTGTCCAGCTTGGGTCCACCGCGTCTCGCTGATGCCTAACACGGCCAGGTTGTTGCTCCTCATCTCGGCTGCTACCTGCGCCGTCTTTCCTGGCTCGTACATGATCCTAACATTCCATGTGCCGATGTTGATTCTCCTGGTAGACAAAAGGGTAGTCTGCTTTGTGGCATCCTTTCGGCTTTCACCACCCAGCGTCATGCGTCTTCGTGATGAAGACCCTTCCTCTCCCAGGATAAAGTTTTCTGTTTCTTCTGTTGTTGACGTTTCTGTAACGTCGTTCTTTTTATGGGGTGGGGGTGCTAACCCCACGCCCAACCCTCCTCCTTTACCCAGACTTGGGACAGGCAGATCATAAATCCCTAAGGATCTCACTTGTGGAGTTCACTTTTCATTCTACCTAGAGAAAACAGACAATTTGTAAACCAAACATATATCTCTTCCTCTTTGATATTTGATAATTTATAATTTGTGTAATATTTTTCCGCATTTCCTATTTATGCTAGATCTTTGTGTATTTTCTATTACCGCCTTCTGAACAAAACTTATGCTGTGTCAGATGATATATTTTTTCTGGTTTTACTCATATGCCTGCTTGAATAATTAGTCAATTTCTTTTAAAAATCAGTTTGAATTTCGGCACACATATTCTCAGCCTTACAACATAGATGTTATCATCTTAGCTAATTAAAAATTATCTCCAAACAAAATGTAGACTGAAAGAGAGAAAGAAGCACATAGTTCTCATAGACAGGAGAAAGAAAATTATATGAATGGAATCAAAGAAGAGGAGGAGATTCATGAAGAAGAAGCCACAATCAATGAATTAAATGGTGATGAAACTACTAAACTAAGCCCAAAACAACAGGAAGAACAAGTATGCATTGTATTTCAGCCATAAGCATGCTGTGCTGGTTTTAAGGTTGCCATAGTTTTTGTCATCTTTGTTTACAAGACAAGGAGGTATTGGCAGACAAAGTTTTTACACAAAAAGCAGAGTGGCTCAAGCACTTGTTTTGCACACTAGAGGTTTGGGTTATGACTGTCATGTTATTCACATGGGTCACTTGAGATGTTTGGGTTATGATGGCTGTGTTTTTCACATGGGTCACTTGAGAGGTTTGGGTTATGATTGCTGTATTTTTTACATGGGTCACTTGTAGTTGATCCTTGACTGCATTTGATCAACAAATTGAGGGAAAGTGCAGTTAATTTACACAAGAACAGTTCATAACAACACTGCAGTCAAACATCACTAAGGGCTGATACAGTACATCCTAATGTTGATTTTCTGCAGTCAGAGTTCAGATTGTTATGACCCCAAGAAAACAAATGATGGACTTGAGTCTGGCTGCTGGTTTTCTTAAGTCTGCTAGTAGACAGAAGTCCACTAACTGCCATTGTAGTGCTAAAATCTCCACTCTGGTCAACCAATTTTGTGTGTTGGTTTATATATATATATATATATATATATATATATATATATATATATATATATATATATATCTCAGATGTTTTTATTTCTTTGTTTTGAAATCCCAGCACACTGCCAGTAATGTTATTTGTCTACTGGAGTTAAGTTGTATTTTATATGGGGTTAATGAGGTTGTTTTTGTTTCTCTTCACAAATTACTTGCAGTACCCAGACAAGTTAATTCTATATTCATGGTAAAGATTTCATTGTTTGTTCCTTTATAGACATTACAGTTCTATAAACAAAATTCATGTCAAGCTAAAAGAGCACTTATCAGTAGCCTCATCCATAATATGTCAGTTATCATATACACTTAATTACAAGATTGCTTGACACATACCCCAGTTTAAGGCTGCTGAAATCTGTTTTCTCTTTACCAACCTACAAGTTGTACTTTGTGAATCTGATCTGTCTGCAAATGTAAGGTGTAGTGTATGGCTTGTCATCTGTGTAGTGTATGACTTGTTATCAGTGTAGTGTATGACTTGTCATCAGTGTAGTGTGTGACTTTTCATCAGTGTAGTGTGTGACTTGTCATCAGTGAGTCAGAGTTAAACTTTGGATAAGTAAACTGGCTAGATAGATAGGAAAAATAAAGTTGTTATGTTGCTGGATAAGTAAACTGGCTAGATAGATAGGAAAAATAAAGTTGTTATGTTGCTGGATAAGTAAACTGGCTAGATAGATAGGAAAAATAAAGTTGTTATGTTGCTGGATAAGTAAACTGGCTAGATAGATAGGAAAAATAAAGTTGTTATGTTGCTGGATAAGTAAACTGGCTAGATAGATAGGAAAAATAAAGTTGTTATGTTGCTGGATAAGTAAACTGGCTAGATAGATAGGAAAAATAAAGTTGTTATGTTGCTGGATAAGTAAACTGGCTAGATAGATAGGAAAAAAAAAGTTGTTATGTTGCTGGATAAGTAAACTGGCTAGATAGATAGGAAAAATAAAGTTGTTATGTTGCTGGATAAGTAAACTGGCTAGATAGATAGGAAAAAAAAAGTTGTTATGTTGCTGGATAAGTAAACTGGCTAGATAGATAGGAAAAATAAAGTTGTTATGTTGCTGGATAAGTAAACTGGCTAGATAGATAGGAAAAATAAAGTTGTTATGTTGCTGGATAAGTAAACTGGCTAGATAGATAGGAAAAATAAAGTTGTTATGTTGCTGGATAAGTAAACTGGCTAAATAGATAGGAAAAATAAAGTTGTTATGTTCCTTTTTATCAAATAAAACTTTAAACTTGAATGCTTCACTGTAAGTGCTACTTTTTCTTTCTTCATATCTGTAAAACTGCTTCAGTTTATTAATTCACATTGTTTGATTTCCAAGTGATCTGGTAACTAACATAACACCTTAAAACGTTATTTATGTGGAGACAGACATTTCAGAAGCTTGGTCTGGTTTTTTTGTATGTGGAGACAGACTGGGCTGAATTAAGTGACACTTTGATTATACATTCAATGAGGGATTGCTTCAGGTGGACAGATGTCAGTTATGTAGCATGAACACATCGAGTTTAAATAAGTACCTACAGTTAACAGAATATAGCACTCAGCTAGAAGGGTTGTTAACTGGAAAAACAAAATGGGTGCTGCCAGTACATGCTTAGAGATTAAGGTTAGTAGCACTGAGTTGTTAAATTGCTCAAAAGAACCACCTACAAGTTCACTGAATATAGGATTGTACTTGCACACTGAACATGTATCGAATTCACGGCTCTAACAGTGGGTACTGTTTTTACAAGCATAGGACTTATTGTTCCAGGTGCACTCGCAGTTACCATAGGAAATACCACTTGAGAATTAGGTCTGATATATGGAAAAGCCACATACAAATCAAATTAAAACTTTTGAATTTGATTGGTGTATGGAAAGGGCAAATTCAGATAAAATCCAAACGAGTATTGCATCAGAGAGCAAACACAAATTATAATATAAAGACATGTTCTTTTTTTTGACTTGCATGAAAATGGAATATATATATTTACTAGTAAAAACCCACGCTCAATAGCATTGATCAACACATCACTCACTTAATTTAATTGTCTCATTTTAAAATCCACGTTTATATTATTGCAAGTATTGTGTAATGAATACTGTATTGTATTGGATAAACACATTCATATATGCATTTCTGGAATGGAGGCTTGGCATGAAAATGTAAAAATATTTGATATTATGCAAACATTCCAACATTGCCTTGCAATTTACCCCTTAATTTGGTTTGCCACACTTATAAAACAACCACTACATCATGTCATTTAAATTTTCAGTCAAAACTTTCCCTTATGTGAGTATTTAAGTTAGATCCCTTGTTTGTTGAGTTATTCTATATATGTCATGGGTGAATTAAGCTTTGGCACTATATAAGTTGTTTAACTTTTCTCCAGCAGCATTCCTAGATGCTACTGTAATTAAAGGATAGGTTTTAGAGTTTAGATTTTTATGATAAAAAAAAGTTTTTAATTTCTGGTCATCAGAATTTACTTATTGTTCCTCTATCTTGATATAATCAACATTTTTCATGGGTTATATGACTTAGCATACATTCATGGATTAATATGCCTGACATGGATACATACACCTTGGCATAAATTCATGGATTTATATGGCTTGACAGACATTCATGGATTTATATGGCTTGACATAAATTCATGGATTTATATGGCTTGACATATGCATGGAGTTATATGGCTTGACAGACATTCATGGATTTATATGGCTTGACAGACATTCATGGATTTATATGGCTTGACATAAATTCATGGATTTATATGGCTTGACATAAATTCATGGATTTATTTGGCTTGACAGACATTCATGGATTTATATGGCTTGACATAAATGCATGGAGTTATATGGCTTGACATAAATTCATGGATTTATATGGCTTGACATAAATGCATAGAGTTATATGGCTTGACATAAATTCATGGAGTTATATGGCTTGACATAAATTCATGGATTTATATGTCTTGACATAAATGCATGGAGTTATATGGCTTGACATAAATTCATGGATTTATATGGCTTGACATAAATGCATGGAGTTATATGGCTTGACATAAATTCATGGAGTTATATGGCTTGACATAAATTCATGGATTTATATGGCTTGACATAAATGCATGGAGTTATATATGGCTTGACATAAATTCATGGATTTATATGGCTTGACATAAATGCATGGATTTATATGGCTTGACATAAATTCATGGACTCATTTAGTTTGACTGACATTCAACTATGTTTTGTCATATGCAGTAAATCAGTTTTAGCCAGCCACCTCTGGAAATTAAAAATTATGGCCTTTCCTTTTAAATTAGATGGCTCCTTAACAGATGTTTATTTATGTGGTAATTTAATTCAAGTGACCTCAGTGTGCCCATTTAAGGTCAGTCTTAATTCAGCCGACTTTTGAGACAGGATTTACTGTAGAATTAATGAATATTATAAATCCATAGAACCAAGGTCTTATGTAGTGATTTGTTACAAAATAAACTGTCATTTGAGTTTATATTTTTTAACTTACAAACATTTGAGATTCAGTATGCATTTAAGTTGAGGAGTTATATTAAAATCAGACTTGGAGATTGAGTTTCCACTATTAGTCAGTCAGAAAACATACAGTTTCCATTATATTAGTCAGTTAGAAAACATTCAGTTTCCATTATTAGTCAGTTAAAAAAAATACAGTTTCCATTATTAGTCAGTCAGAAAACATACAGTTTCCATTATTAGCCAGTCAGAAAACATCCAGTTTTCACTATTAGTCAGTCAGAAAACATCCAGTTTCCATTATTAGAAGTAAAAAAACATCCTTTCTAATGTAAAATTGTTTGTATTTGGTCAGAACAAAATTTTATTCTCATACTGAAGCTCAGTAGTGTTGTGATTTTCAGGTCCAGGCCTAGGAATCACCAAGAGATCTTAAGTTCAGAACGGATTGGTTGAAAATTAAGTCTGACTTAAAACTGACCATTCAGATCTCTTTAAAGCCAGACTTCAATATTTATTAGGGTCAGGTCAATCAATACATAATGCAGAATTAGATCTAAATGTTCACTATCTAATTTACATGTGATTTCATGTGGACAGTATGCAGACCGGCTCTGCAAGTACCTTTGCAATAATTCATGGAGTATTTCCATTTATAAAGCATGTATGGTTCATGGATACTATTTAATTATGTTTTAGTAAAATTATAGGTGTAATGTACTTCTTTATAAGGTGGTATATTTAATTGCTTATTATGACATTGTCATAATGAGTGTTTATATATATATATATATATATATATATATATATATATATATATATATATATATATATATATATATATATATATATATATATATATATTATATTATATATCACAGACACACACAATTATTCAGTACTAATCTGATATGACTCATTTAGGATAAGTATGTGGAGGAAGATAAGGTAAAAATGTTTCGAGAAAATTTGGCTGCCAAACAAATTCAGAGAGCCTGGAAACAACATAAACATGATTAGGAGAAAAAACTTGTAAATGTTTCCTGTTTATAAACCAATGCTTTAGCTTGCAAATTTGTTTGTCGTAAAAAACTTCATGTGCATGTTTACCACGAGCAGTGTTGATTTTATTCAGTATTTGCTTGGCACAAAAGCACACCCATTTGTAAACAGCTGCCATCACATAATGCACCATTACATGACGGCATGCAGTGTTCATATTTGCTGAGCTCATGTTAGTGAGAAGTGAGATATATCAGTCACTTTTCTGTCACTATCAGTGTTAACATTTAAGGTATTCTTAAAGCTTCTTTTCTGTATATTTTTCCTAAACCCATTAATAGACTTTTCATTATACATGACTAATCATTGTGTAACAAACCAGAAATGGTCCTGGCTATTAAAAAGTTGTCACTAGAAAAATTGCCAACCTAAATATTTTGTTGCCAAATTTCAAAAAAGTTTGACAGAACAAATAGTGAAAAAAATTTCAAGTCTATTATTGTAATAGGCAGTGAAAATTGAAAGAGATGGGATAGTTAATACTTTGTTGACAATTAACAGTACAGCCATAATATTACAAAGTGTTTTTGCACTACTTCTTCCGTGGTCTTTGAATCCTACATCACTGTTATTGCATAGGTGTGAATATTGTCACCTGAAATAAATGCATTATCAAATGTAAAATATCTACTTTCCTGACATCTACAGTCTCTCTCTCTCTCTCTCTCTCTCTCTCTCTCTCTCTCTCTCTCTCTCTCTCTCTCTCTCTCATTTTTTAAATAGAAACATCAGGTACATGTATTAAGCTTATAATAATAAATGTATTATTATATATACTATTTTGCAAATAATACTTTTGTAAGGAACGTTAGTTAATGACATTTGAATACTTAAACCCTATGATCGTACTTTGCAATGTTGGACAAATGACATATAATGATAAGATAGATTTCATGCATTCAGAAATTAAATGCCTCCTCCCCCCTTTTATGGCTTGCTTCACAAAGTACAGCAATGTCTGCATCAACCAGGAGTTCAGAAATTTATTTTGCCATGCTTTACATGCTTTGCTTTTAGTGAATTGCTTCCTAAATCCCATGAATGATCACTGAATGCTGTAAATTTTTTCTCAACAAGCAAACTAGGATCTCTATTCCCATCAGTGAAACTTACATGAGTCAACACCTGGCATTAATGTACCGTATATGAAAGCATTAATTACCATCCTGAAATTAAACGAAGGAATGAGAAACGTATCACATAGCATATGTGCCCCCAAAAAATAAATTCTGAATAAATATGTCATTTAGTAAACAGTGTTATTTGCATACGAGTTAGCAAGGTGAGATATAAAATGTGGGAAATATTTATCACATGGTTGGTAGTTTGAGACCACATTTGAACTGTTAACATAAATTGACACCCATTTTATGCATTGTTTGTTATTTAAAAAAAGGGCTTTTTTTATTTGTCAATCTATTGCTAGTGCTTTCACTCACTGTAGAACAGGAGATTTCTTTGAAGCATGCTGAAGAGACTTGAGTCTAATCTTCAGTGATTGTGCAGTTTGGGCACAGCTGACCAGAATATGAAATGGGGGCATGTTGGGGGAAGGGGGGAATAAAGCACTCCACTTGGAGAAAAGGTGTGTCCTTTGAGTGAGAATTTCATGTGTAATGGACCTGAAAAACTGGTGAACATTTAGTGAAAACGATGTTCAAATATGCCACAAAAAAAACTTTTCGATAGGTCTCAATCTGTGTGTGTTCGGATTCAATCTCCCAGCTTGGTTTTTGAAAAGATTTATTTTTTGCATTACACACTAGAATAACTATACAGTATTAACTAAATTTATTCAACAACTATTTGAATTCTATGGAAATCTTTGGATTTATTTGAAACTTCAACACAAAAGGAGCATTTTCGATGGAACTTTTTCGGATTTTTGGAAACTGTAATTGAAAGGATTTTTAGAATTCATTCACCATGCTATACATTAATTTAATTCTTTCACTTTTGTATTTTGAGAAATAAGTTATTTTCAATGATGCAAAATTTGTTTGTTTCGCTATTTCTTGTTGCATAATTTAAGTCCCTGGAGTCATAAGATGGAATTGATGGCAAAAGTAAAAGATCAATCAACAAAATTAAAATATATTACTTACCTCACCTGGATTCATGTTTGGTGACACACTCCTTGAAAATATCACAACCAGTTGTAAATGACATGATGACTTGTGCCTTGATACACAGAACATTTCAAGGACACCCAAGTTTCCAGCTGTCAAGAACGTTTGACCTGTTTATCATGATGTAATGTTGCAATTGAAGCATTACTACTATCATAAAATGTAGATCATGTTGGACTGTCAGGTTCAGTGATAGTGTTGTCAGTGGAATGTGCACGAAACCCAGATGCTATTTTGTTAACTTACTCTTTGGATGAGACGACTCAACAGTAAACTTTAATTTACCCACGATAAGGTTGCACTGTTACCCATGATAAGGTTGCACTGTTACCCATGATAAGGTTGCACTATTACCCATGATAAGGTTGCACTGTTACCCATGATAAGGTTGCACTGTTACCCATGATAAGGTTGCACTGTTACCCATGATAAGGTTGCACTGTTACCCATGATAAGGTTGCACTATTACCCATGATAAGGTTGCACTGTTACCCATGATAAGGTTGCACTGTTACCCATGATAAGGTTGCACTGTTACCCATGATAAGGTTGCACTATTACCCATGATAAGGTTGCACTGTTACCCATGATAAGGTTGCACTGTTACCCATGATAAGGTTGCACTATTACCCATGATAAGGTTGCACTGTTACCCATGATAAGGTTGCACTATTACCCATGATAAGGTTGCACTGTTACCCATGATAAGGTTGCACTGTTACCCATGATAAGGTTGCACTGTTACCCATGATAAGGTTGCACTATTACCCATGATAAGGTTGCACTGTTACCCATGATAAGGTTGCACTGTTACCCATGATAAGGTTGCACTGTTACCCATGATAAGGTTGCACTGTTACCCATGATAAGGTTGCACTATTACCCATGATAAGGTTGCACTGTTACCCATGATAAGGTTGCACTGTTACCCATGATAAGGTTGCACTGTTGACAGTATACAAATCTGATTCAGATTTTTTTATAGGAAATCTACCAGAATTAGGCTAGTACATTTGTGTGAGAGTGACTCGTGTCAGTATATAGTGTAGGAAATCTACCAGAATTAGGCTAGTACATTTGTGTGAGAGTGACTCGTGTCAATATATAGTGTAAGAAATCTACCAGAATTAGGCTAGTACATTTGTGTGAGAGTGACTCGTGTCAATATATAGTGTAAGAAATCTACCAGAATTAGGCTAGTACATTTGTGTGAGTGACTCATGTCAATACATACTGTAAGAAATCTACCAGAATTAGGCTAGTACATTTGTGTGAGAGTTGTGTCAATAGATACTGCAGGAAATCTAAAAGAATTAGGCTAGTACATTTGTGTGAGAGACTCGTGTCAATATATAGTGTAGGAAATCTACCAGAATTAGGCTAGTACATTTGTGAGAGTGACTCATGTCAATACATACTGTATGTAAGAAATCTACCAGAATTAGGCTAGTACATTTGTGAGAGAGACTCATGCCAATACATGCTGTAAGAAATCTACCATATGACTGAATTTTTTTTTAAAGCTACATTAAAAATCCAACTTACACACACACACCCACAATTATTAATTAAAACTAGTTCTGATAATTAAAGAGCATATATTAATATTCTAACTTACTAGTTACATTTAATCATAATATTTGTACGTGTCCAAGATTATCTGACATTCAGGTCCATAACTTTCTTGGGCAGTTTTTTAGCTGACTGAGTCTAAATATTGTTTGATGTATGTTGCAACCCTTATAGTAATAAATCATTAATTGTTATTAATACAACTTGTGAGATTTCATTAACTGTTGTGCTTGGAATTAAAAGGTACTTGTCACTAATGATTAATTATCAGGATTTCATTTAAAGCATGAACCAAAAATGTAACCTATGGTCTTTATGATCTCTTGTTTATGTGGTAATTAATAAGAGACCAATACATAAATCATGCTTGGCATGCAATTAAATGGATAAAAATAGGTGTTCTCAGTCTCAAAATTCCATTAATAAAATCAGTGCTTAAACATTGCAATTAGAAATTAATCATTAGAAAGAGGCTGGCTTTCACTATTGTTGATTTAGTTGATGAAATGAATCTGCTATCTTATGTAGGTAAAAGAAGGAAACTTAACAAATTTCTGGCACTACTAAACTTGTTTTAACAGAAGAATATTTAAAATTAAAGTAATGCAGCTTTGTTGCTTTTTAAAAAACAAAGTGTGTTAATTTCTCTTTCTTTCTCTCTCTAAAACTTTACCTATTTCAAAAGCATTTCCAACCTTTTTGGGGCAAGCTCAACTTTCACAAGGGCAAGGGAAATTTTACAGTCAGCTTACATGGGGCAAGCTGACTTTTAGAAAATTTGTAAATCCCTGACATATATATGACACAGAATCAGCTTTTCTTTTAATTGCTGTCTTTATACTCCCAATAAAGAGGCAAGGGTTATGTCAAAATTTTTATTTCCACCAGTCACTCAGTCTTTTCTTCTGACTGAAACACAAGGTTGTGAACCCAAATTTTTTTTCAGATGATGCAAAACTCAGAAGTGATGCTGCTGGAAATTGGATTTCACAAGAACATGAAATGTCAATGTTTTTCCCCCAGATGGAAAGATCTGGGCCTGTTTATGAGACTGGGTGAAAAAAAATTGACATCAAAGTTTTAAAACTCTGAATATAGAAAACACAGATCCACTGACTACTATAATTTTAAAACTTGAAACAAATTTACAGTAGAAACCAGTTGAATTTGTGTACTCATTGAAGTGCCATATACTAATTATAATATGGAAATTTAAATGTATATTGCTGTATTGCTGTTGCAAAAAATAGATGAAAATCATCGCAATTTTTATATTTTGGACAAGTATATACATTAATCTTGGTACAGCTGTACCATTATTTTCTTGTACTTTCTTTCTTATTTTGCACCATGCATGAACCTTTCATTTTTCCTGCACCTTTTAGGAAGAAAAAGTATTAGCTTTCCAAAAAGAGCGGGCAGTTAGACGAATCCAAAATCAATGGACACGGTACAAGTACAAAAAAAATGAAGAGGAAGTGGATGAGGTAAACAAGGGCTTCAGTTTAACATACAATTAGATATAAACTTATTGACTTATGCTTTAGTTAAGGGAGACTGTGATACAGTCCATCTGTCTGCAATGATATCTCCAAAATCTTGGTTAGCCATGTAGTGACCATCTTTGAGAGGATGATGGATTTTAGGCAACTGTGCTTGGATACTTAGAATGAAGTTAAGTTCAGTTATGCAAAAATTACAGTGACAGTTGCATTTTTAAAAATTCTATATTGAAACTTTGTACATGCATCTGTACAAGGAGGGCATGTATATATTTTGGATTACATGATGGGGATGGAGTGGAGTAGGGTCAGTGGCAGGCATATATAGTAAAGTGGAGGCATATGATACAAGGTCTGGAAATAAACTATGACAAAGCATGCAAGTACCTTTAGTTTCCCAATTAGCTTAGAATCTGTTCTCATGAGACATTAGTCAATGCAGATTTGGGTGTATGGAGTTGGCAGTTGGGTAGACAGTAGGGGTAAAACAGTAACAGTTAGGAATGTTTATGGTTATGATAACTAAGCCTTATTTTTATTAGTTTGCAACTTCATGTACAAACATTTTATGAAATGCCTGTGTAAGAAAACATTTGCATAATGTCTTTACAAAAATCAGATGCATAACTTACTAAAATCCTTTTGAATATTATATTTTGTGAATTGGGTGGGGGAAGCAACTTTGGCAGATATGACAGTCAGAATGGACTCTTACCTACATAATCATTAACCTGAATCCCAATCCTCCATGTTGTTACCACTTTCAGCTAGCACTGTGTTTTCTGATGCAGTCTTTAGGAATTGACTATTTTTCAACATGTATGCATGGTTGTTATTTTTTCATAGCTTATTTTTATACACTTTTACCTTCATTTTTAATGTTGTAAACACCATAGAGTATAATTTTTTTTTTCTTAACTGTAACTTTATTTGGTATTATAGTTTTAATGCTAATTTTTTTATGGAGTTGCATTTTGAAGAAAATTCAAGTTTATTTTTAAAAAATCATTGTGAAAAAACATACTTTTCTATATCATTGTTTTAACATTACTTCGGTTTTTGAAAAGAGTAATAATTTTAGTGTACAAATTATTGTGTTACTGCGCATACTTTATTTTGTAAAAAAGTGCCAGTTCCAAGTTTTTAGTGCTTTGTTAATTCCTCATTGATTGTTCCTTGCAGTACAGGTCAAGTCAACAAGCATATCGATCAACTGGGCATGATTTTATCAGTGTTCAAGTATTTCAAGCCGGCATTATAATTCTGTTAAATAATATGACTTTTTTAGCACACATTGAGTGGATTTGCAGTTTAACATTTTTCAAACACATTTTGGATGTGTTCATGCAAGTTGAGCAATTGTAACAGAAAAATGAAATTGTTTGCTCTGACTGGTTAGTAAACAAGTAAAAAATAAATGTCCAGTAAAACTGCTGTCTGAATTATGCACAGGAAAATATATAATATTTGAATTAAGGCTGGCTTGATTAATCTGATAGATAATTTATTTATATACTTACTTGTTTTATTATTGATATAAATGTTAGATTATTTGTTATTTTTGGGGAAGATAATTTATTGCCTTGAAAAATACTATTTTACACTGTACTTTGAAATATAGTTTGTCTGATCTCCTTCACATAAGATTGACTTTGAATACCCTGATTACATATAAAGTAATACCCTGATTACATGTAAAGTAATACCCTGATTACATATAAAGTAATACCCTGTTTACATATAAAGCAATACCCTGATTGCATATAAAGTAATACCCTGATTACATATAAAGTAATACCCTGATTACATATAAAGTAATACCCTGATTACATGTAAAGTAATACCCTGATTACATGTAAAGTAATACCCTGATTACATCTAAAGTAATACACTGATTACATCTAAAGTAATACCTGTTTACATCTAAAGTAATACCCTGATTGCATATAAAGTATTACCCTGATTACATATAAAGTAATACCCTGATTACATCTAAAGTAATACCCTGATTATATCTAAAGTAATACCCTGATTTTTTGTAAAGTAATACCCTGATTACATATAAAGTAATACGAATTTTACGATAAAGCAGGACAATCCCAAGTGCTATAAATAGCTACGTAATCAAAAACCCCAAACATGTATTACTATGCTAAGTTAAAATTTCTGTTTTTTAATGATGCAAACCAAATAACATAACGAATATTTGAAATTTCAATTATAAAAGTTTAACCTTTTTTTCTGAGTTTATCGTGGTATAAACTGTCAGTTGCCGACTCACACAGATTACATAACGCCCTTAGCAACTTTAAGTTTATACCATGATAAACTCAGGAAAAAAATTAAACTTTTAATTACCAGCTACTGGCATTGCAATTTTACTAAAGTCAATCCAAATCTTTATGAATTGACAGCATTTGCTTTATTTAATTGGATGAAAAGAGTCACATGATAATGGTCAGAAATTTGCTTCACATTAATAAATACATGAATTTTTATAAATGGTGTATGTTATAATTGAAACCTAATATAATGATATAATCTTAAACAGGTGTAATAATGGTGCATCTTAACCTGTATCAAACAATAAGGTTAAAAAGTCTCATCTTATTTTTAAAAAATAGGGTGTCTTACATTATACCCCCCAAAAAAAGTTAGAATGTCAATTTTTAAAAACATACAAGACTTGATTGTTTTACCTTATACAAGAATAAGGTTAGAAATTCTAATTTTAAAAAAATTCCTTACCTTAAACCACAATAAGGCTTGAAAGTTTCATCTTATACAAATGCAAGACTGGTGTGTCTTAACTTATACAAGAATAAGTCTAGAAAGTCTAATCTTATACAAGACTAGGGTGTCTTAACTTATAAAAGAATAAGGCTAGAAAGTCTAATCTTATAAAAGAATAAGCATAGCTTGTCTTAACCTATACCAAAATAAGGTTAGAAAGTATCATGTTATTAAAAAAATACAAGACTAGATTGTCTTACCTTATAACAGAATAAGGTTAGAAAGTCTAATCTTATACAAGAATAAGAATAGCATGTCTTACCCTATGACAGAATAAGGTCAGATAGTATATGTTATATAAGTATAATATCATGGTGTCTTATTTTATACCAGAATAAGCAAAGAATATCTTACCTTATACCAGAATAAGGTTAGAAAGTCTAATCTTATACAAGAATAAGCATAGTGTCTCACCCAATACCAAGATAAGGTTAGATAGTATAATGTTATACAAGTATAGGTATAGCGTATATTACCCTATAAAAACATAAGCTTAGAAACCATATTATGCATGTATAATCATGCAGCATTTTACCCAATACTATCAATAAAATTGGTTTTTGGGAATTGAAAAATTTCAAATTCCGAACAATATAATAAGTTCCAAATTTATTTAATATACTGTTTTTCTTTCTTCATTTATCTAACATAAAATTACCTGACGTTCATTTTTATTTTTACTCACAGTAAGGTAAAACCAAGTAACGAATGGGAAATATTTCACAGAGATCTGTGAAAAAATCACGGATGCAAATTAGTTAGGTTCCAATGAAAATTCAGAAACATGAATTGTTGAGGTATTACTGTACATATAAATTAATACCCTGATTACATATAAATTAAAACCCTGATTACATAAAAAGTAAAACCCTGATATAGAAGATACAAACATGATATATAATATCCTTGAAATATTGTAAGCAAAGAAAGTTTAATTATATATTCTGGATAAACAGTTTATTGTTTGAATTTCTTATGCCCTACCAATAATGTTGAAGAAGTGCATATTACTTTTGTACACAAATATATTGCTTAAAAAGTAAAAATAAACCAGTTCTTTTCAAACAGTTTTTTTATTATAAGCAAAATAAGTATTATCAGTTCACAAAAACTCTGAAGATGTCATGTTATAAATTGTTTAATTTTGCTACAGGCTGCAGAGCTGATTGGTGCAGCATTACAGGCTCATTGTTCAAGGCAGAACCGTATGCAACATTATGAAAGTGACACAGAATCCATGGCAACAACCGATTATGATGATGATGTGGCATTACTTCAGTCTGCATTCAGAGGTCACCAGCTGAGAAAAAGAAACATTGAAAAGTGAGTTATAGAAAATTAGTGAAAAACCAAATATTTTTAGAAAAATCTTCTGTTTCATTTTTGAATCCCACAACATGAATTACAAGTCTTAAAAATGTATGTCATATCATTGTTCTGTCCTATATATTTTGTGTAGATGTTTTTATTTCTGAAGATTTAGCAGTAACTAAAGATATTCATGATTCCAGTATGGTTGGCTTGAACAAGTAGGATTGGCTTATATTTAAGAATGTCTAAATTGTATCAAACATTGATGACTTGAACTTTCCAAAGCTCAGACTGGCTTGTGTGTATGTATATGTGATTATACAAACTGCAAGAACAAACTTAAAGAGGAACCCCAAGTGGCTGAGTTGTTGAAAGCGCTCTCCATTATGGATCACTGCCATCTCACCTATCTGTGTGGGTTTAAGTCTTTGATTTGGCCAATGTGGGTATGTGAGAAAGATTGCCAGTAGCTTCTCATGGGTCAGTGGTTCTTTCTGGGATTTTCCTGGGTTCTTCCTCCACCATTATTACTGACCGCCATGTATAGCCTATCTAGTACTGAAAAATGGCATTAAACCCTACAACAACAAACGTAAAGACCTAGAAATGTTTGCTACCTTAAATATTTGCAGCATTTTTTGTTTTCCAATTTCATGGTGTTTGTTTTTGTTTTTTGTTTTCATATCATTATAGATGTTGTAAAGTGCTTAGAGATTCTAAAGATTAGGTGCTATACAAGGTCCTCATTATATATATATATATATATATATATATATATATATATATATATATATATATATATATATATATATATATATATATGTTGCTTGTATATTTATGTGCGTGTGTGTGATCATAGATATCTTATGTACAAGTATGCAGACACACCAACAACAATAGACTGTGTCCTGCATTGTTAAGAATGGAATTATGTAGGACATTTAAAGAGTAATTTGTTCCATTTACTAATAATATGAGAATTTAAATAAATGTTGTAGTTTCACAGAGATTTCAAGATACAGTTCTTACTAATCCATCTTGGAAGGCATAATAAAAAATGGAGACTATTATTAGAACCAATAGCTATTTTATTATTTGTTGTTTGATCAACCCTTTAAATTTATATGCATCAAAGCTTTGTAGTTTGTTCTGTAATGATACAATCTGTTGATACACCTTGACTGCCCATAAAATTTACAACATGAAAAGTATAGGACAGGTATTTAACAAGATGCAAAAAAATTCTGGACAAATTATACCAGAGCATATCAAAGTTTGGTTAACATTCATCATTAAGAGAAAACTGAATATGTATAGTATTTTTATAGTCATATTGTTATATTTGTATAGTTATTGTTGTATTTGTATAGTTATTGTTGTATTTGTATAATCATATTTTTTTTTGTATAATCATTGTTATATTTGTATAGTCATATTGTTATATTTGTATAGTTATTGTTGTATTTGTATAGTTATTGTTGTATTTGTATAGTTATTGTTGTATTTGTATAGTCATATTTTTTTATTTGTATAATCATTGTTATATTTGTATAGTCATATTGTTGTATTTAGCCCATACCAATTATTTGGTTTCCATAGCATTATCTTAGCAGGGATTGAACCAAATTCTGTTTAAAGCTTTATCATTTAGAACAGATATGGCATATGTTTATTTGTCAGTGTTCCACATCATTTATAACAGATATGACACCTGATTTGGTTTAAGTGTTCCACATCATTTAGAACAGATATGGCACCTGATTAATTTTAAGTGCTCCACATAATTTAGAACAGATATTGCACCTGATTAATTTTAAGTGTTCCACATCATTTAGAACAGATATGGCACCTGATTAATTTGAAGTTTTCCACATCATTTATAACAGATATGGCACCTGATTAATTTGAAGTGTTCCACATCATTTAGAACAGATATTGCACCTGATTAAATTGAAGTGTTCCACATCATTTAGAACAGATATGACACCTGATTAATTTTAAGTGCTCCACATTTTTTAGAACAGATATGGCACCTGATTAATTTTAAGTGTTCCACATCATTTAGAACAGATATGGCACCTGATTAATTTGAAGTTTTCCACATAATTTAGAACGGATATGGAACCTGATTAATTGTAAGTGCTCCACATCATTTATAACAGATATTGCACCTGATTAATTTTAAGTGTTCCACATAATTTAGAACAGATATTGCACCTGATTAATTTGAAGTGTTCCACATCATTTAGAACAGATATGACACCTGATTAATTTTAAGTGTTCCAAATCATTTAGAACAGATATGGCACCTGATTAATTTGAAGTTTTCCACATAATTTAGAACAGATATTGCACCTGATTAATTTTAAGTGCTCCACATCATTTATAACAGATATGGCACCTGATTAATTTTAAGTGTTCCACATCATTTAGAACAGATATTGCACCTGATTAATTTGAAGTGTTCCACATCATTTAGAACAGATATGACACCTGATTAATTTTAAGTGCTCCACATTTAGAACAGATATGGCACCTGATTAATTTTAAGTGTTCCACATCATTTATAACAGATATGACACCTGATTAATTTGAAGTGTTCCACATCATTTAGAACAGATATGACACCTGATTAATTTTACGTGCTCCGCATCATTTATAACAGGTATGGCACCTGATTAATTTGAAGTGTTCCACATCATTTATAACAGATATGACACCTGATTAATTTTGTTTTCCACATCATTTATAACAGATATGACACCTGATTAATTTTGTATTCCACATAATTTATAACAGATATGACACCTGATTAATTTGAAGTGTTCCGCATCATTTAGAACAGATATGACACCTGATTAATTTGAAGTGTTCCACATCATTTGGAACAGATATGACACCTGATTAATTTTAAGTGCTCCACATCATTTATAACAGATATGACATCTGATTTGGTTTAAGTGCTCCACATCAATTATAACAGATATGACACCTAATTAATTTTAAGTGTTCCACATCATTTAGAACAGATATGACACCTGATTAATTTTAAGTGCTCCACATTATTTATAACAGATATGACACCTGATTAATTTTAAGTGTTCCACATCATTTATAACAGAAATGGCACCTGATTAATTTTAAGTATTCCACATCAATTATAACAGATATGACACCTAATTAATTTTAAGTGTTCCACAACATTTATGACAGATTTGACACCTGATTAATTTTAAGTGTTCCACAACATTTATAACAGATATGACACCTGATTAGGTTTAAGTGTTCCACATCATTTAGAACAGATATGACACCTGATTAATTTTAAGTGCTCCATATCATTTATAACAGATATGGCACCTGATTTAAGACTTTATGCCCTCAGATCTAAGGTAGACCGGTCTGAAGTGCACACATACAAGAGAAACTGCAAAAAGTAGGATAAGGTGGACATTTTTAATAAAGAGTCTTCTCCATGCGAAAATTATGGGTCTGTTAAGCAAAAAAAAACACATAAAAAAATCCAAAGAACTCTAACTTTTCACCTTCTGCTCATGTGCCAGCAAACTAACCACTGGAAAACATTTTTTTTAGCACAACTAGGCATTGGGCTAATGGAAAATTGCTTGGACATCGATGTATTAGGATGTATTCAGAAATAGTTTCAAAAATGTGTTTCCTACTCGCATTTAATGCAAAAAACAGCAACCTTCAGGGCTTAATGTGTTAAAAGGTTAGTGTTAGGACTGGTCAACCTGGTGTCAGAATAATGTAACTGGGTGGGACATCATGTCACATGTGGCAGTGTTTAGTGTTTATCTAGAACAGACATTGCATCTGATTGTTGATATTGCTTAGTTTCTGTAGCATTACTTAATTAGGTGTCTTTGATTAGTCTAAATGTAATGGGGTTAAAACTACAAAGGATAAATAAATCAAATGGCTCAGATTTTATTTAGGACTGTTGAATTTGAAACAAATATATCAAGGAATGTGATATAATGAGAGCTTGAATGAGTTGGATTTCCAGGATTCCACATCATCATTAAGACAAGTTAGATTCCCAGGTTGATCATTCCCATACATTTGCTTTCCATTTTGTTTATATCTTAAATTTAAATGAAGAGTAAGAAGTAAGATGATAGTGTAGTAGATTAATGAGATGCTAAAGTCTCATCCCTCAAGTAGGTATTTCTTATAAAATTAAAATTAGAGAATTTGGACTGCAGATGTCATTCTAGTTAAGATCTGAAATTTTGTTTGTTCTGTTGTGTTTTCAATCAATATGGATGTTTACATATGGTTTTCAGCTTTTACCTACCCTCATCCTTCTGCTTGTGTGTTACTATTTCTTTCTTCCAATGTCATAGTTAATTACAATTGTTTTTTGTGCATATAGGTGGTTATCTAGAGAAAGAGAAGATGATGATGAGAGTATCATAACACCACGTCAGTCGTCTCTTACCTCATCAACAAGGTCAAGGCCACAGTCAGGTGAGAACTTACTCTTCTTTACATTGGATCAGTTCAAAGAGAGAGAGAGATGATTAATTTAAGTGATTCAACCTCGATGGGTCTTTTATCACTATTTTACACCACTTTAATACGTGGTGATAAAATTCCCGTGGGGAAGGAATAGTACCACATCCCCATGGGCATTTATGTGCACATAGTGCTCGTATTTGATTAGGTTGTCATGTCAAACCCCACTCGGGCTATAGACATGAATGTAAGACCGGGGTGAGTAGGTATAGAACTAACACACACTCCACCCTATCATCCAATCAGTGGGAAGAAAGCAGAGGTGCAATGGCACCGGAAAATAGCGAGAGAAGAATAGTTTTCTCATATTGCTATGTTGATGGGCACTGGTCGTGGAAAAGGTGGAAAAGGTCCCGGAGGTTGGCCAGCCGATGTCGTAGATGGATGTCATTTGTGCCCTGGAACGCCCTGGCCATACTTATTTGAAATTCAATCCAGTTATACTAATGGACGCCCTATTTCCAATATTGTGTTTTTTTTCTTCCAAGGCTCTGGAATTATTTGGCTTTAGCAATTTAAACCACTGGCCCCTCTACTTCAGTCCCCACCGCTAGTGAAGTCATATATAAACCTCGTGTGGTGACGTCCTTCTTGGTTTGCCATGTGGCAGCCTTCAATGCTTCCTATATCTGAGGCATCGTGAAGAATATTTCTCCTAAATGGCCCTTTAGTGATGTAGCTTCGCAGTGGTAATCCCGTACACTACCCCAGGTACCTTAGTGCTCTATGGTTGCATTTAATTTTTTGCTATGCAATCCTAAATGGCACTGTTTATCTGCTGATAGCTCTTGTTCACCATAGCCAGGTTTTTATGCCTTATATTGTCTTTCCATAACCTTTATCCAAAATCATATTGTAGCTCTACTTGTCATTGATCTGAAATCTTGATATGATGGCCAAGCACCATCATCTGTTTCTTGTCCAGTGTATTTTGTCAATCGTCCAGTGTGATATCTGTAAGCACCAGTTTGTTCACGTTTGCTCCTTAACCTCTGGTTGGATTTGCCATGAAACTGTTCCAAAGCAATTCTTTCCAAAGTCTAATTGGTGTTAAATTGCAATTGTGCTTCACATACATCCAATGATTGGATGAGCTCACTTGAATACAAAATAAACTTTTAATCAGTCAAACGAAATAATGCAGTATTAGCAATGTCTACAACAACGTGAGGCACACAGTATTGAAAATACCATTTTGATTATTTAAACAGTTATTTAGGAGATGTTCATAACTATTCATAAACTGAATGGTTCAGACTATGACCTGTGCACTCACAGTTCTATAGCACAGAAAAGCATTAAGTCATGGGCTGTCCTCTCTCTCTCAGAGACTTAAAACTTGCAACCGGAGATGGTGGGTTTTGGTTAAAAAAAGCAAGCGATGACAACAAAGCAGTCTTATATGCAAAATGGACTGTCACACTACTTTGCAATTCTTTACTGTTTACTTTTTTTGATACAGCTATTGTATTTATAGTAGTGGTAGAAGTCATATAGTTCATAGAAAGAGCATGCAAGTAAGAGGGCATAAAATATAGCTGGTAATAACAATGGCCATAAATGTAAATATACATACATTGCTTTTTACACAAGGTCCAAAAATAGGTCAACTGCATGAAATTGTTCTGCAATTTAGACTACATTTCCAACATGAATCAAAAGAAGAATTCACTGTACTCTAAAACAAAATGAATTTGATATTTCCTATTTTAAAAAAACATATTTAATCCTGCTTCTCTTTGGGTGTTTGAGTTAAAGGAATTTCATTTTTTTCCACCTTATGATTCCCGACTGAAAAAAACAGAACTGAAACACATGTCAAGGCCAGTCCCTCCAGCGACATCAAATAGAATTGACTGAGGTAATAAATCCAGTCCATTACAACTAAATAAGCAGAAGTTAGTTGGATTGTCCACACAAAACCCCCGAAATCTCCTCCATTCCAACTGGAAAAGTTTATTCAAGGTTGCATTCATTCACAATATGGCTCAAATTTTTAGCTTAAAGTAGATGAAAAGGAGATTTAGTTTTTTAATTAAAGACTATGTCCATGCTAAGCACTCAAGGTCAAAGGTTCCTGGATGACATTATGTGTGTATTGATACTGTTATGGTTTATTGTTGAACCTACAGCTGTGAATTTTCTTTGGAATCCAGCATAAATTCAATTACTCTGTTTCTTATACAGCTTTAGGTGTATAAATCAGGAGTATGTAATAAAAAGGTTACTACATTTGTACAGGAAAAATATGAACTCATTTTTTCTGAGTAATACTGCACTCATTCTGTTGAGTAGTATTGTTCTGAAACACTTGTTCATATTTTCCCATGCAGTAATCTATAGATATTTGATGGTAAATTTTTAACATTATTGATTATACATTGATATTGTATAGGTTAACTGTTTTGTACTTGTAAATGGTTACAGTATTTATTAGAGGTGTGGACTATGGTTGATATTCAATATAATTACTGCTGTATGAACAATGCTCTTAAAGTTGTCATAGTGGCTGGCACTCCCAGGTTACCTATAGCCTGTAATTTCAATCCAGCAAAATTTGTCTTCTAAGGGTGGACAATGATATCTGTGAGTATTAGGAAGCCATTTTGATGAACATAAGCAAAAAGAAAAGAACTTCAGTTTTCTAAGATTTATTTAGTATTTTAGATTCTAAATCGATCTCTTCAAATCAGTCTTTGTGTATTTTGGATTTTTAATTTAGCTTTAACAATTGAAGACCGGGGCCCCGAGTGGCTGAGTGGTCTAACGCACTTTCCGTTACCGATCACTGCCATCTCACCTTTGTCTGCATGAGTTCGAGTCTAGGATTCGGCTAATGCAGTTATTGAGAAAGCTTGCCAGTAGCTTTGCATGGGTCAGTGGTTCTTTCCGGGGGTTTTCTCGGGTTCTTCCTCCACCAATAATACTGGCTGCCATGTATAGCCTATCGTGTGCTGAAAAAAGGCGTTAAACCCTAAAACAATAACAATAACAATTGAAGCCATATCGCTACAATGTTGGCAGTTTATGGTGATGTTTAGCACGTGGGCATCACGCCACAGACATTCAGCATGATATCCCACCCAATCACGTTATCCTGACACAAGGCTGACCATTCCTAACACTAACCTCTTAATGTTGGGTACCAAGTGAGGCAGCTGCTAGTATCACTTTTATGTCTTTGGTATGACTCAGCTGAGGTTGAAACCCATGACCTCCTGAATCCAAAGTAGATGCTGTAACCACTTAAGCCACTGGAGTGGTCTTTTCCTTGACCTAATGCTATGCCATAAGTTTGCACAAAATTTTAGGAACATTTCATTTTTTTCCAGCTTTCATTTAATGGTATGTGCTCAGTTACTGTTTGTATGCATATTAATTGCTTTTTTATTTGAAGTAGAAAAAGTAACCATCATCTTTCAGCAAAGACTTTTTTTTAATTTCAGCAAAGTCCAGGTCCAGCATAACTTCCAAGGTAATTTCCATGTATATGTAGTCACATTCTACAAAACATTACAATTCCAATGAATATTACACAACATATCCTGCATTAACTGCTTGTGACATGTCTCAAAATGTATGTATTTTTGTCTCTTCTAAACAGATTGGTGTTGCATGTATAGTTTAAGACAAGATCAGACAAGAGTGATTTAACGTCGGCAAGATTTAAAACAACAACTGAACATAAGCTCTGTTGTGTTTTTTACTGGCATTGTTGTATGACACAGATGCAGAGAAGTTTGTCAGTTAAGGAAATAATTGTTAACATAATAGAGATCATGAAGTCAAATCTTTGTATTATGGAATAAGTTCAGAGCCCATGTTCCAGTTTGAAAGTTATTTATTTAATAGGGTTTTCACAAACTGAACCAAGCATAAAGGCCATATCATGCTTATGACATGTGAACTAAATGATGACCTTAGACATAATTTTAATTCCTAACAAATGTGTTTGACATCAAACAATAATGAAAGCAAAGAAAAAAATAGAAAAAAAGACATTAAAATCGTAAAAGAGCAAATAATTTTTAAAGCATAACATAATAATCAACAAACAAAAGATTGATTTTTGCATCAATAACAGGATGTTTGTTTGGTTGCCTTGCTATCTTTGATAACATTTGTGACTGAGTAGGCTAATTCAAGTTAGTTTAACTATATTATGTACCCAAGATTTATAACAGTAATCAATTCATCAATTGGCTTGACACACAACCAGTCTGTTAGCTCTTATGCAGGTAGGATTTGCATGCTGTTTAACTTCTCATTCATTCCACACCCTTTATTTGATTTGATACAAAAGATTAGGTTCTCAGAGAAATGCTTGTGTTATTATACATGACATATTTCATGTTTCAATACTCAAGGGCAGGTTGCATTTATGACAATAACTCTGAAACTGAACTAAAAGATAGAATTAAAACACAAATTTCACTTGAAAACACTTAAGTGCTATTCATTTCTTAAAGTGCTACCTCCAGTGGTCTTAGTGACATTTTCATTGACAGAAATTCTGTTGAATATTGTAATTTATGGTGTACTAAGAATGTACTAAAGAGCATTATATATACCCAGACATGAAACAGTGCCATTGTTTAAATAAATCCATCATTCAGAATTTGTTAATTAATTTACCCAACTAATATTGTAATTTCAAATCATCAACATCAATCCCACAGCAAAGAGTTGTTGCAGCTATCCTGTTAACAATGAAACTGAAGCTTTCAGGAACATCAGACAATCATCATTTGATCAGTTAGGAAGTAGTTGATAAACACTTGATAAACAATAAACTGTATTCCCTTGCATATCTGAGTATATGTGGAATTAGATATTATTTGTAAAATAATTCTGCAGTGATCCAAATGTTTTTTTAAAAATTGTATAAAAATTTGCATTGGTTATTGTCATATGCATTTATCATCACCCTTCAATTACCTGCTGTTTCATCCAAGTTAACTTAATGCATAATTATATTCCCACATTATGTCTTTAATGTAAATTAATTATATTCCCATATTGTGCCTTTAACATAAATTAAACGTATCCCCACATTATTTCTTTAATATAAATTAATCATATCCCCACATTATTTCTTTAATATAAATTAAACGTATCCCCACATTGTCTTTAATATAAATTAAACGTATCCCCACATTTTTTCTTTAATATAAATTAAACGTATCCCCACATTATGTGTTTAATATAAATTAAATGTATCCCCACATTATGTCTTTAATATAAATTAAACGTATCCCCACATTATTTCTTTAATATAAATTAAACGTATCCCCACATTATGTCTTTAATATAAATTAAACGTATCCCCACATTTTTTCTTTAATATAAATTAATCATATCCCCACATTATTTCTTTAATATAAATTAATCATATCCCCACATTATTTCTTTATTATAAATTAAACTATCCCCACATTATTTCTTTAATATAAATTAAACGTATCCCCACATTATGTCTTTAATATAAATTAAACATATCCCCACATTATTTCTTTAATATAAATTAAACATATCCCCACATTATTTCTTTAATATAAATTAAACGTATCCCCACATTATTTCTTTAATATAAACTAAACATATCCCCACATTATTTCTTTAATATAAATTAAACATATCCCCACATTATTTCTTTAATATAAATTAAACGTATCCCCACATTATGTCTTTAATATAAATTAAACGTATCCCCACATTATTTCTTTAATATAAATTAAACGTATCCCCACATTATTTCTTTAATATAAATTAAACGTATCCCCACATTATGTCTTTAATATAAATTAAACGTATCCCCACATTTTTTCTTTAATATAAATTAAACGTATCTCCACATTATGTCTTTAATATAAATTAAACGTATCCCCACATTATGTCTTTAATATAAATTAAACGTATCCCCAAATTATTTCTTTAATATAAATTAAACGTATCCCCACATTATTTCTTTAATATAAATTAAACATATCCCCACATTATTTCTTTAATATAAATTAAACGTATCCCCACATTATGTCTTTAATATAAATTAAACGTATCCCCACATTTTTTCTTTAATATAAATTAAACGTATCCCCACATTATGTGTTTAATATAAATTAAATGTATCCCCACATTATGTCTTTAATATAAATTAAACATATCCCCACATTATTTCTTTAATATAAATTAAACTTGTCCCCACATTATGTCTTTAATATAAATTAAACGTATCCCCACATTTTTTCTTTAATATAAATTAAACGTATCCCCACATTATGTCTTTAATATAAATTAAACGTATCCCCACATTATGTCTTTAATATAAATTAAACGTATCCCCACATTATGTCTTTAATATAAATTAAACGTATCCCCACATTATGTCTTTAATATAAATTAAACGTATCCCCAAATTATTTCTTTAATATAAATTAAACGTATCCCCACATTATTTCTTTAATATAAATTAAATGTATCCCCACATTATGCCGTTGTTCTTGTTTTGGATTTAATGCTATTTTCAGGAAATAAAAGGTAGCCAATTTGTTTGGTGGAGGAAGAACTCCGGAAAATCCATACAAGAACCAACCTTAGAGAATCTACTGGCAATCATCCTCACATACTCACATTGGCAGAGCATGAAACGTAACCCACATGTACAGAGCATGAGATGTTGGTGATCTGTAAAGGCGAGTGCCTTAGTCCAACCAACCATCCCAGGCCTGCTAGATGTTAATATTTTCTATAGTTGATTGACTTGCTCTGCATAATACATTACATAACATGATGGCACTTTGTTGACCCTGACCTTTATATTATGGTAGGGTTTTCATTGTAGCTCCAGTGAAAGAAAAATGACCAAATGATATAGCTGGACATAGACCACAATTAATTTTACTATATGTTCTCTACATATATTTCTCAGTACTGACCTTTCCACAGTGTGACAATCAATACAAATCATATGTTAATCTAAAATACCTCCAAAGATGACTTCACGGTGAAATTCTTGTCAAGGGTTGATCGGCATTTTTTTGAGCTGCTGCACTGTAAACAGAGCAGCATGTAAACAGAACACATATTTCACTTCCGGATCATCACCAACGCCTTATTACTCCATGTGCACTGTCGCCAAATTACACACTGACAACCACTCTCTCTGCTCATATTCTCAAGAATAAACAATTACCTTTAAATCCCTACCAAATATGCATCAATATAACTCTTCTATCACTACCAAAATGAGAGAGGAAAAAATGTTCTAAAAATAGACTGGAACTACATTTGTGGGTACTGAACTGGAAGTATTAATTGTGGTGTGATTCCAGCTGTAGTGACAGGTGTGAATGTGAATTTTGTGCAATTTATATTATTTTTATTCAGAAAATTAGGTAGGTATAGAAATGTCTAAACAGACTTAGTTTTCTGCAGAAAGGTCACAATATGCAGTTTTATATTTGATCAGCAATGTGAGGTGCAAGGTTACAGTTGATTAAAGTGAGATCTTTTTGAGAGTTCGGTGTCAGTTATCCTGCAATTTAGTCATATTACAAAGAGGTTATTGCTTACAAAAGTTGTATGAATGGAAATTGTTGACTTGACACAGTGCTACTTAGATCATGTTAACTTGCCTTGTCAGAATTTAAGTTTGGACTGACTATTCTTGAAATTTTCTTATAGTGGAGTGTCAGACTTTACATTTACTCCCTGGAAGGGTCTTCAAGTGGTCTTAAGTGCTCTCCATTATGGATCACTGCCATCTCACCTCTGTCTGCGTGGGTTTGAGTCTCGGATTCGGCAAATGTGGGTATGTGAGAAAGCTTGCCAGTAGCTTCTCGTGGGTCGGTGGTTCTTTCCGGGATTATCCCGGGTTCTTCCTTCACCATTAATACTGGCAGCCATGTATAGCCTATCTTATTCAGAAAAATGGCGTTAAACCCTACAATAACAACAACTACTCCCAGGAAAGGTAATTTAAATTATGGTAATTGCCCCAATTATTACCTTGGCCATATACATTGTGAAGTAGTATATTTGTAGATCTGCCTCTTTTATAAATAATATTGTTTCCTTTCTTTACAGGCAAGCACTGCTCACTCAAAGCACCACAGTTACAATAAAAGTTCAGGTTCACTGGCTGCTGCTGATGATGATGACGATTTTTGAAGCCAAAAAAAGGCCCTTTAGCTTGGACCCATCCTGTGATTTACATGAAGAATAGAAAAGTTGGGGGCAAATTATCAAGACCAGTCAAATGATACTGCATTTTATGTAGAAGTTATACTTAGGACTAAGAATTAGAAGTAGTTGCAATAATTGTTCTCATTTATTATTCATTTATTGGATGAGTGAAAGAGGAATTGAAGATGGTTTCACAATTTATCAAAGCTTTCTTGGGCTTGTACTGACTGACATGGAAGATATTAGTCATCTTCCATTAGAATTAGATTTCTAAATGGACAGATATCAATCTTAGCAAGCTTCCAGTGAAATATTGTGAATGTTTCTTTAAAGATGTTAAATGATACAAGATGCAGATTTATATTATGCACAGATCAAACCAGGTATACAATGGCGACTAATTTTTTTTCTCTTAAACTACATCCTGTAAATTCAATTATTTTTATGGGTATGCATTTTTCATATTGTTTTGAGAAAAGTAGGTTTTATTTGGTACCTAAACTCATGGAGATTTCACAGAAGACCATTATTTATTGACTCCTTAGATTCATGATTTGTATTAAACACAAGAAAAGGTATACCCATCAATGAATAGCTAATCGCAGTATTCAGATTTAATAATTGAAATTGTTTTAAAACATTTACATTTTACATTACATTTTCATTATGTGCCTTATGTGATACCATATGATAGAGGGTTATTTGTTATTTTATAAGAGTTGAAATACTTGCACAGTTCTCAATGATGAGTTAATATCACAGATGACTTAATATTTAAGAGAATGATCATTAAAATTAATTTTTGGGGGGATGAAACTAATTAATTTGTCACTGATACAATATTTCCATATTATTGAATAGAATTATATATCCATATGTTTAATATTGTCTGATCTTGCCCCATGTTACATGTTGAGTATCATGTTTACAGAATTTGTATGAAAGCAGTTCAATGGGAAAATATGGATATTCTTTCATTACTCATCAAAAATGAATAAAGAACAGCACACCTACTTATTCACATAACATTTTTTAAAACCTTTTATTTACTAAAAATTTCACAACGCTTGACATTTAATCATTCTTTTTTTTATACAAAGCAAACAAACTAGATTTCCAGCTATTGGGGTATGTCCATGAAGTCAGACAGGCAACATTATGTAATGGATTGCATGTTATGTTGCCTAGGAAAAAATTGGCTCTTGGCCGATTGTAATTAAAAAAAGATAAACAACTCACAATAATCTGTTGATAGATACATGTAGGGGGAGTTTTGGGAGCCATCACTTCCAGATACACTAAAAAGAAAAGAAAAAAAGACAAATTACAAATACGTTTGAAAATATATTAAATTTAGAAAAGATTCTGAAAATTGTGGTGGAATCCATCAGAAAAAGCATGATGGCAATTGACAAGTTTACATTCTTTGTATAAACCATACAAGACTGCATTTCTGCCAATTACATTTTTATATTTGCTTTTATAAAATAATACTTTTTTTAATAATATTTTTTATTTATTAGGTAGGCTGAATGTTAAAACACTTGAAAATAAATACACTGTGGTTTTTTTAAATAAATATTACAGAAATTATTAACTTTATTATAGATATAACTAGTGTAATTTATAATATATCTACATAATTTTATATATGTTTTATATTAATGTTATGAAGCACTTGTCTCAGCTTTGTTCTTGCTCAGATTTTCTTACATCTTTCTATATTGTATTCTATATCATAATTAGGAGATCTGTTTATATTGAATGTTGTCAGTTATCAATTAGTCTTGATTACACCATGTCAAAGTAGCTGTGATATCCATATTTGTATCTTAATCTTTTATATTGTCCTATTTAAATGAAAATTAATGGCTGTTTGATTAGAATCAATTTTTGGACACTCAAATTATATCTCTCATGTTGTGTAATTCTCCATATCACTGAAAAATGTTTGAATAAACCAGTATTAGTCTTTAGACAGGGTGGGGACTTTCTGTTCACGTTAACTTTTAAACTTTTGATATGTTTTTTTTTTGTGAAAACTATTCGGGTATTTTAGTTTTGCATTCAGCAAATTTGATAAGAGGAAGTTTAAATATTAGCACACAAAGATAGTTTCATGAAATATACAAAATGAAATTTAAAAAAACTAGTTTTACAGTATAAGAGAAGAATCCAGAGAGCATGTGTGGCATTAAATGTTGTTTGTATGTCAATATATGCAGATATTTAGCATAAAATCAGAAATCAAATCTGTGTTACTCTAGATTATGAATTTCTTTATAATGTAGAAAAATAATAGTTTTGTAAAAACGAAATTGTCAGGAGAGCATTTTGTATAAATGTTTGGTGATAATATTTTTTTTTATACAAATACAACTGTCATGGGGGAGATATATCATGCTATCACATCCCTACAACTTTGTTCATCCACCTCCCTGCTGTTCTGCACCCTACACTGGCTATCCATTCGATCCAAAATCAAACACAAAATTTGTTCTCTGTGCTACGTTTCACTGACAGATTCCAATCCAACATACCTATATGGCCTCACCCATGTGTACACACCAGCAGATACTTATGCTCCTCTTCTGATAATCGTATACTTATTATTCCCACTATGAAAACAAAGTTGTATGGACTACGTTCTTTTGCATACCAGGGCCCAGCAATGTGGAACGAATTGCCCATTGAAATTAGACACAAAGACACATTGGTCTCTTTCAAGAGTGCTCTTAAAAGTCACCTTTTTCGACTGCCAGAACAAACTTCAAGACCTAATAATGTTTCCTACATTAAAAATTTTCAGCATTTTTTTATATTTTTCAATTTCATGGTGGTTGTTTTGTATTTTGTAGTCATTTAATTATAGATATTGTAAAGCACAGCTTCTAAAGATTAGGTACTACACAAAGTCCTCATTATGATTATTAGTATTAGTATTACACTGTATTATTATTATTATTATTATTATTATTATTATTATTATTATTACAAGAAAAGATCAAACTAGATGGATAACTTGTACATAGGTGAGGAAGAAGTCTTTAGATTTTGTGGTGAAAATGTGAAGTAATGTGGTTACTGCATTAGTTCTACATAATTGATGCGAATATGAAAGGCATTTACTTGGAGTATTGATTTTGGGTCAGAAGGTGACAATCACTGTGACTGAAAGAAAACATAGTTTCCAAACAAGAACATTAGTTCTATATCATGGATCTGGACCAGACTTTGTGAATGGCACTTGGAGTAAGGTTTGGGTCAACATGGCAAATACTAAGTCCACTTTGACTGAAACAAGCAAATTAGTTTAGCATCCCAGACTTGGTCCTTATTGAAAAAGTTTTAACTTTAAACACAGTCTCACGCCAAAAACTTCAAAATCAGCTTTAACACTTGTGTCTTGGGAGAGAGTCATAGAGAAGGAACCAAGTTAAGGAAAATCAAAATGTTTTATGTTTCTAGCTTTATGGGTGCACTCTATGATAATATGAACTTCTTAGAGTTGTAAGGTGAAGTTGTTTGCTTTTGCATCATGTACAGTGGAGAGAATATTTGCATAATTCTGTTACTTTCATGTACTGTGGCTGAGATTTATTTGGATATTATACTTGTGGAAATTGTACATGATCTAAGCACACAGCTAGCTAACTACGTTCGTATGCTCAAAAAAATCAGCATGAATTAGTCTGAAGTACACTATCATTAATGGTTAATAGAATAGGGAAAATGAATTGTGCTGGACTAGACAATACATGAGTCTGAAAGTACAATGAGTGCATTACAAACCATATGGAAAGTTATCTGGTCTTTTTATTTTTTACAATTAACCTCAGAAATCCAGGAAGTGAAAATGACCATGTGGAGCTAGCAGTTGTTTTATAGGTGCACATCTGAAGTAAGGCCAGCTGTAACTAAATTACTCATCAATCATACACCAAAATGAAGGGAATTAAAAGTTTATTTAACAGTACCTGAGATATGTAAGATTTTTTTTTATTGGCCAATATGACCAGTAAAGAAAACAAGGGAAAGTCTTTCTTTATCTAACCCTATGCTATGATATGAAACTGTAGAATGCTACTTTATTCTTCTGAATAAAGTTATAGATTGACAGAGTTATGAAACTTGGAACTTGAGCATGAATTTCTTGCTCTAATGATTCATGGCCTGGTTTTGCATATAAACTTTGGTAGAAGCTTCCTGATATACATCAACAGTCAGGTCATTCTTTGACATCCCTACCAATATTATACATCAATAGTCGGGTCATTCTTCGACATCCCTAGCAATGTTGATACAAATGACAATTTTAAATTCATCCTGTTATTTTAAGCAAACTGTAAAATGGTCTAATATTTGCATTTGGCTTTGTTCTTTAGCCAAACCTGCTATTAAAACATGTGTAAGTTTGTTACAAATTGAATAAACTATGTCAGTTTATACATTTTGATGCCTAAAAATATTCTGTTCAAAATATTTGAATAATTTGGGCATGATTAATACATATTTGTTTCACAAACATCTCCATTCCTGAATCCCAATGAATCCATGTAAAATGTGAGTGCAGCATACTATAATGATGTTCATTCACTTGGATTTTATGGTAAGATGGTGAAATTAATTTGATATAAACGAGTTTTGAATGTAAATATTTGAGTAGACTTCTATTTAGGTTCATTTTAAATTATTGTATGTAAATTTTCAAAAGGGATGATAGATTACTAGTTAAACATTTAACTAGCAATGTTTTGATTACGTGAAGATCCAGCTTAAAGATGTTTATTACACGTACCTCATATGCAGAATTCTAGGAATATGATTGATGAATTATCAGGATATAAAGTACATTATTTCTGTGAAGATATTTCAAGTATGGTGTACAATATCAAAATCTGGAAATATACAATTCAGTACATCAAAATGACAGAACCTTAAATATTCCATTTTTTTATCAAAATTTATGAAATGGTATTATATATTGAAATGATTTACTGTGTAGTTTCTTATCATTGGAAAATGTACCATCCCCCCAAAAAGGGCTGGATTTTAATTAAACAAGAGACTTTTCATTTGTTTGGAAGTGAACATTTTCAATACAAGTGAGGTAACTGCAACTACTAGAAGACTGTCAGTTGCATCTGCTGAGTCAGACGTTTACAGCCAAGAGATTCACAATGCACTGTAATCTAAATTTTGGACAAAAGAATTGTGATTATGATATTTTTCATTACATTTATACAGGTTTTCAAAATGATCATAACATTACATACAACCAAGTAAGCTTATGTCTAACTAATAGGATACTAGTATAATTTATATGCCTCTCATAGGGATAAAAATAGGTGGTATCCCTTTTCCACATAAATGGAGTATTCCTTTAAAAGGTAAGCTTTTTACCTTAAGCTTGTATTTTTAATATATTGGCAAATTGATTGTCATACAATGTAGCTATTTGTATCTTCCAATTGGTATTTGCAACAAAGAAATTTTCTTTATAATATACATACAGTCTTATTATAATTTAGAATCCTAGATTCAAATTTAAATGAATTTGGAGGTTCCTGTTTAATTCAGAATTAATTTGTTGTATTGTGATATTCATGACTAAAAGTTGGCTGTGTGTTCCTGATAGACAATATTGATTTTTTTACAAGTCATACTTGTTAAGACATAAAGTAAATGTTATATATATGTTCTTTTCAAAGATCTTCAAATAAATTGTTTCATCTTATATGTGTTTGCTTCTTGCTTTTAGTCATATAAATGCATTACTGATGACATAGAAAACAACACACTACCAAGAAGTCTCTGAATGAGTTCATATGCATATGCACATAAACCTGTTATCACTTTTTGTGACGATTGGGCCATATGGCCAGGCAGGCTTATGGGTTGGTCCTTCCTTCACCATTCATCATGTATTGACTGTTCACACTTGCATTTATGTCTTTTCAAAAACTGACAATCAGAATTTGAAAAATAAGAAAGCATCCTGTTATGAAGATCTTTCAGATTTTTGCAAATAATGCTGATCTTCATCAAATATGTCCACCATTGTTAAACATATAAATACCTTTTGACGATTTCTTAAAAACTGATTGACAAAATTTGACCAGATTTGATGAAAAGCATATGGGTATAAGCTCAAACATTTGTTAAATGATGATCATCCACTGTCTAATGATGATCATCCACTGACTAATGATGATCATCAACCATCTAATGATGATCATCAACCGTCTAATGATGATGATCAACTGTCAAATGATGATCATCCACTGTCTAATGATGATCATCCACTGTCTAATGATGATCATCCAGTCTAATGATGATCGTCCACTGTCAAAAGTGCCTATCATTATTAAAAATAGAAAAACCATTTAATGATTTACCATAAACTGCAAAACAGAATTAAGCCAAAGTTGGTGAAAAGCTATTTGACATGATTGTAACAGAATTGTTACAGAGTGGGTGGTGGATCAAATGAACAACTCAAACACAATGTGTGAAAGATGATGTAAATTTATGAAATAAATTATTAATGATAAATAATGATGTATCAACACAATAACTCATGCGTTCAACCTACAATCACACTTCACAACCATTCACAATTTGAAAATAAAATTAAATATTAATTCAAAATGAACACAGATCCAAGGAACCTCCTGGACTGCACAAATGTTTCAAATAAAAGGGAACCTTTACAAAAATTATATTATCGCATGTATGAATTGTGATAAACCTCAAATCATATTATCGCACGTATGAATTGCGATAACAAGTACAAACATCTATATGTATTAAGTCAAGTTTCTAACTGTTCTTGAGATTCATGTAATTCCTTGGAATACTACCAAGATTCAAAGTAACTCCATGTAAATATATCAATGCATTCAATTGTAACCACAATTGAAACACACACATGCATCTCGACCCTGTACAACAGTACGATTCACCAACTATTGAGGTGGCGCTCTACAGTTTCGTACTTTGTATAGGGTTAGAATTTTAAAGAAAAATAATTTTCTGGGATTTCTTCACTGGTTATACTGGCAATGTAATAAAGACTTTGTATATCTTAGGTGTTGGGAGAAGAACTTTCACTTCCCTTTATTTTGATGTATGATTGATGGGTGTACTTTAGGTTCTAGAGTATACAGCTTGGGCTAACATAAGATGTGCTCATGTAAACAAACTGCTAGCTCCGCATGGTCATTTTCACTCCCTGGACTTCAGAGGTAAATTGTAGAAAAATGGTACGATAACTTTTTTTACCTTTCAGATATTTTGTAATTTGTTCATTGCACTTTCAGAAGCTGCTATTGCCTACTTCAGCAAAATTCGTTTTCCCTAGTTTAATAACTGCTAAAGTTAGTGTACTTTTGATTAATTCTGGCTAATTTTTCAAGCACATGGGAGCATCCATTTTGTTATACCATGCGCTTAGATCATTTACAATTTCCACAAGTGTAGTATCCAAAGAAATATCAGCCACATTACATCAAAGTAGCATTGAGATATGCCAACATTATCTCCATTGTGCATGTTACAAATGTAAACAACTTCACCTCACATACGTCACTATCTGAAAAGTACATATTAACTGGTGAGCGCCCCCTGAATCGCTGCACAGCTTCTCTGAATACCTAGGGTTGACCCAATACTTTTATCGGCTGCTTGCCCTTCACGGATCCACTACAGTTATATGTCGCACTAACGTACAGACAGCATACAGCACCTATTAGAACCACCGATCCCAAACACTTAGATGCTACCCTGGATGTTTACCCCTCTAGACAGCTCCAGACACTCAGACATTTAGATTTCTAGATAGTTCCGGATATTTACACATCTCGACAGATATCCTCAGACATCATGACCTTCTGTTCACGCCAGATACAAACGTAGACGGACAGACAGTCTGACAGACAGACAGTCAGACACCTCAATTTGATCGTACAATCAAATGGCACAATCAAACAGCACAATCACGGCACAATCAACTACAATAAAGAAACCAAACTAATAATAATTGTTTCTAAAACAATCTAAAATTTAGATTACGCTATTGCATTTAAAGTCTAATAGTGACTAGTAATTCCAAATATTCAACGGTTTAAATCTGCATTGTAATAAAGTCATCATTACATGAAATGATAAACTGAATAAAATTCACTTTAAATAAAATGAAATATAAATGTAACACTCACCCCTTTGGCTGGAGAAAGAAAATGACGAGCTATCTCTCCTTTGACAAGATACTTTTGACTCGTAATCTTTTTAGAAATTTTCTGCCTTATATGTCCCCAAATAGGTGAGCAGAATTCAGGGCAAAATTCCCGTGCACCCCGTGATTATAATGTTCCTGACTTCAAGTGATTTCCAGCCAGGTACATGTAAGTCGCTACATGTCGCTTACCTTGAAAAACACTTATTCACCCCAGGTAACACATGTACGACGAAACAAAAATGGTGAAATTAGTTTGTATCCAAGAAGAAATAAATTCATTTTCGCCTAATTCTGTGACAATGATGGTCTTGCACATTTGTTCAAATGATGATCCACCATGAAATATGGCCACCATTGTTAAAAACAGAAATAGCTATAAGCAATTTTTCAAAACTTATGAACATAATTAAATCTGATACAAATATCTTTGCATGAAGGTCTTCTAATTAAAATTATCTGCTATGAAATGTGCTAACATTACTAAAAACAGAACTAACTCTAACAACTTCACAAAAACTGCTGAGTAGAATTTTTATCAATTTGACAGAAAGGCATCATGTTGTTAATTTCATTCCAATTTAACAGATAGGCATCCTGTTGTTAATTTCATTCCAATTTATTCAAATGATGAGTACCATGATCTCACCTCTCTTAACCAAATACTTAAGATAGGGGAGGGAAAATGTTTTGGAGAGGCGATAATCACTCAAAGAATGATGACAAACAATGGAAAATACACAAAAGATATTACATTAATTGACATATAATAATTAATAATGCACACACATTCCAACTAACACTACATCTGATGACAAATTGTTAAATGAACAATGATTAACAGAAACTGATTCAAGTACTATTATTCTGCTCTCTTAATTGTACAGTTCTATCATTGCACTACATGAGGAACTCACCAAGTTCAGTTTTCCCACTTGTATCTTGGTATGAATATCACTCCACAGTTTGGCTCCATGAATATACATATAGAAACCACTGCACTTTGCTACAGTCTGTCCACCTGTAAGTTTGTTTTGTCAGAGTTATCTTATTACCATATTTACTCAGACATCACTTTACCTGACCTACACTAATTCATTTACAGACACTTGAAGATACTGGATCAGGTTTTCATTCCATTTTTTAAAATTCAGACATACATTAATTGTTCATGGTTAAAATATTATTGTCACACTACAAAGAAATTGAGTGATATCATCAAATAAATATGATAGACATGTTATATGGTACTCGACCTTATTAGATATGTTGTTAAACTTTTTAATTGACCATTCATCTTTTGTGGCTTCTGTTGGGAGCACACACATTTTGCAAACACAGGTCTTGTTAAATAATGAAATAATGAGATGCATATTAACTACATGCATATTTCTGGATCACACTTTTCTGTAAAAAATATATATCAACAGTATATTCATTTGTGTTTTTATGTTTTTCCTTGCAAAATAGTACAGCCATAGTGTAGTTACAAGTAAAAATATTGAGCAGAATGCCATAAAATATCAGGGTCTAATGGACTTTTTTATTTGTTGCTTTCCTGATAGTTAGCCCTAACATCAGATCTGGTCTGTACACTATCTAGCATGGTTTCTTTAGGACAATAGTTGTTTAACACTATTTTCCATCATTATAGGAACAAGGTCAATGTAACCTGCTTTTTGTGGTGGTATTGATATGTTAAGAGCAAGGTCATTTTGACCTACTATTCTTCCAGTAGGATATTTTGGACTATATGTTCATCCTATCAAAGCAGTCTGTATTTAAGTGTACTCATATACACATGTCCAGCTCATAACTGGTTTAATGACATCAATAAAGTACAAACAAAATTCTTTTAACATTTATTGGTTGTTTACAGAAATGAAATATATATAAAAAAGAAACAAATGCATAAGTTGAAAATTAAGCTTTATTAAATATGAATTTATTTATGCAAGTTATTTGATGACATGCTGTAATATGATCTATACAAAGCACATCTTTTAAATTATTATCTTCCTGTTTTCATCAAAATGTTATTATACAAACAGATTCAAGATATTTGTAAAACTAAGCTGGTTCATTTTCCAAATGAAGTACTTTTAGGGTCATCCATACCTGACCAATTCAAACAAAATAATTCAACCTGCATCTTAGGATCTTACTTACATTATATATACTTTTATCCATGTTCTTGTAGTTTTAAGCATAATGTTTGCTGAATTTTCTATTGTTTTTCAAAGCTGATGTCACATTGGTGTTTTGGAAAGTGTTTTAAAAAATGTGGATGTAAAAAAGAAATAAAATACTGTAATGACATTTCATGTATTGTAAAACTTCAAAATTGTATAATAATTTTTGTATTCTTGTAGCAAGTTTAATGTTTAACTTTTAAGTTGTACATATTTACTACACTCCATTCTTCAGCTTATTTCAGTATGAACAGTTTCTGGACGTAAAAAGTTGAAATAGACTTCAAGTGTAATATATTATTTACTTATACTAAGGTAAACACGATAGCAAGCATGGAGTCATTATTACTTATATACTTCCTGAATGTAAACAGTTTAAGTAGTTTTTTGATAAGACAAACACCATGGAAAGCAAGTTCTTATGGTTTGTATAATTTCTGGATGTAAAATAATCAAGTATTATGCCAGCTTAATGCATGATTTACCTTTAATAAGGCAAGCACCATGGAAGTCTTCATTGCTTATCTATAAACACTGTATCTTATAATGTACAATGACTACTTCAAAAACCTTTTCATCCTTGAACCCATGATGTGTTGTGGAAATTAAATCTTATCATCAGCTTTCTCAATAAAAGGAGAGAACACAAGAAGTTTTTTAATTTCATTCATACAGTTCAGCATTATTTTTTTATGGTACACAAACTTTCTTTGGAAGTATAAAATTAGATAACAGTTCTTATATTCACAGCAAATAACACTAAAAAGTCATGTTTTGTTAGCATTATAATGACGGAAATGAAAGGTCTGTTTTCATTAGTTGTTCTTTAGATAAAATCTTGTAACCTTATCCACTTTCAAACAAAGTGTTTTCATTTTCATTTTTATCTCCATCATCTAAAAGTCCAAATGTTTTGAAGACTTTATGCTGCCGTGTTGTCCTAAGTTTCTTCAAATCTTCAGAATATTGTTGCTCTCGAAGCAACTGTTTTCGCTGTTCCTCTAGCTCAAGTTTGTGTCCTTGAAGTGCCCTTGTTTTACGAATCAATTCCAAAAGTTCCTTTCTCAGTTGCCTATTTTCAAGTTTTATCTTATTTGTGTGGTCCGTCAAACACATAATGGCCTCCTACAGAAGAAAAAAGTTTAGATACATTTAGTTTAAAATGTCTGTTTATTAATATTTCTAAATCTTAAAACCATATTAAACATTTTAAAAAATGTCAGTGAAATTAACTGTATAAAATCTAGTAAATTTAGCAAATTCAGAATCAGAAAGAATTTCATTGATAATTTTGGATTGGAAATATTCAGTGCTGCGTCATAAGGCTTCCTGTAAATATTTTTTTTAATAATATGATAATAATAATAATAGTAATAATAATAAGAAGAAGAATAATTTTGTTTGGCTGGATCAAAATATAACACAAATAGTATCATGAATAACAAATCTAGACAAGTCACATAACATGTATTACAGCAGCACATAAAACAATTATAATGCAAACAAACATAAAACACATGTACAACTAAAGCCATGAATTACATAAATGCTTCAATAACTTGACTGCCAATATGACAATATAACACCACATGTATGCAATCAAGACTAGGGTATGCACTATTCCTTGCTTTTAGAATGACAAAATTGATATTTTATATAATAAAAGGTATACAATAAAAAGAATTAAGAGAATAAATTGATTCACCAGGGATGATTCATAACAGTTTTTAAAATTTAATTTCCAGGGAGGAAAGTTTATTGCTGGACAAAATATTTGTGATTTATAGTATGTGTCCAAACATAACCAATGTTCCTGCCAACGCTAATGGCAGGAAAACTTTATACTAGTATCTGATATTAGAATTCATATAATAGACACAATGCCTTCCAAACTGCTGGCACATAATAGACACAATACTTTCCAAACTAAAGGCACACAATAGACACAATGCCTTCCAAACTGCTGACACATAATAGACATAACACCTTCCAAACTGCTGGCACATAAAAGGCACAATGCCTTCCAAAACTGCTGGCACATAATAGACATAATGCCTTCCAAACTGCTGGCACATAATAGACACAATGCCTTCCATTCTGCTGCCACATAATCTAACACCTTCCAAACTGCTGGCACATAATAGGCATAATGCCTTCCAAACTGCTGGCACGCAATAGACATAACACCTTCCAAACTGCTGGCACATAATAGACACATTGCCTTCCAAACTACTGGCACATTGTAGATGTGCACATAAACTGCTGGCACATAATAGGCACAATGCCTTCCAAACATCTGGCACACAATAGACACAATGCTTCCAAACTACTGACAGATTATAGACACAATGTCTTCCAAACTGCTGGCACATTATAGACACAATGCCTATCAAACTGATGGCACATAATAGACACAATATCTTTCAAACTGTTGGCAAATAACAAAACACAGAGCCTTTCAAACTGTTGGCATATAATAGACATAACACCTTCCAAACTGATGGCACATAATAGACACATTGCCTTCCAAACTGCTGGCACATAATCTAACACCTTCTAAACTGCTGGCACATAATAGGCACAATGCCTTCCAAACTACTGTCACACAATAGACACAATGCTTCCAAACTACTGACAGATTATAGACACAATGTCTTCCAAACTGCTGGCACATAATAGACACAATATCTTTCAAACTGCTGGCAAATAACAAAACACAGAGCCTTTCAAACTGTTGGCATATAATAGACACAATACCTTCCAAACTACTGGCATATTTTTGACACAATGCCTTCCAAACTGCTGGTACATAATAGACACAATTGCTTCCAAACTGCTGGCACATAATAAGCACAATGCCTTCCAAACTGCTGGCACATTATTGACACAATGCTTCTGAACTTCTGGCACATGATAGACACAATGCCTTTCAAATTACTGGCACATTGTAGACACAATGCCACCCAAACTACTGTCACACAATGGGCACAATGCCTTCCAAACTACTAGCACATAGTAGACACAATGCTTTCCAAACTGCTGACACAGTATAAAACAATGCCTTCCAAACTGCTGCCACATAATCTAACACCTTCCAAACTGCTGGCACATAATAGACACAATGTCTTCCAAACATCATGCACACAATAGACACAATGCCTTCCAAACTACTGGCACATTATAGACACAATGCCTTCCAAACTGCTGGCACATTATAGACACAATGCCTATCAAACTGCTGGCACATAATAGATGCGATGCCTTCCAAGGTGCAGGCACATAATAGGCCCAATGCCTTTCAAACTGCAGGCAAAAAATAAACACCATGCCTTTCAAACTGCTGGCACATAATTGACACAATGCCTTCCAAACTACTGGCACATTGTAGACACAATGCCTTCTAAACTACTGGCACATAATAGACACAATACCTTCCAATCTGCTGGCACGTAACAGACACAATGCCTTCCAAACATCTGGCACGTAGTAGACTCAGTGCCTTCCAAACTGCTGACACATTATAGACAATGCCTTCCAAACTGCTGGCACATAATAGGCATAATGCCTTCCAAACTGCTGGCACGCAATAGACACAATGCCTTCCAAACTGCTGGCACATAATAGACACATTGCCTTCCAAACTGCTGGCACATAATCTAACACCTTCCAAACTGCTGGCACATAATAGGCACAATGCCTTCCAAACTACTGTCACACAATAGACACAATGTCTTCCAAACATCTGGCACACAATAGATACAATGCCTTCCAAACTACTGGCAGATTATAGACACAATGTCTTCCAAACTGCTGGCACATTATAGACACAATGCCAATCAAACTGATGGCACATAATAGACACAATATCTTTCAAACTGCAGGCAAATAACAAAACACAGAGCCTTTCAAACTGTTGGCATATAAAAGACACAATACCTTCCAAACTGCTGGCATATTTTTGACACAATGCCTTCCAAACATGCTGGTACATAATAGACACAATTGCTTCCAAATTGCTGGCACATAATAAGCACAATGCCTTCCAAACTGCTGGCACATTTTTGACACAATGCCTTCTGAACTGCTGGCACATAATAGACACAATGCCTTCCAAATTACTGGCACATTGTAGACACAATGCCACCCAAACTACTGTCACACAATGGGCACAATGCCTTCCAAACTACTGGCACATAATAGACACAATGCCTTCCAAAGTGCTGGCACATAATCTAACACCTTCCAACACCGCTGGCACATAATAGGCACAATGCCTTCCAAACTACTGTCACACAACAGACACAATGTCTTCCAAACATCTGGCACACAATAGACACAATGCCTTCCAAACTACTGGCAAATTATACACACAATGTCTTCCAAACTGCTGGCACATTATAGACACAATGCCTATCAAACTGATGGCACATAATAGACACAATATCTTTCAAACTGCTGGCAAATAATAAACACAGAGCCTTTCAAACTGTTGGCATATAAAAGACACAATACCTTCCAAACTGCTGGCATATTTTTGATACAATGCCTTCCAAACATGCTGGTACATAATAGACACAATTGCTTCCAAATTGCGGGCACCTAATAAGCACAATACCTTCCAAACTGCTGGCACATTATTGACACAATGCCTTCTGAACTGCTGGCACATGGTAGACACAATGCCTTCCAAATTACTGGCACATTGTAGACACAATGCCACCCAAACTACTGTCACACAATGGGCACAGTGCCTTCCAAACTACTGGCACATAATAGACACAACGCTTTCCAAACATCTGGCACATAGTAGACACAATGCTTTCCAAACTGCTGACACAGTATAAAACAATACCTTCCAAACTGCTAGCACATAATAGACACAATGCCTTCCAAACTGCTGGCACATAATAGACACAATGCCTTCCAAGCATCAGGCACACAATAGACACAATGCCTTCCAAACTACTGGCACATGATAGACACAATGCCTTCCAAACTGCTGGCACATTATAGACACAATGCCTATCAAACTGCTGGCACATAATAGACACAATGCTTTCCAAGGTGCTGGCACATAATAGGCACAATGCCTTTCAAACTGCGGGCAAAAAATAAACACAATGCCTTTCAAACTGCTGGCACATAATTGACACAATGCCTTCCAAAGTGCTGTCACATAATCTAACACCTTCCAACACCGCTGGCACATAATAGGCACAATGCCTTCCAAACTACTGTCACACAATAGACACAATGTCTTCCAAACATCTGGCACACAATAGACACAATGCCTTCCAAACTACTGGCAGATTATAGACACAATGTCTTCCAAACTGCTGGCACATTATAGACACAATGCCTATCAAACTGATGGCACATAATAGACACAATATCTTTCAAACTGCTGGCAAATAACAAAACACAGAGCCTTTCAAACTGTTGGCATATAATAGACACAATACCTTCCAAACTGCTGGCATATTTTTGACACAATGCCTTCCAAACATGCTGGTACATAATAGACACAATTGCTTCCAAATTGCTGGCACATAATAAGCACAATGCCTTCCAAACTGCTGGCACATTTTTGACACAATGCCTTCTGAACTGCTGGCACATAATAGACACAATGCCTTCCAAATTACTGGCACATTGTAGACACAATGCCACCCAAACTACTGTCACACAATGGGCACAATGCCTTCCAAACTACTGGCACATAATAGACACAATGCCTTCCAAAGTGCTGGCACATAATCTAACACCTTCCAACACCGCTGGCACATAATAGGCACAATGCCTTCCAAACTACTGTCACACAACAGACACAATGTCTTCCAAACATCTGGCACACAATAGACACAATGCCTTCCAAACTACTGGCAAATTATAGACACAATGTCTTCCAAACTGCTGGCACATTATAGACACAATGCCTATCAAACTGATGGCACATAATAGACACAATATCTTTCAAACTGCTGGCAAATAATAAACACAGAGCCTTTCAAACTGTTGGCATATAAAAGACACAATACCTTCCAAACTGCTGGCATATTTTTGATACAATGCCTTCCAAACATGCTGGTACATAATAGACACAATTGCTTCCAAATTGCGGGCACCTAATAAGCACAATACCTTCCAAACTGCTGGCACATTATTGACACAATGCCTTCTGAACTGCTGGCACATGATAGACACAATGCCTTCCAAATTACTGGCACATTGTAGACACAATGCCACCCAAACTACTGTCACACAATGGGCACAGTGCCTTCCAAACTACTGGCACATAATAGACACAACGCTTTCCAAACATCTGGCACATAGTAGACACAATGCTTTCCAAACTGCTGACACAGTATAAAACAATACCTTCCAAACTGCTAGCACATAATAGACACAATGCCTTCCAAACTGCTGGCACATAATAGACACAATGCCTTCCAAGCATCAGGCACACAATAGACACAATGCCTTCCAAACTACTGGCACATGATAGACACAATGCCTTCCAAACTGCTGGCACATTATAGACACAATGCCTATCAAACTGCTGGCACATAATAGACACAATGCTTTCCAAGGTGCTGGCACATAATAGGCACAATGCCTTTCAAACTGCGGGCAAAAAATAAACACAATGCCTTTCAAACTGCTGGCACATAATTGACACAATGCCTTCCAAAGTGCTGTCACATAATCTAACACCTTCCAACACCGCTGGCACATAATAGGCACAATGCCTTCCAAACTACTGTCACACAATAGACACAATGTCTTCCAAACATCTGGCACACAATAGACACAATGCCTTTCAAACTACTGGCAGATTATAGACACAATGTCTTCCAAACTGCTGGCACATTATAGACACAATGCCTATCAAACTGATGGCACATAATAGACACAATATCTTTCAAACTGCTGGCAAATAATAAACACAGAGCCTTTCAAACTGTTGGCATATAATAGACACAATACCTTCCAAACTGCTGGCATATTTTTGACACAATGCCTTCCAAACATGCTGGTACATAATAGACACAATTGCTTCCAAATTGCTGGCACCTAATAAGCACAATACCTTCCAAACTGCTGGCACATTATTGACACAATGCTTTTTGAACTGCTGGCACATGATAGACACAATGCCTTCCAAATTACTGGCACATTGTAGACACAATGCCACCCAAACTACCGTCACACAATGGGCACAGTGCCTTCCAAACTACTGGCACATAATAGACACAACACTTTCCAAACATCTGGCACATAGTAGACACAATGCTTTCCAAACTGCTGACACAGTATAAAACAATACCTTCCAAACTGCTAGCACATAATAGACACAATGCCTTCCAAACTGCTGGCACATAATAGACACAATGCCTTCCAAGCATCAGGCACACAATAGACACAATGCCTTCCAAACTACTGGCACATTATAGACACAATGCCTTCCAAACTGCTGGCACATTATAGACACAATGCCTATCAAACTGCTGGCACATAATAGACACAATGCTTTCCAAGGTGCTGGCACATAATAGGCACAATGCCTTTCAAACTGTGGGCAAAAAATAAACACAATGCCTTTCAAACTGCTGGCACATAATTGACACAATGCCTTCCAAACTACTGGCACATTGTAGACACAATGCCTTCCAAACTACTGGCACATTATACACAATGCCTTCCAAACTGCTGGCACATAATAGACACAACGCCTTCCAAACTGCTGCCACATAATATACACAATGCCTTCTAAACTGCTGGCACATAATAAACACAATGCCTTCCATTCTGCTGGCACATTATAGACATATTGCCTTCCAAACTGCTGGTAGGTATACAGAATGCCTTTTGAATTTTTGGCATATTATAGACACAATGCTTTCCAAACTGCTGGCACATACTACAAAATATTTTCACCATGATTCTTAATGATCTTATTACTTTAACTAACAAATATGTGGAAGACAACAAAACAAAATATATTGAACCTTGCTTGAGTGGTGGAAATTATAGGCAAATATGATCAACTTGCACAAACAAAACTAAAACATCATCATCATCAAGCTATCTTCACATCTTGAGATGTATAAAATAATTATTGCCAAGTTTAAAAACATGACAGACATGACATGACAGACACTGCCTTAACACAGGTTGAAGCAGACTGCTAATGAATATGCCCTCCTACCTTGTTTGCTTTCCTCTCCAGTACATGAATCCTATTCTCTGAGTCCTGCTGGTATTCCCGCTTCTCTCGTAAAAACTTGGCCTTCAATTGCTGGATTGTCTCAGCATGCTTAGATCTCAGATTCATCACCTCTTTCTCCAGTTCTTTGATATTATTCAGCTGCTCAGTTTGAAGTTTCTGGAGAACACACAAGAAACACTACCTTAAGTATGGCATTTTATTTTATTTTTTGTCAAAACATAATCCTAAAACAATCTGGAATATTAACCCATCAACTATTTTGTGTTTCATAATCTTCACCTTTGATTCAACAAATCAAAGAATTTTTATCTTGATCGTCATTCAAAGATGGTGAAGGCTTTGATATTTATTAATATGTTTCTGTTTATGTGAAGACGTGTTAGTCTTTGGTAATGATTTATTCAGATGTTGCTAAATGTATGCAATTTAATTATGCAGATGAAACTTTGGTCGAATGGACAAAATGCCTTCTTCAGAAAGGAAGTGATAAATGTGTGTCACATGATTTTTTGGTCTTTGTTTGGTACCCTGTTTTGTTCAGGGTTAATTTCTGTGTGTGTGCTTTAATGTATAAAATCTATTTTTAGACTATGCTGACCCTGTCATGATCTTGACAATTATGTCCAGTTGTAATCATCAAAGAGAAGAACTCGACAGATGTGTGAAGCTCAAAATTCTATTATAACATTGTTGAGTCCATCTCCTGTAAATGTCGGCTTTTATAGACAATGATATAATAGTAATCTTACAGTTACATGTACTTTAGTCAACACTTCTTTCAGTAATGGAAACTTGACATTGATAGACATATATCAATGATAGATATAATCTGATTACTTACCTTATATCATGATACAAATTAATTATTGGTGCTAGATACATTTGGAAAAAAGTGGCTGCTCATGGAGGTAATTTTGAATACAAACTCATTAGTGCAAGAGATGCTTGCCATAGCAAGCAGGTGACCACTGGTCAGGGGGCCATTCAAGAGGGGGACTAATGTAAATGAATTGACTATCACACATGGATGTACTTCTAAATGCTTGATCGTTAAACTGACATTTTTATATAGATTGTACATTTCCACTACACCAAATCCTTGTAACCAGCATAGATCAGGAACCATTATAAATACTCCAATGCAGTTTGATGTGTATACTATCGCAAAGTACAATGTGTCTTCTATGACTTTTTTATATATATAGTCAATTTCATTTTGGTGGGGGTGGGGGTACTTAATGCACTTGATAATTATTTTAAAATATTCCCATAGGATGTTACTTCTAACCATTCAACATTCTGATGCAATCTGACATGAACATTTTCGCATAGACGTAGATGTGACTTTAACACATTAACCCCTATTGCCACATTTATGGGGCATGAGGTAGTAGCCTGCTTTCAAGGTCTTTCAAGGTCTGTAACGTCGAGGTCATGCATGATACATTAAAGTGGATGGTATTATAGAAAGGTAGACAGATTTAGCTCTACAACGATACCAAAAAATCTGGACATTTTATCTGCACTACAATACAGAGGGAAAAACCTAATTTTTTGGACCCGTTTTTTTGTTCCCACCCAAAATTTGCCTATGGTCAGAAAATGATTTTGTGTCAAGATTTTAGACTTTATGGCCTCAGATCTAAGGCAGACTGGTCTAAAGGGCACACTAACAAGTAAACCTGTATAAAAAGTAGGATAAGGTAGACATTTTGAATAAAAGGTTTTCTCCATGCAAAAATTATGGGTTCATTAGGCAAAAAAAAAAAATTTAAAAAAAAACAAAAAAAAACTCCAACTTTTCACCTTCTGCTCATGTAGGAGCAAACTAACCAATTGAAAACATTTTTTAGCACAACTAGGCATTGGGCTAATGGAAATTTGTTTGAAAGTCGATGTATTTGGATGTATTCAGAAATAGTCCCCAAAATGTGTTTTCTACTTGCATTTCATGCAAAAACACCAAACAACTTCAAGGGTCAACTGTTAAATGACTATTGGAGCAAATTATAGTGAGCTGGGCCATTTGTGATGCAATCATCATTAAATGCTCTGGTTTTAGCAAAACTAATGATAACAGCTCTAGAAAAAATTATTGCCTAGTATTTCTCCCAAGATTAAACCAGGAGGCCAATCTAAACATTTGTCCAAAAGTATGGGATGGGCTCATTAGACAAAGATATATTTTATATTTGCCAAACTTTTATTAAAACAATTATCAAGTATGTGCTTATCCTTCAATAAATAAAGTATTATTATACATATGTATTATTATTCATGATTATAGTTAGTATGTGTCATTTAGTTAATAATATTTTTAATATTATTTTTTACTGTGATCTTAAACATGTTAAACATTGCTCTTTAAAGAAAAGGTAAAAGTAAGTGATTCCATTCATAAGTTTCAAGGTCGAGTAGTGCTAATAAATCTACTAAGCAAACAGCATATTATGTGAATGAAAGTTCATGGGGTTTTCTGAGAGATCAGGCTGACCTAATTCTTGGTCAGTTAGTGTAAAAATATATGTTATTGTTTATAGTTGAGATTAAGAATATGTGACATTATTTATTATATTTTTGACATGTATATAAGAGAATTATGTAGAATTAGGCATTCTTAGTAGTAAACACCTGTTTTGGAAGTTATTCACTAACATAATTCATTTATTTAATTTAGTCATTAATTGGAATTACAGTGCTCAAAATACTCAGATTAACTGGAATAATAGCTTTCATGGAAATACTGTGACTTCACTTAAAGATTTTTGGATATGTAATACCTGTCATGAAATTACTAAGAATTTATTTAGAAACTTATTGGATATTCAATAGCCATTACAGAATAACTGTGAATTCATTTAAAGATATTTTAGGATTATACAGTGATTTTTCTGTACTGTAGATATATCAGTATACTACAGGGTATCATTTACAATACCACTGAACTCACTCAGATTAGACGATACATTTGGATTTGATAGAACATTTAGGACTGCTTAGGATTCCATTCAACATACTTTAAGTAATCTTGCTTTCTTTTTTAGGAAATAAATTAAATTTTCAGTTATTAAAAAAAACTTGTTTTTGCATTTTGATGTTACTTGGTTTAAGACCATAGAGTTGTAATACTATCTCTTACTTGGTATTCTCCAAGCTCATTCAATTCTTGCTTTGTTTTGGTGAGAAGATTTTGTTTCTCCAGAAGCATGGTCTTCAGAGCTGAAATCAGAAACAAAAGATAGTAAAGAGTACATGGATCTGATTGAATAAATCTCTAATATTCACTAATTTTCAGAGCAAACCATAACCCAGGACTTTAAAAATCGACTGAAGAAAGATCATTCTGTGGAAACAATAGGATACCATTCCATATCCACAAATATATGTACCAAAAACAGAAGTACTACATATACTCACATATAAATTGAGTCCAACTGCAAAATGCTCAGACCAAGATCTGCTAAAACATAATGCACCAACAAATCAGGGTCTTCATTGTTTTTGTTTTGATTACATCTAATAAACTGCATAGATCCTGATCTTCTGGCACACTATACAATGGTAAATTTATGTCTGTGTATACAATGGTAAATTTATGTCTGTGTATACAATGGTAAATTTATGTCTGTGTATACAATGGTAAATTTATGTCTGTGTATACAATGGTAAATTTATGTCCATGCAGTTTGCAGTTTGAGTAAACTTATAGACAAGTACATATAGGAATGTTGCAGGCTATTTTGACTCGAATGAATTTTGTGTAAATGGGATTTCATATTACCGGTAATTATTTTTATGTAAATGTTTTTGGGTGAAAGCTACAAAATAACAAAATTGTCTAAAGCAAAAAAATATAGATTCATTAATGGTTGAAATCAGTGGTATTAAATTTACTGGCCTATGTATTTTTCAAAGAAAAATTAAGGCAGTGAAACCAAAAACATTGAGTTACATATCTGCTCTTAGCAACCACATAAGTCACAGATTAGTTTTATAGTAAATGTTTGAAAAACAATGAAAATAAATCAATTCACAGTAGTGATCTAATTTTTTCTTATTAATACATGTAACCCATTCTGAAAAGTTGTTTCAAAAAGTATCAAAAGTTATCTCTAAGAAACCCATGACTTTCTAAGTGATTAATCTTTGTTTTGCTCAGAAAGTAGACAGTATTTGCTCATTAATCAAGGCAAACTGCAAACAACAAAGATGCTGATCTGCAGTAGCACAATGCACTGGCTGATCTGCGTCTATGTTGTTTGTTCTGTTGATTACTCCTTACAAACTGCACAGATCAAGATTTGCTGGCACAATATGTGATGGCAGATCTGGGTCTGTGTGGTACATAGTTGGACGAGTTATATGTGGTGTATGAAACACAGAGCTCACTTTTCTGATGGCACTGTTATCATCATTGCACACATAATATTAAGCTTTTGCACTCAGCTCAGTGTTTTAGACATTGTTGTTTGTTTTATTTTGTTTTTATGGTTTAACGCCATTTTTAAGCACAATATAGGCTATACATGGTGGCCAGTATTATTGGTGGAGGAAGAACCCGGAAAACCCCCGGAAAGAACCACCCACCCATGAGAAGCAACTGGCAAGCTTTCTCACATAACTACATTAGCCGAATCTTAGACTCGAACTCACGCAGACAGAGGTGAGATGGCAGTGATCCATAATGGACAGCACTTTAGACCACTTGGCCACTCGGGGCCCCTAGACATTGTTGTATGTACAGCCATACAGTTTGGAGGTTACTACTCACCATGGATGGATGTAGGTTATACTGGCCTACTTTTCATGCTTATTTTAATTTCTTGCATTTAGCTCAGTCTCTCTGACATCATCTCTTATCATGAAACATAATGAGTGTTCTCATCTTGGTGGTTACTACTCACCACAAGAAAAAGTAGGTCACAGTAACCCATTTTTCTTTTTCTTTTAACTTGGCAAGGTTTTTGGATTACTGGTATGCAACAGCAGAGCAGACAAAGTTAATTTTAAGTTGTCCCAAGCTCTCAGACAATGGAATTTTCTAACTATTTATAAGCTTCTCCTGAGTAAATTATTTGAGCAGCCTTCTGCCTTGAACATAAAATTATCTCCCATTAACCAGGGGTAGTTATCATGCATTGGTAATCTGAGCTATTACAAACAGAATAAGAAGTTGTTCAAAACTATTTACTTAGAAAAAAATGACATTTTGTGGTAGCTTTTTTCACTGATATATCACAGAATCATAATTTTGTATTAGTCTTGGTACACTAATGACTATATTTGCCTGTTATAGAAGTAACATCTATGGTATTGATGATGTTACACTGACTTTTTATCTTGAGTATTAACCATTCATAAAAATTGCTACACAATGAACAAAGCTTGAAGTATTTCCTTAATAAAAAAAGTTTTAGTACATACTCTTCTCCTTTTCATCAAATTCTTCCTCCATAATTTCCTTCTGCAACTGAATATTTCTAATTTCCTGTTTATTGTGATCACTGAGAGTAATGATGGTTGTTTGTCGCTGTGTTGTCTTTTTCTCCATGTAGCTCATGTATTCATGCTGAAATAAACAGTAGTCAAATTCAACTGATGATATTTTTTATGTATGTTTATATACAAAGTATATAATAAAAGCATAGTTTCATCCTAAAAGCTGCAAGCAAATGAGGCTTTTCAAATTAATAATCTTATCAGGAAAATTTATATTCTTGCTTTGGTTTGGATATGGTTTTGTGATTGACAAGTAAAGGCAATCCTATTAAGATAGATATTTGCATAAATAATATTATGTTTACTATGATAATCCCTGGATGCAAGTCTAATTCATTTTTCAGAATGCAGAGTGTGAGTTTATAATCAGACATGATATTGATCTTAATATTTACCAAAATTTTATAAAGGCAGAAGGACCATGGAAAATCATCCAGAAGTGGCTCATAAAAATATAAATATGGTATGTCACCTAATACTTCATATATTATTTGCATACTGTCATCAGCATTTTGATACAAGCTATATCAAAATTAAAAATTGTCAGGATTTTGTTTGCTCAACAAGTTATGTATGTATTTCACTGCCTTATTCCATATTTCATAATTTATTCTACTGCACTTTTTGTATTTACTTGCATATACATGTATGTCAAGTTACACTGCAAACAACACAAACTCTGATTGGACATCACATAATGTGCCAGCTATTGAAGGTCTATGTTATTTATTCCACTGAGTACTTCTAACAAACTGCACAGACTGAGAAATGCCAGTGCATTATGCAATGGTAGATCTGGATCTATGTCATTTACATCTGAGTTATAAGCAAGTACCTTTAATACTTGTATTTGCATCATGTACAAAAGAACGGTTTTCCACAATGTAATGAGCAGTATATATATCCAATTCTGAGACTTGTCCACCTCTGCATACCATCCTCCCCAATAATTATGTTTTCATGAATGGGAATTCACATTTTCAGTAGTATTCAATATTTACAGAAGTATAAACTTGAGTAAGCAAAATGTATTGCATACAGTTTCATGCAGTTTAGAGTATTCTTTACACGTAATATATCTACAAGCATGTAGACTCTATGAAGTGCATATGTTTACACATTTGACCATGCAATTGTTTCTGGTAGTAGATCTGGTAGGAATGGAGGGGAGGATAATCAATCTAGTGGGAAGGAGGGGGCAATTTTCCCCCTTTTTCTAATTCAAAATGACATTGAAAAACTGAAAAATTATTGATTTTAAGCACAAATGACCACTTCGCAAAATCATACTCCTGTAAAAAAAAAAAATCATTATCTGTCCCTGTGATCCTTTACCACAGTATTCCCAAATGCATTTGTTACTGCACTAACTCTCCAGACTTCTCATCAACATCTTCATCTTTTTCTGCTGCAATACTTTCAGGCACAAAACAGAGGTTTTCTCTACTTGCCAAACTCATTTTGACAAAGTTTAATTCGCTCAAGTTCCTGTTTTATACTGGAAAATATTATCTTAACTGGAAAATGTGAAGCTCACTTTGCAATCAACCCCTACAAGTCCATTAAACCCTTTCAGATCTGTACTGACTGAGCAATTACTACATGATATTAAATTTTAAAAATCCTTTCATGTCAACTTTATTATTTTTCATTTATAAAATTGTAACAAATTGCTACAAACATGTATGAACAAAAGCATCTAACACTTATTACTTTAATATTTTGTGGGACAGATGAAATAGCGATTATTTATAAAATAAACTTCACTTACACTTTCAGCTCTCACTTTATTTGCCTCCTGCTGAAGCCAATCATTTTCTTTACGTCTGAGATCAGTTAAGAAAATATTGTGAGACATTTATCATGCAATGAAAGGCGAATACATCAAACTAAATATACTGTAATGCCAAATAATCATGTAAACGACACATGCCATAAATCTGATAGCAATTGTTACATGAAATCAGATTGTAATGCAAAAGAGTTTGACGGATAATTAGTAATTATAGGTAATCTCAATATCAGCTGTGACAAAGTTTTACTTTTATCAAATCTGGTTCTGTTAGGTTACAATGATCAAAACAGTGTAGTTGTAGCATATACATCTAGCTATCAGTTTCTAGGTCTTTATAGATTTAACAAAAGCACCCCATGCCCATGTCCAAACAGTACATCTGGTTGTATTATCTATTGGTTTTATGATTTAGTTTCACCTAAATTGTCAGATATATGCAATAAAGGTATCTTACATCCTGAATCTTGTCATAATAAGAGGTCAAGGACAGACAGCAATTGAAACAATACCAAGTTATTGAGTTACGCAGTATGCACATTATGACAGCATCCAGCTGTTCAATAAGTCTAACTGGCAGATAGGGTGAAAAAGTTGGGGTTTTAATTGTTTATTAATCAGCGTTGTTTCAGTTATTGTCAACCATGTACATGTTTGGAAACTTTGGTAAATGTTGCAGCCTTAAACAGCACCTTTTACCTTTAAAACCCTTCAGCCTCAAAATCTACCAAGTGACTAAATATTAAGAGCATAAATTTGAACTTAAAAACTTTTATAAAATTTTGATTTTGTTTAACATAATAATACAGTACTTTAAGGCTCACTGCTGGTGTCAAATTAGGAGATAAAAACAGCCAAGTGCAAACCATCAAAAAGTCTAATCTTTGTATTTGATGTTCAACTGTTGTTATTATTCAAAAACTACTTTTTTTCTTTCAGTCACTGTAACCTTGGCCCTTGACATTTGATTCCCTGAAATCAATCCATATCCATGTGCAAGTCATCCACAAGTATTGGTAAATGCAGATAGTTGAGGATTCCAGGTATTGTAAAGAAATAAATTTGGCAACAGTTGATTGGATGATATCAAAACAAATTACATTATGAAAAAATATAAAAAGTCTCATAAACGAGGTATTACCGTATTTTCCGGCCTATAAGTCGAGACATTTTGACTTGAAAATTCGGTCTTCGTCTTATACTCCGAATCGACTTATATATGGATTTTGTCATTGAAATTGCATCGACTTATATATGGATTACAGTATCCGGTATGCTATTGATATTGCTCTATAATCGGCATAATCGAAAACAGGTCACATAGAAGTACAAATTCATGTTAAATTACTATGTCAATAAATTGTCATAAAATAATATGACTGCATTTATATTTGTAAGTTTTGTCATTATTTATTTTGCATTCTGCGTGTTTTTTCTTATTTCTCAAACATAAAATAAAACAAAACAATTACCGGTAAAAACTTCACCGGGCCGCATAGCACACTTACGGTCTATACTATATAGTGTACTGTACTAATTCAAAGCATATTGTTTGTTCCTAAAAAAAAAGATATGAAATAACTGATCTATTAATATTTGATTTTCCAGTATAATGTTGGACACACGTTACAATTACCGGCATAACTTTTTTATTGATCCTATTGATACTACAAAGGGATGTAATCCATAGTAACTCGAGCGTTCTGTGATTATTTATAAAATAATGTAGATCATGCATTCTATTGAATCCCCCAAATCATATGTTTCTAATTGTATTTGACAAAGTTTCTCAAATAAATTACCGTAGGTTTAAACTACACTAAAATCAGATATATAGATGGACTACCAGTACTAATAGATCATCAGTGATCCATGATTTTTAGTTTCGCAGTTCAGTTTAAAGCAAATTGTAATGTCAACACTTCACCTATATTCATTCTTAACCAGCTGACGTTTCGGTGTCTCTCTTTGATTATACCGGTTGTTGATAAATTTATATTTGGTTTCCAACAACAATCAAAGCCAGTTGCCGCAATTGTTTCGACCTTGATATTGGCTTTAGCTACCGATACTAGTTACCATATTGCCGGTACCCCATTGTTCTTTATCATTAATCCGCATCAATTACGCTACTCGTGTTTAATATCAATGGGATTAAGTACAACAATAAATGATGCCCACTCCCTTCTCTAGACCTAAATACATGTAATGAATTTAGCCATGGGCATTGTTTTCATTGCTTTAGTACAGGTTAAAATACAACCAGTTCTGCTTGCTGTATTTATTAGAGTACATCAAAAGAACATGACGCAATAGCTGGGCGGCAAGTTCAAAGGACTTTGACTAGCAGCTTGGGTGGGAAAAAGTACTGAAATTTACAATGACTGAATTCAGAGTCAAAGATCCTGAGACGTACATGTAGTTATTATAAGAATACACTTTAACTTCCATTATTTAATATACGAACAAGTACTATTTCATCATTCGTTACGTACACCCGTTACGTAGTTTTTGTTATTTTCTTTTCATTGAATTCAGTCAAATAATGATCTGTGACAAAATTATTGAATATTTTACATCCGTGTGTGGATATTTTCGATGGAAATATTTGTATTATGGATTCAATGTATGTTACAAGATTCGCTGGTGAGTACACGATGTTGATACTCTTTTCATGCAATAGATTATACATGTATATATTTAAATTAGACACGTATATGTACCAATGCATGGTTCTCTGAATAAAGTACCGTAATTGTATTTGACAAAGTTTCTCAAATAAATTACCGTAGGTTTAAACTTTCAACTGGAAGGAATGATCATAGCTCTTGTTGCAATGGATATTGCCGGTAATATGGAATATCATACGACGATACCATCAATATTCATGCAACCGGAAGTTACTACCGGTAGTATAAAATACAAAGCCAAGTTATTGACCTGGCCTCGTCTTATACTCCTAATCGACTTATATATGGACGAAGGATGGAAAATTTACAAAATTGGTCAATTCGACTTATACTCCGCATCGACCTATAGGCCGGAAAATACGGTACAGAAAACAGCCAATGATTATTGGCTTGACCTTCATTCAATTAAAATCAATTTATGTTGCAAGGATACAGATCATCAACTCTTCTTTTAGCATCTTCAAGTTTCTGTGTAACTTCAGTTAACCTATAAAAAAAAAACAATAAATAGAAACATTGTTCATTGGATCTTTAAATGAGTCTTACTTAACATCATGGCAGCTCACTTAGTAGAGCATTCGACTCATAATCCTGGGTTCAATACCCATCCAGACAAGACCAGGACAGCTGTTGCCTCAGTGTGTCATTCAGAAAGGCACTTAGCTTCCATGTCAACAATAAGATATAGCCAATAATGTCTTAAAACTGCCATTTAAACAACAAAAAAAATAAACACTTGGTAATTCAATCACTAAAGTACTTTATACTTTGACAAAACGTCTCTCATAGAATTGTATAAACCCTTTTATTTATTTATTAAATATGTGTACTCAAGTTTTGTTTTTGGCGTACAATGATACTCAAGAGTGATTAATTTATATTGTGTCATATTTTAAAATAGAGATTTCAGTATATCTTATGCCGCACGGGCGAAGTGCTTTCAGTAGCAATAACCGATTGCCTTCAGTGCACAGACAATATCTGATATAAATACCTCACTGTATGTAAAGCTCTTTACATTATGGATCATTTTGTCAGTTAGTGGTCTACTAAAAGGACTTGCACATATCCAGCTGTAGAGGTATGTAAAATTATTTTTTTTTTGTATATACGATATCACTATTGGACTATCATGTCTATTTGTTTATGTTTGCTATGTAACTTTGATTTACACAGTAAAATACACATATTTTTTTATTGTTTGCAACTTAGCAATGGATTGACATTAGTAATATAAGGCTATATTTATAAGAAATGTTTAGTAAAGTAGGATTCTTATCAAGCAGGGTTAGGTTTACTTTTGAAGTTGTGTGTAATTATTGTGCTGTAATGTAATCTGTATAACTTACCATCTATAATGTTATTACATTTTCATGTATAGTATAGTGTTGGATATGTTTCCAGCTGTCCAGTGTCTGGAGTGTCCATTGTCTGGACTGTCAAGAGTCTAGAGTGTTCGGTGTTGTCCGATGTTGTCCAGAATCTAAAGTGTCTGGAAAGCTTAGAGCTGTCTGGAGTGTCCAGAGTGGCTAGAGTGATGTAAGCTGGAATACTAACCACAGGAATTAATCATAACAGCTGTGAAGCTGAACTTAAGCAGCTATAGAGCTGAAATAAAGTGTTCTGATGACAGAGTGTATCTCTTTGCATATAATCTCATAGCCATGGGCTAATTTGGGGGTTCGTAAAACCCATTGTATCTTTCAGGACTGTAAAGATAAGTTGTATATCTGTCCTTACTGCATGAGTAAAATTCTACATTGTTTGCTAGCTGAGTAAACTACATCCTGATCCATCTTCCCACTGTGTAGTCACTGTGAACCATTCAACTTTTTGTTTGTATTTTGTAGAATAAGTTTTTTGTGTTTTTCATTACATTTATGTGTTCTTATGTTAATTAATCCAATATTTGGATTATACAAATGCACATATTCATAATTAATTGCTCATTCATTTCATCCATTATTAAACTTTGTATTTATATCATCGTCATTCTGTTGTGAATTCAGAAATCCCACCCGGTTATCTTGTTACAATGTCTATTCTTAATTAGAAATACTGGCCATCTAGAGACGTGGATTATGAGTACATTAGTTCTACTTTAAGAGAGAAAATTAGAATAATATCTATCAAAACAAGATTTATGGTACTGATTATCATTGATATTTATCACATGACTACCATGTTATTCATGTTAATATATATATATATATATATATATATATATATATATATATATATATATATATATGTAATTTTTCTGTATGTAACACATTTACAATAATAGCAATGAATCATGTAACACACAACATTATGTATGGCAAAGGTATAATGAAGATTAGGCATCTACATGTATTTTGGTATAATTTCACCACACCATTCCGTAAATGTTTTGTTTATCATGTGATAAATAAAATTTTCTCATTTCAAATAAAATTGATGAAACAAATCAATTAACTTCAAACTTTTGCAAGATCCTATATTTATTTATCGAGCAAAAGGACCTCTATTAACAGAGATCTGGGTTTATGAGTTATGCCTTGAATAATGTCATTAGATCAACTTGACACAGACATAGAAAATTAATTTTAAAGTGGAGTAAAGAGCTCTAGGAGCCAGGGAATCTTTGACAAATTAGTAGAGTAATCTTAGAACTGAAATAAGTGATTTGAATAAATAACTTAGTACATGTATGCACAATATTTGGGGTGGGTTTGCTACCCAGGTTTTGATGTCCTTAACTGATAAAAGTAGTTACTGACAACTCAATCTAATGGATACACAATTGGTCAGTGAAAGTGACCATTTAAAAGACTCCAAACTGGCAAAATAAATGTAAACTATTTGACCATTTAGGTGGCTGTTGGACTGGTTTGCTATCAAAAATGGCAGCAGCAGCTGAGGTACAGCTGTACTGGTCTACGGAGGTATATGCATGAAAAGGCACTAGCAATGATATGTTAAATTAAAAAACATTAAAGCTTGAAATTTCCATGACTGACTTTAAATAGTGTGACATATCTGAACCAAGCAATTAGATATATTTTTCTTGCACTTGTTATTTAGTAGTTTTAGTTTTCTTTTCCACAAGTAATTTCAGAAAATTAAGATAGGTGAGGATAGGTTTTGTAATATCTTCTGGCAATTATCAAGAGTATATAAATTATAATAGTGATGGTTTTATTTAGGCTGAATGACAGAATATTACTTAGAAAGAAGACATAATGAGACAAAAAAAGTCGCAGTCCCAATAATAATACTTTTTTGTGCAGTGAGTGATCCACAAAACTTTGTATGATTAAGTGTGTATTGTTCTGTCCCCAACATAAAAGTTGAGATATATTAGTCTGACATCAGTAAGTTATGAAAATTAACAAAGTACATGTATTGGGGCCATGTGTTTGGAACTCTTACACTGTCATTTTGTCAGGTGTAAAATTGCTGATGCTATTTGGAAGACTTCCACTGTCAGATCTTTTTTTTTGGGAGGTGCATAGTTTCGCACATTGTAAAAATCTTAAATTTCAGAAGTAAATAAATCTTACTTGTAGTCTGCATTCTCATAATACTTATATAGAAGTGAGTAGTTATAAAAAAACACCAGAACTTGTGAAATTTGATACATGACACTAAACGACAGCTTATTTTATAATGACTTATAATTACATGTATATACATAGGAATAAATGTTCCTTTGACAAACAAAATAAGCTGCAAAATCATGGCTTTATTTCTTCTAGACAACAATTCATATATTTTGGGTTCTTTTTTTATCAGGATAGGCACTGTGTGACTATGTTGATGTGTACTTTTCATCAATAAATGATGAATCTACAACTGGATAGGCCAATTTTGCATGCCAGGTTATTATGATATGTCATTTCTATAAACATTAGATCATGTGTTGTTTTGGGGTCTAACATTCAATCTGTATCAAGGCAGAATGATTGTCCCTTTAATTAAGGAAAGTGTATTAAAATATACATTTTTATTCTAATTGCATATGAAATTGTGATTTTTAAATGTCCACATGAAGACCCACTCAATGACCTTCTAGAATATTACACCCAGAAAAACCTATTTAATATTTCCTTCTGGAATCATACAAATAAATACATTATTTTAAAGATAGAAATCTTTACCAAAAAAGACAATACTACATCTTAATCTAAGTTTCTAATTTTGCAAGAAGTTGTCCAACATATACATTATCCTTTGCTATCCAACATGATACTTCTCATGAAATTCCCAAGTTTATAGTCTAAATGCTTTAGTAATTTTTTCCCAAAATGAGACGTAGCACATAACATCCTTTTTGTTGTTGTTTCTCTTCAAACTAATAGCTTACTATTGTATCAAATGTTGAACTTTTACTATTTTGTTAACTATATAGTACAAGTTACATAGATCATGTAAGCACATTTACTGCTATAAGTTTTAACAATAATCTGATTCTTAAAATTTAATCATAATATAGTTAAAACAAAGGTTATTCATTCTGACTTTTAGTGATCTAAATATTAATTGTCATAACAAAAATTCCAGACAAAAAATTATCAATCGCTATAGACTTTTACACTGGCAGCTCAACACTACACTAGGGGAAAAAAGTTTATATTGGATTAAAATATTACCTCTCATGTCATAGTGTGACAAAATTGGTTTAAATGAGATCTTCCCACTTGCTGGACTATGCCTACGAATGTCAAAATATGTTATTACTGAAATTTTTGTTAAGCATTTGTTGTGGATTTTATACAATAATCTTAAATGGAATTCGGATGGACAAGGCATGAACTAAAGTGAATAAACACCATTTAAAGGTCTGTGTAATCTGAATCTCCAAAATTAACTTGGACTGTGTACATGAGCTACGTAATTTGTACTACTGATTGGTTTTGTTACTTAACATCTCTTGTGATTTGGTGGAATTATTATTACCAGCTATAAACTGACCTAGTGTCTTGGCTGAAGATGCTGATAGAAGAATCCGGAGTAATGTTTTTTTTATTTCCATAGCCCGATACATTAACATTACATCTTTTCAAAGCCATGAGCAAAAGAGATCGACATATCGCGAGTCTTCAAACAAAGGATTAGTATCCCTTGTGTCCAAACTTAAATTTATTTTGAACATAGTGTTCTGGTGACAATTGCCCCTTTTCAAATGGTAAGCATTGTAGTATTTTATTTTCGTAAATCAGTCGAAATCGGTATGTGTTTTTCTCCAATATTGGTGACGGAAACCTAAGCCTGACAGTGGTGTATTGTGAAGATTACGGTATACATTACATACTCCTGCTGTAATAAGATTTCTTTTTCTGTTGGCTCCGGAGTAGCTGCCTTTTCCTGTCCTTCAGGAGCTCCATCGTCACCCCCTTTTCCCTTTCCACTTTTCTTCCCCTTCTTTCCTTTTTTTCCTTTTTTTCCTTTCTTGGGCATTTTGAAGTTCAAGGAAATGGCGTCTGTTGTTACTGTGGATACATATACTTACTGATTCACAAGTGTGTTTCGTATTTACTATCCTACTTTTAACCCACTTTGGTATTAAATATAGTAATGCCTTTCTGTTTATGATTAGAAAAAATCCCAAACATATAAATCGAACAGAACAGCATTAACGTCAACATTATCTTTGCTCGATACAAAAAATGTTATACTATATATACCCCATACCACAAAGCGGGAAATTTCAAGATGGCTGCGCCCATTGAAAAATCTACGTCTTCTTCTTCGTCAACAAGTTCTAGTGATGAACTAGACCTTACCTCGCCCAAATTTAATCCTTTGAAATCATTATATGCAGCATACCCCAAAATACCGTGTCCACGAGCTAAACTGTACAACAATATTGCACAATATGAAAGTTTTATGCAAGGGAAAGACTCCGATAGCCAAAGAAAAAAAAGACCAAGCAAACCCCAATATCCAGGTCTAGTTGCTCATAAAGCTGCTGCTCAGGCCAGAGAGGCGGTAATCAAGAGTCGGATTGCAGAGCAACCGAAGGATGAGACTAGAAGGAAAAAAATGCGACGATCAAATGTATTGACATTAATGGAAAGTAAGATGCAATATATATATACACACACACAATGAAAATTAGCAGTTGCTTGAAACTGGCTTTATGACTGTCAGTCGTCTCTAAATTTTCAACCTAAGATTGAAAGTAAAGCAAAACAATGAAAATGCAAATTTTCTATGGTTCATTTTAAAAAAAACCAGAGTAAAAACAACAACTGTTCAAATATTGGTACATTATCTTACTTGTTTATGCCATGGTTAATATATTTCTTAAAGTTTTTCAACAAACATAATTTTGACATGTTAGTGTTAGGAATAGTCAACCTGGTGTCAGAATAAGGTAGCTGGGTTGGACATCATGCTGTCTGTGGCATGATGCTGCAGTGCTAGACATCACAATAAGCTGCAATACTGCTGAGATTGTAGTGATATGACAAATTTTTAAAACTATATTAAAAATCCAAATCACTTACTGCAGTTGTTAAGATACATTTGAAACTTTAGATATGTCAGCAATTCTTTCAAAATGTCTTAGACTGAGGACAAAATTTAACATAATTTGAAAGAACATATTTTGTTTCACCGACATAGAATAGACCAGAAGCATCCTCACAAGCTGATATGATATTACTGTTGATGATCCATTAGGCCAGGAAAAAGAATGTTTCAGGTTGGCCAACTTTCCATTTCTCAGTTTTGACCCTAGCACCTTTTTTCCCCCATGGCTAAAAAAATTGCATTAAATATATGTTTTAAATAATAATATAAAAATTGATCTGCCTGTCCCAATTTTAAAACCAATGCAATATGAACCATACAAAAGGTTTTCTTGGCTCTACTGTCAAATGATCTTTAGGAGAGTAAATTATAAGCAGACATTTATTTTGAATTTAAAGAGGCTATACAGATATTTATTACTTATAGTTAACAATGAAAGTAAAATTGAATTATCTAATTTGTGCTCAACTTGTTGCACTGCTGAAGAATTATTTAATTTGATTAGAATCTTTTTAGACAATTGTTTTCTCTTCTAATGGGTAGTCAGCTAATCATTGGTTGAAAAGGTGTCAGTGTGCTAACAAAACATCCTGTATAGTCAAAGGTACAAAAAAAGTGAAAATCCAGTGTTGCCCCTGGCAACCAGCTTAAAAATTTGGTTGCTAAGCAAAGCAGAATTTTATAGTTGCATGGCAAATTACAGCACCTGTCCCAATATAATATTTCTATTTTGAAAATTAATCAACATATGTTGCTTCCTTTTGCATACAAGAATTGTAAATCAAATTCAGTCATGCTGATTCAGGCTTTTGAAAATTTATTTTTGGCCAGAAAATAAAAGATAAACAATTTCCTTTTTTAACAGTCTTCTCGTCTGTCAGCTTTTTAATAACTTCATTTATGCCAACCATTATACTTTTGGCATAATCATTATGTTTTGTTTCACTAAATTATGCCTTAAGCATAGATGTATTCGGATTATGCATTTTCAGTATATTCCCCTCCGAAAAAGGTATAATTTGTTTTCTCATTTTTAGTAAAATCCCATTAATCCCACAGACCATGTTCTAGAAAGGACAGCTTCTTCGTAACTACAACATAAGAATATGCTTGTTCATAGACTTGCATGCACCTTCCTAGCATTATGTTCTATTTATAGCAGCTGTCCTATTTTAAAAAAACATGAAGGTTTCTACATTCAAACTATTGATTTTGGTTTCTATTTATAGCTGCAGCTGTATGGCTTAGTTAGGAGAGAACAGACTTGTTTTCTAATTTTTAATCTTTGCTCGCATGTTCTTTGTTCTAATTCGTATCTTGTACAGAACCAGTCTGTAGGTATTTAATGCTAGAAGTCAAGTCAGATTATTCTAGTCAATGCGTGTGTTAGAGCAAAATAAAAAATCAAATAATTTCACAGATGGGTTAGAAAAAGAACTGATTTAAGGATGAATAAATGAATTACACAATACAGCATTCCATGTTAGAGCAGCTTCACACCCTTTGCAGGCTGTGTGGAAGGATTTTAATATTGATCATGGTGGTAAAACAAATAAACATTGAATTAGCTTGTTTTACTAAATCCAATAATAAAGTAAGTTCTTTTTTTACAGCAGAACTAAATTGTGGACAAGAATTGTATAGATACAGAGGCATTATATACCAAGTTTTTAATAGAACACAGACTAACCCTAGTTTTAGAAGACTATGATGATCCCTTGTTCAAACAGATGCTTCCTGATTTCAAAATTACAGAAAATATGCATGTGCAAAAACAAAATCATCTAATATTGTTAGGTGTTTAGCAGAATATAATACACAATTGCAGAAGCCATGAAAATTAGGCCATTTAGTATTGCAACATACAGGAGTAGTGATTACGATGACAAAAAGTTGTATAGTCTGGGTAAGAGACTTTGACAACAAAAAGAGCAAAACCAGTGTGCTCTTCTTTCATTACCAGCATTAACACTTGATTCCACTGGAGAAAATATTTTTGATTTCCTTAATAATCAGAGGTCTCGGAAACGCTTAATTACACGTATTTGGATGCAAATATTTTATCTTGGATGCAAAAAATTACCATTGCAGGAGTTTTTTTTTTACATCAGTAACAATGCTATTAGTTTTAAATGCTCATAAATCTTGGGACATGAAGAAAAATATTTTTTTTTGTTGTGTCCCAAGAGTTAGTCATTTGAACATGAGTATTGTGACACAAATATTTATGTCACCAGATTGTTAACACTCATTCATTCTGCAATATATCATAGTAAATGAATTAAAAATTAAGACCGTAGATAACTGTGATAATTGCGTTCATTTGTTTTGTTACAACTATGACAATTTTCAATGCTTTATCCTGCAAATTTTTAATTTTTTGTACAGCTATAAGGAATCAAGAAAGAGACCACACTTTCTTTTTTGTTTATTTACTTTTAGCTTTTTTCATTTCTGATCATGACATTTCCATGACAAGAAGAAAGAAATAGCCATATCCCTTTATATTTTACATTTCATCTTTAACCAATACACCATATTAAATTCACTGTTCAGCCAACTTTTTAAAACAAATTGACCACTTAAAGTATGGGATCTAAATCCTTATGTGCTCGTTCTTCCTCTACCACACTCATCAATTTCATTATAGTTTTTTTTTTATTATTTTAAAAATCCGCATCCGTATGTCTTGATGTGATTAATTTTGAATTTGCAATTGCAGTTTTACTTGAATTGAAATTTGCACAACAGTTGTGCATAAATCTAATAATGTTCATTATTTTCAGATGTTTTTTTGTTCAACGGAATGTCTTATTCTGTGATTGTTTTTTTATAAATCTCTGTCTCTTTCGTCTTTGGCATTTGAATTTCTTTGCCAAACTAGACATATCTAGTGATTTTTGTCATTTTGTATTGGTTTTATTTTTTGTCAGTTTTGATTGGTTTTATTCTTGAAATTTGCCATATTGCGTTTACTAAACAGTTTTATTTTTTAAAAATCCAAAAGCCTGACAACTTGTGCCTCAGTGAATTTAGATCAGACCCCTCTTGTATTTAAATGAATTTCCTGTTTGGCCTGTCTCCCCCTCCTCAAACTATTACTATAGGATTCGCCATGAACTTGCTTATGACATGCTGCATTTTTATTTTGAAATTCTTGAAAGACTGGTAAAAATTATCAATACTCAACTTCTTCTGAAATCCATCTGTAATTCCTTTTACATTATGGTGATCATCAATTGCATAAGAAGCTATGAAGTTTATACGCACAAAGTCATTCAAGTGTAGCACCTTACCTTTTACTGGTTACATGTACTTATAATTAATATTCATTTGTTGGCATGAATAATAATAATCTGTCCCTTGATCAAACTGACTTTATAACGCATTGCTGGTTAAAAATATCTAGAAGTACCTATGCAAATGTTTCACATTTAAGCTAAGCAGCGATTAGTGACATAAAAAAAAACAACCAATAAATAGTTTTTCACCAGAGTGTGGAGTGTCCAGTTGTATCTCTGATATAAAGTATGATTTTTTCCAGAGCATGGAGTGTCCAAAGGTCCTCTTAGCCTTCTTTTCCACTGTGTCAAAGACAAGCTGCAGATTCTAGTGGTGGTTAGAGGTGCAGTGTCAGTTCACGGGTATTGCAAGGGATATCTCATTGCATTTGACAAACACTTTAATATGGTAAGATGGAAAAATCTGAGAAAAATGCCACTGTAAGTGGATTGTACTGGCTTTATAAAGAGATAAGTCATCCTTAAACTGTAGTTTAGTTCAGCAATTGGTTTTGTCTTTGCTATAAATATGTGTTTTAGATATAAATTGTTACGTCTGAAAATTGCAGGATTCTTTTTAAAATTTCAGATTTCTATCTCATAATTCCAAAGAGAATGTGAATATAAATTTCTTGTCAGGCCTTTATTAGTGGGAAAAATGAGATATATCAAGTCACTTTTCTGGCAGTAGTATCAACAGTTAAGGTTTAAAATTTACATTTGTTCACTTCACTTATTTTCAAAGAAAATACGCCTCCAGCATAGACTTCTTTGTTGAACATGAATGAAGCCATGATTAGAATTGGTCGTCCATTGTATATATCTCATTTGTCATCAGAAACAGCAGTTAGTTGCCAGAAGTTTGAATCAGCATCATTAAATTTGAATTTTTTAAGAGAAGTCATATTTTGCTAAATTTTCTTTGTAAAAAAAATCTTAATTCACTATAAATAGAACTATGCAATAAAATATTAGTCACTTAAAATGTTAGTAATGCCAACTGATGGCAACACTTTAAGAAATAAATACCAATTTAATAAGCCTTGTCAAGTAAAATTGGTTTTTGAGTTTTAACTTTTAATTTGGTTTTAACTTTCTAAAGGCCAGATCAATGAAGTATATAAACTAGCCACTAAGGAGACAAATTTTCCTGCAATCTCAATACAGTGACATTTCAGGAAATCAACCAAAGGAACCAATGGACATGACTCGAACACAAACCTGACAATCTGTCCTATCAAATTTCCTCCTGCTGAAAACCATAGTTCATGTGAACCAAAGTGGATAAAAGAGAGGTAGTGACCACTTATGCCAAAGCTTCTCCACACAACTGCCTCCATCTCTGCAATAATGACATGATCTACACACTGGCCATACCACGTATCCCAGAAAAGGATGACTTTGATTCATCACTGCCGAATGCAATAATGATCAAAGGACCCAGCCCAAAAAACTGTTTCCAAGTGACTCTGCATTGCTTTCAAACACCTTCTCTGCCTAGAGTCCCATCAGTTACAAACATTCCAACATACCCATTCAAAGCCACCACCTTGCAGCAAGAAATAAATGACTAAAGAGTGGTATTAATTATTCAAAATATAAATTCTTTAGGAACATGCATTGAAAAGCAGGACCATGGTGGCTTTGTTACTCTCGAGGGAAACTATGTCCACACAGGAAATCTTTCTCTTGTTAGGCTTGCTCAACACAGCAACAGACAAATCTTCCTGGGCTGTCATGTGTCCATTACAAATGATTAATTTATCCCATTTAAAGCCAAAGTTTGTCCACCGGACCATCAGTCCCAGATTACCCATTAGGCAGAGTAGGCAACTGCCTATGGGCCCCGCGACTTTTATGGGCCCCATCAGGGGCCCCCATGAGACCGTGACCGTGGGTCTGGGGCCCCAAAAGTTTGACTGCTTATGGGCCTCCACGGTGCTTAATCCGGCGCTGCGGACCATTACTGGTCATTTGCACAAATATGGGGTGCTAACAACAGATTTGGAACAACTTAACTTGGCTCACATATTGGGTATATGTCTGCAAGTACAACTGCCAGAGATCAGTCTGTACAGATGCAAGTACAAAAGGGTAAGAAGGGGATGTCTACTACTGTCTTTTCGTGAAGCCAATGAGGTGTGGTCTCCTCGTGACCGTCTTCTACATACCAGTAAACTAGAGATGAAGGTCATTTTGAAAGCCAGTCGTTGGTGGCAGGAATTTTAAACTAGACAGGGAGTCCTCATTTTATCTGACAACACGACAGTTGTGATTTATCTCAAACAGCAAGGTCTCTAGACCATCAATATCACAATGGAAATTCCATGGAAAAAAGAGAATTTGCCTTATCTACTCAAACACTAGGATGGCAATGGTTCATCCCAACCCAGAACTACTGAACCTGCACACCTAGATAATATTACACAGGCCCTCATTACCAGTCTTGGAGAGAATAACTCAAGCAAGGAGGTCTTTTGAAAGCATACAAAGACAAATGGAACATTTTCACACAGCAGTGACTGGAAGAAATAACATTTCTGACCCTTTCTTCCAGGATTTATTGGGTTGTTTGCTCTGCATATCAAGAAATACTTCTGTGTCAAATGAATTTGTTTACGTACATATTTTGGCTCACAAAGTTAGGGTAATTGATACATGCATAGCCTCCGACATTTTCCTTGCCATGGGATGGAGGTCAGAGTTCACATTCTCCTGAGATCTTTCATCCCAATGGTCTCAGCTGAATCTTGTAGAACCTGAAGCCTTGGCACACTAGATCTCCTTTACAGGTCACTCGACAGCTTGATAAGATACAGCTTCATGAGTTCTGCTGGATTTGTGGGAGGGAAAATATCCCATTTGCCAGATGGGATTCTCTCTTGTCAGGTTTCCTAGAAACTGACTCACATGCCTTAAGGGACTGGAGATGGTGTCTCCTGGGTAATGGGCTGTATTTCCCTCCATCTCATACCTATTCGTTCTAAAGTATTATGATTGGGTAACATATTATTCTGAGAAAAAAAACTAATTTTTTCCTACTAAAATGTTTCTTTGTGAACCATAATACCCATGTACCCTCCCAACCTCCCTGCAGTTACATTCCATATAGAGAGCATGCTTTTGCTCCAGTTAATAATTCAGATATTCACATGTTTTGCCATGGATACCACTATCAAGGGGAGATCACTCTACATGACTGCCACCAGAGTGGGCAGATCACTTTTAGTCTGTTTTAGCTACAACTTTTTTTTTATCTGGGATAGTTGGATTTTTTTCTATGCTGGTCACTTTAATATTTCTATTTATAAATTATCTACCACTGAAAAACCACATTTGACACATAAAGAAACAAAACAGTGAAAAGGAAAACCATTTAAAAACCACATTTGACACATAAACAGTGACAATAGAATCCATTCAAAAACCACATTTGACACATAAACAGGCAAAAAATGACAATAAAAAACACATTTGACACATTAAATAAAGGCAAACATTGACAATGAAAACCCATTGAAAAACCACATTTGACACATAAACAGGCAAACTGACAATGAAAACCATTTAAAAAAAAAAAAACAAACACATTTGACACACAATAAACCCCTGCTATAACATGTTTTGTTATAGAACCGATTTGTCTGTAGCATGGTCTTGGTATGGCATCCAAAATCCATCACTATTTTAAAGTATGGCAGAGCTTTCATGTCAATAATTGTATTCTTGAAGTAAAAAAGCAAATTTTTAAATTCAGTAACTCCTAAAAAAAAGCTGTTGATTGGTAACCAAGTTTCGTCTGAATCAACAGCAACAAAGACCTTCTTTCTGTGTATTTATTTTTAGTGCATCCTGTGTACAATCATCACTTAATGGAGTGTAAACAATATCAAAAGAGCTGTTTCCTCCATTCTTTGGTCACAAAACAGTGTCAAAATAAAACACTGGTCTAAAAGTTTTACACTCAGATTTATAAATCAGTCAATTTTCATCAAGATACATGCACCTGACAGTGTCATTGTTGAAATAGGTTTATCACCAGAATTGCCAGAAGCAGTTTTGGTCATTGCTGAATTCATATACCCTCACCTGCATCCACCAGACAAGTTTAAGATCACTCGGTTATACAAAGGCCACTTATGAAGTTTCAGTATATATGTAATGTTGTTTAACACTGACTTGAATAGAAATATTTCATTTGTAGGGGAGGAGGGATTTACTTCTATAATCGGACATGATAATTCCCTGTTTATGCAGAGACATTGTTACCAGTCTATGTTTCAATAACTAGAGGTTGCTTTTTTTTTATTTAGAGAATGGCTCATTTTTAAAAAAAAAAATTACTCTTTACTCATAAAGTTAAATAGTTTGCTCCCAAACTTGGTTGAGGCAGTTTTACACTTGGTGAATATGTCATCTCAAGTACATACAAGGTCCATACACATTAATATTTGATAATGTTTTTAACTGTTCAATCACATACACAAACAATATTGAGAAAGCTAACCTGAAGCTTATCTGCAGTAGGAATGGACTTATTAGTGAGTATAGTATGGTGAAGTTAAAGCATTTGTTGGCAGCCAGCCATTTATTAGTGAGTGTAGTACAATTAAATTGTTGGTGACTGATCATTTATTAGTAAATGTAGTACAATAAAATTATTGGCAGCTAGCCATTTATTAGTTAGTGTTGTACAATGAAATTATTGGCAGCCAACCATTTATTAATGAGAGTAGTACAATGAAATTGTTGGCAGCCAGTCACTTATTAGTGAGTGTAATACAATGAATTGTTTGGCAGCCAGCCACTTATTAGTGTGTGTAGTACAGTGAAATTGTTGGCAGCCAACCATTTATCAGTGAGTTTAGTATAATGAAATTGTTGGCAGCCAACCATTTATCAGTGAGTTTAGTATAATGAAATTGTTGGCAGCCAGCCATTTATCAGTGAGTGCAGTACAATGAAATTGTTGGCAGCCAACCGTTTATTAGTGAGTTTATAACAATGTAATTGTTGGCAGCCAACCATTTATCAGTATATGATAAGTTAATATGGATCTGAACAGAAGAAGCCTCATATCTGTATCTCTTTATTCATGCCACATTTGTTCTTTCATAAGGGTTTCTTTTTTATCTCACGTTTAAAGTTAATAGGCACATATATGATAACAGATATAAAGATTTTAGGACTCTTGTCTTTGTCATATTTAATTAGGGTAAGTTTGTAAACTGTGCAATAATAAAACCTAAACTAATTCCAAAATTGATAACTATAAACATTAAAGAATAAAATGATTTTTGTTTGATAAATAATTTCTCTGTAAACATCTTTGAGGCAAATGCTTCTATTTTCTTTCTTATGGTTTTATTTTTTTAGGCTCTTTTGGATGTTGATGAAAACTACCTCAAGGCTGTTACATTGCCCAAAAAAATCTCAAAGGTAAATTAGACAAGGTTATACAAATTCTAAAGAGCAATACAAAAGATTTTACATTGTTAACAAGCTGGTGTGGAAAAGTGTATTTAGAATGGATTTCTATTAATTGCAGGCAAAATAAATAGTGGTATGTAGCAAAAACAAAGTTAGACTTAAGAATTTAGCATTGTATAATATTCTGGTCTAAAATATAATGCATTTAGAACATTTATGTGACTGCTGAGTTTTCTGCTTTGTATTTTTAAGATTTTGTTTTCTCAGAACCATGCTGAGGAATGTCTGCAACAGTTACAAATAAACAAATGACTAATTTTGATATGTCTGTCAAAATAGAAAAAAAATATATCTATACATTCTTGTGTTACCAGTTTAATTTCTTAACAATAACTCAAAATTCTCCACCATCTACAGCTTCCAATTTTTGTGGCTAGCTTCCAGTTGGAGTAAGAAAGAAGCCTATCAATTTGGGGGCAAGTAGTTTAATGTCAAAATGACTGAATGAAAGAAAAAAAATTGTTCTCTTATAAGAACATTACATAAGTTACACATCACATGCCTTGACAAAAATTTTTTGGATGGCATGTACTGTAGGTAAGGAAAAAGCCATTTGATTTTGGATTCAAAAGGACCAAGGTCAAGATCACTGACAGTATGTAGAAAATGATTTTACTCAAAAATAATAGTTTTGCATCAATCCTATTGCTTTTGGGGTCAGAAGTTCAAAGGTCAGGATCACTATGACTGAAAAAAGAAGTGTGATATCCACATAATGCATTCGGGATATAGAAAAAGTATGTTGATTTGGGAATCATAAATTAGGGTCTTTGACAGAGAAAAATGCACTTTACAGTAAAACATGATCTAGAGTTAGTTTCTTAACCAAAGGTTGTGGGTGGCTTGCACTTAGGGACATACATAAACCTTTAGACTCTTACATCCAAAGGTTGGAGGTCAAGGTCATGGTAAGTCAAATAAGAAAATAGTTTCTACATATTAAGTTTAGTTCAGGACTACATACTTTGACGAAAGGTCCAAGTCATTCTTGTAATAGTGACCCAGAATAAGTACACCGCTCCCTCGATAACTCGCGCACAACGGGGTCCAAAAACATCGACCGCACTATAAGCGAGGGCGCGAGTTACCGAGGGACCTATAAAAAAAACTAATAAAGAGATGGGAGATTGACAGAGAGGCGAAAGGGGGTGGGGAGCATTGTTAAATACTCGTTTTATAATCGTGCTGAAAATAACTGTGAATAAATATTTCTTTATAAAGGTGTTGTTCGTTTTTCTTTATAAATTACCTTTAATTTCTGGATAAAATATCTTGAAAAGATCGTAAAAACAAATATTATTCCACGAGGTATCAGTACTCTTAACATGTTTATCGCTAAACACATTGTGTATTACGTCACTGCTTTTTGTGTTGATTTGGATACATTCTAATTTTATTGTTTGTTCAAAGTGAATCAAGATTTATTTTATCAAAAAATATAACATTCATATCGAAAAACAACAACGTCGAAACTTGTGTTGATCTAAAACATAAAATGCTGCTATCACTAAATAGATGCATAGATAGATTGATTAGATAGATAGATAGAGTAAAATGTAAAAAAAAAATTACAAAGATAAACCATTACCAACCATGAATTTAATGGGTCTAAACGTCAGACATGTAAAATAAATATATATAAAAAATATTTAAATCATCCGATAGCATAGACCAGCCTCATCACAATTATAAACTTGTATATCCATCACGGGTCAGTATCTCTCGGAGTTGCTTGGGATAATTAGATGCGGCCGCCTGATTTGCTGAGCGTATCTCTCCCGACAAAGAATTTTGTTTTATTCCATGTCGGCGCTGGAATCTCCATAGCCATCCATGGCTTGCCATGAAATCTAATTCAGTATCCATAGTTTTTGCCATTTGCTCTGCCTGGACCTTGAGAATTTTTCCCGAAATCTGAACACTTTGTTCACGTTGTTGTGTGAACCAGGTGTACACAGCATCATCTAATTCTGTGTCGTTTGCAGTGCGTGCCCGTTTCCGTTTAAATCCATCATCAGAATCAACTTCATGCAAATAATCCCGAAATTTCTGCTCATCCTTGAGCCAAACTCTGAGTGTCGACTCGGCAAGTTTAAGTTCACTACAAACTTTTGATCTTGATTCACGATTACGAACCCTCTCTATGACAGTAAGCTTTTCATTCACCGAGTACGCCTTTCGCTTGATTCCCTTGCTATCCATGATCACATTTACAAATGATTTGGATAAATTACTGATTAATATATACATTAATGACAATAAGTACATACTATTTGAAACCATGTTCGATTGGTCCAACTAATTTGATGTTGAGACACGATATTGACCACAAGAGTTTATGCTTGTAGGATTTGCATTCCATTGAACTTTTGTATTGTACGTCTTGTACCTGATTTGATACAAATGACCGCCTTATAAAACAAAGCAGGTCTATTTTAATTGAGTTTTACAATGCAACAAACACTTCCCCAAGTCGTCAATCAAAACGCAGCCGGCAGTTAATTAGGTTCTCACAGATGTGCTCGCGGGCATCGATGTGACGGTCAATTGACTCTTTTCATGTTTGAATAGAAGAGAACATACAACGATTATACTGCTTACACTGCAACACAATGAAAAGATTAAAACACTAATTTCCCCTATACATATACAGTATTATTATTTACAGTGAACTGAGGAAATATTTTTTTGTGATTCCTTATTAAAACCTGAAAATTTCACGATGTTGATTCTAACTTTTTGGGCACTAACCGTCATTTTTGACGATAAAACGGGCGATATATAAAGGTTTCATTCACCAGTTCTGATCCCAATTTTCTTCATTTTTAAAAAATATTTTCTTTTAAAAAAAACCGGATCCACGCCGGACACCGCGTTATAAGCGGGTACGCGAGTTATCAGGGCGCGAGTTATCGAGGGAGCGGTGTAGTAGATGGAACAAAGGTGTGAACTTGAAAAGTCGAAAGCTCTTGTCCATAGCAATATCTAACAAAATTGTGTGAATAGCATAACTGTTCAGATCTCAACAAAGACATTTACATATCCATACCAATATTGAACTTTTGTTTCTTTTTATCTTTGTTTGAACTTTAAATCCATATATTGATAAAATTACTTTAAAAATATGATACATGTAAAAAGTATTTGTATATTGATATGAAGATTAGGAAGAAAAGCAAGGGTTAGGATACAGATACTGTATAATTAGAAAATCAGATTTAACTAACCATCTAGCAAGAAAACCAGGTAAAACTAAAACTTAAACATTCCAAGTGGTTTCAATTCACTCAGAATTGTGTCCATCCACATATCTGGTTCTGTTTCTGCATCATCCAGTTTTCAATTTGAATCTGACATGCATATAAATAATCATGAAGAAGCCTGCCTGTGAGGAAAGCTTGATGGATAGACCTATGTTCGGTTGTGCAGGGAAGTGACATTTTTATGCTCAGTTGTCTGGAGAAAGTAAAATTGAAGGAGATGGACCTGGGAATCTCAAGAAAATTAAATTGTGGTTTCTGCACAGGGACATTTAGTACAAAACTGTACCTTGATCACTGAGTCATTGAAAATGAAACCCACCAGTCAGTAATTTTCAGAGCCAGCTATCCCTGACTTGTTCCTACAAAGGGGACTGTTAAAAATGGGGTCGATGTATAATGTGCCTTTCACTGTTCTCTTGAATAGACATTTGCTAGACATTTCTCTATAGGAAGAAAGGATAATATTATGATTTTATGTAAGCATATTCAATGATATGAATAATATTTTTAAAAAATGCAAACATTTAAAATAATTTGTATCAGCAAGAAGGTAATGAATAGTCCCAGATTGTCTCCTATAGAGACCCTTTGCAATGTGCATCTTACCTTAGGATATGCACTATCAAAGAGGCCACATGATTTACAGGGTAGGAACCAAACTTTTTTGTATATTTGAAGAAGTTTCTAGAATACTGTTTTTTTCTTTTGTGGAAGATTTTATCAGTTTTTTATTACTAAGGGTTCCCAAGTCGAATAAAGTTTCTTATTATCTTTATATTGGTAATTGCTAGACAACTATGCATTTTCAGATTGCAAGAATAAATGCCATTGGCAATAATTATTTATTATGAGAGTAAATCTGATGTACAACTACTTATTTTATGAGAATCATAACCTGCCTATGTGTGATGCAGATGGTACCGGTATATTAAATACTGTATTTTTTTTAAAAATGGGTTGCATATTGGCTGAAAATAATTACCAGAAATGATTGACATAAATTTTTCAGATGAAGCCTATGTAAGGACATATTGTATGCAGTTATAGGCTTGAACCTAAAACCATTTTCATTTGTGTTGCCACACGTGTAATGGAGAGATCATGCCTTGCTGGGCACTTTCTAAGGAATTTTCATTTGTAAAAATAAGTTATGATTTACTTTTGGATAGGTCATAAACAGGATATGACATTTTCTAGTCTTGCAATGAAAGTTTAGTGGTTGAGCCAAACATGAACATTAAGATCTTTGTAGTCACTGCTCATTTGGCACAAAAATTATGTTGTTGTTTTTGTTGTTGTAGGGTTTAACGCCATTTTTCAGCACACAATAGGCTATACATGGCAGCCAGTATTATTGGTGGAGGAAGAACCCGGGATAACCCCCTGAAAGAACCACCGACCCACGAGAAGCTACTGGCTTTCTCACATACCTACATTAGCCGAATATTAGACTCGAACCCACGTAGACAGAGGTGATTCGTAATGGAGAGCGCTTTAGACCACTCAGGGCTTTGGCACAAAAATTATAGTAGTAACTTTGTATAAAATTGGTTATCTTTTTTTTTGTATGAAAATGTTAAGTTTTATTAGAAATTTCATTGTTGAAGAATAAGCACAATCAAAACACATATAAAATGCAAATTTACTAGTTGATCACCTCATGTTAGATGTCAGAAACAGGTGGAAATATTCTTGCTATTTGTGTGTGTATCAGTACATTCTCATTTCCGCCCTAATGTTAGATGTCAGAAATACAAGTGGAAATATTGTTGCTATTTGTTATCCATACATTTTCATTTCCATCCTCATGTTATACGTCAGAAAAACAAGTGGAAATATTGTTGCTGTTTGTCTGTATATTCGTAAATTCTCATTTCCATCCTCATGTTAGATCCTGATCTGCCATAGCATAATCCACCTGCAGATTAGGTTGTTTGTTTTACTGATTATCCCTAACAAATTGCGCAGAAACAGATCTGCTCTTGCATTATGTGACAGCAGATCCTAGTCTGTGCATTTTGCAGTTGGACTCGTAAGTGACTATATATGGTAGTTTACCTGATTGTTAACCACACTTAAAGGCCCAAAACATTTGTTGATATGTCACATGATGCCACAGCAACTCTTTCATTTCATGGCAGTATGAAGAATCACGTCACATATTCTGCTTTTGTATTCTAATGAAGTCAGAAAATAAGTCTAAATTTGTTTTCAGTTTTTGATATAAATCTTAATTTAAAACACAATTTAAATATAGTCTATAATTTAATAAATAGATGTCTGTTACAAAAAAAATAATATTGTTCATACTGCTTGCAATAGCCCAACAGTCCAAACACCCCCGTCTATAAATATACATCATCTGTATGCCATGTTGTAGAACATTAATGGCTTGTCTGAATTAGCTGAAATGTGCAGACATTATTATTTATGGCCTGTCTAAGCCAGCTGAAATGTGCATTGTTATTTATGGCCTGTCTAAACCAGTTTAAATGTGCATTTTTATTTATGGCTTGTCTAATCCAGCTAAAATGTGCAGACATTGTTATTTATGATTATTTACTAAATGAATTTTCCATCTTCTCGCAGGACAGTGGAAGGGTTGAAAGTTGTACTGACAAGACCGACATATCTTCATCGCATCAACAGGGAGAAGGACAAGAAGTAGTAATGGAAGAATTACTATCCAAATTCACTGATACAAGTGTCAGTACATTGCAGAATACTCCTAGGGATGCTAAGGGTGACAGGACAGATTGTGGTCAAAGTGAAAGAGTTAAGCACAGCAAATCACAGGGTGTTTATCAGTCTCTAGATACGACTAACAATGAAATAAAATCCATTCCAAAAGAAGGTGCTAGCACATCTGACACTGGAGGAAATGTGTTGCCAGCACGATGTTTGAGGATGGAGAGTTATAAGCAGCTGGCAGAGTCAAGGAGTTATGCCAAATTTGATATTATTAGGAGACATGTGAATCAGTTGCTTATTCGGGGAGAAAATGTAGTTTCTGTTTCAATTGCTAGCTAACATATTTTTGTGTTCTACCATGAATGTTGAAGAGGCATTAATGTTAGTCATGTCTATCCATCTTACCATCACTGTTGTGCAAGTTTTACAGTGTAAGTCATGAAATTCATACATTGCCATCCGTGGATGGTAGGCTAATTGTGTTCTGTGAACACATTTCTAGTATGATTGGTAAAGGATGTTTGCACGTGTGTATAAATGTTGTCACAGAAATGACACAGTTATGGAACAGTTTCCTAATGTTTCAAGCTAATCATGCTCTCTGTCAGGGCTATATATTTAACCAAATTGTATTGGCTCGTGATAGGTGACAGCATTGTGTACTTTTTTTAGTAGAGAGTACAGTACTCTTAGATCATTTGTTTATGTTCACCATACCTTAGCGTATGCTATGATGTTTGTCAGTCCATCTATCAGTTACCAATTTTGTTTTTCTTCATAACACAAGTTTTAAGCTATCCAAGATTACTGAACTTTTTGGATGGCTTGCACTTGGGATAAAGAAGAAACCTTTTGATGTCAGCGCCAAAAGGTCAGAGGTTATGGTCACTGTGACTCAAAGAAGAAAAAGGGTGTCTTAATAGCATTAGTGCACTTGGAGAGGAAAAAATGGTATCTCTGTATCATTAGTGCTATATTGCATCTGGGCCAAACTTTGTAGATGGCTTCCATTGGGTAGAGAAGAAGGCTATTGATTTTGGGGTTCAACGGTCATAGGTCAGTTTCACTGTGAATAAAAGACGAAGAAAAGGTTTATACTCAGTAAGATTAGTTCTACATCACAAGCATGGACTAAACTATTTGGATGGCTATTGGGTAAAGAGGGCAATCACCAATCCTTAGATCAAAAATCATGGTCATTGTGACTGAAAAAAGAAAAATTATATTTGCATGGTCATCCATGTACCAGCACCAAAAGTTATGGATGACTTAAATATTGGGTAAGAAAGAAAGTTTTTTTTAAGCCCAAAAGCTCAGGGTCACAGATAAGACTGTTATTGAATGTGGCCCCTTCACCAAATTTATGGATGTTGTAAACATTGGTAAGAAAGAAGTCTGTTGATGTTGGAGTCAAAGAGAATGCTACCCATTTCCATTGTATGTCAAATGCTTGTTTACATGTAACCAGGAAACCATGAGGAAAAAGTGGTTCCAGCCTCATTTGAGAATATGGTAAAATGTGATCAGAAAAGGACAGTATCGTTTTCCAAAAACGGATTTGAGTAAGATTATGGCTCATTCTTGGGTATAAAATTGTTAAGTACATTATAAATGTATATTATTATCATACATAAATGGTTATTTATGAGCATACAGAACCTTCCTCATTAAGAGGTTCTGTCACATATAACAGTTCACTTGTATGACTATATTTTATTTTGTTTATTGCAATAATAAATGTATTCACTGACATGTTTCAAGTTTTATGAGAAAAACATCGTCAGGTTCTAGGAGTAAATTATTGTTCCAATGAACTATTGATGGAAAATATTGCATTTAAGTTTCCTGTTTTAAAGAAATGGCTTTTCCTGATTTTGTAAGATACAGAAATTTAAAATCTTGACTTTACTTTTATTGTGACCTTTATCAGACAAGAATTGAAAGTATGTTTTAGTTTCTAACTGAAACTTTGTGTTCCTATGGAAAATAAATCATGTTTACAATACCATCATATTTTAGCATCATTTAATTTTTGCTTTTCATTTAGATCAGTATGTGGAATTGAATTTTTGGCAAAGAACTGATTAAACCAAACAAAGTACATGTATATGTTTTAGTAAAAACCTGTTCATGCTAATAGTTTCATTGTTAAAATTGGTAACATTTTGTGTTCATAAATTTTTGGTGTAATTAACAGTAATTAAATAAAACTGGTTTGAGTCCTAATTAAATATGATTGGCAGTCATTGCCGCATGAATATAAAATGTTAAAACTGTGATAGAAGTACTTTGTTGTTAGTTACACTTGATTTTTTATACCCCTGTTCTACTCCCCTGTCTCATGTAGTGGAATGAAATATGTATGTACCTGAATGTATCACAAACCAATGAGGTGATGCCTGGAGCAAAATATTTGTGAAAGGGTTCTATAGGGTAAAACTGAATACTTTAACAGTCAACTTAAAACACATCAATCATCCATCCTAGTGAAAACAATGGTTGATTCCTTAAGAATACATCAATCCTAGTGAAAACAATGGTTGATTCCTTAAGAATACATCAATCCTATCACAATAGATACTGTATGGACTTGCAAACTGCAAGCAACAACTATCCTGATTTGCCATATCATACTGCACCTACAGGTCAGCATCTGTAATGTTTGTCCTACTGAATATTTCTAACAAATTTCCCAGACCTAGATCTGCCAGCTCATTATGCACCAGCAGATCTGGGTCTGTACAGCTTGGTGATGGACTTGAGACATGCAAGAAAGTATATGTGGTAATATAAATTTCCATTAAACAGTGGTCCACATCTGAAAATGAAGAAGGAAATATTTATATTTGTATGAACAAGGTTTTAATGTGACATCATCGTCAGCACAATCCTGACTATAAAGTACAGATGATGTTTAGGTACTTCAAATATGACATACAAAATAAATTTGAAGGCCATACAAAATGTAAGTCTTGAAAATTTTAAATCAAATTTTTAAAATGATTACTGCATTGTTAAAAAAGAGTCCAAGACCACAAGTGAACATTACAGGGCCAAAAGGTTGCTTCCATTTATGACAGGCATGAGGTCGCATGGTACCTATTCTAATCTGTACTTATTCCACATTGTACCTATTCTACATTATAACTGTTCCACATTGTACCTATTCTACAGTATACATATTCCACATTGTACCTATTCAACATTACTTAGCCAGCAGAAAGAAAGCTAATGAAATATATATAATACATTTAAAGCAGGTACTTGTATGATAGCTAGTAAACAAGCAATAGTCTAACAGAAAAACATGAACAAGCATGCCATTTTTTTCATAATTTAACTAGGTTAGTTCAGACTGCACAAATGTGCATGCCAAGCAGACATAATTTCAAAACAGCAGGAATCTTAATCAACTTCCTGACACAGAATTAGGCATGAAACACCTCCTCTCCCACCACACAGTATTTTGTTACAGCAGATATGACCTTGAGAGTATTAAAATTCTGAACACAACTGTACACATGTTGTTTGTGAACTCTGAAACACTTCATTAGAGACTATTCTGTTTTTAGATATTCTGGTTGAAGACATGGATACAGCATACACATTCCATCAAAGGGGAAATAATGAAACATGGCACATAACGTGATATCAAGGTCTTTTGGTCCTTAGACATCCAATATGGCTGCTAAGGTGTCCATCTTGAAAATGTTTTTACTGCTACTCTTCCTCAATGGATAATCAACATGGGTTTCTCACAAAAACACTTTCTTCAATATTCAATGGGTCATATATAAAAACAGAACCACTCAAAAATTACCTTCATGTTGACCTTTTCTTGTCAGCATTGTTTCTTTAGATATGTTTCATGAACTAAATGCATTAGGAGTAATTCCACTACCTCACAAATCCAGCCTGTCAAAGGTTGTATCAGTATTTGATAGTACTGGCAAATTCATGCAATGCTTAGCTGGTTTTATATGCTATTGTTGTTTTGCTATCTATAGGCTTCAGACCATCTATGATTAACTCTGTCATGAGTGAACAGTGCCACATCTTGGTTAGTTACACAGTCTAGTTAGCCATCCATGAATGGCTTACCAACTTCTTTGCAGATACCCTTTTGTGTGTTTGAGGACTCATGCAACATCTTCCACAATTGATTTGACAATTGCAGAGTGGATTGATGATATTAGTTTCCTGGTTTCTGCTGTCTGAAATTTGTCCATTGGCAATTTACAAATTTTCTAAATCTTTACATCCATTGGTCAAAAAAGGCCAGACAACATTCAAAACAAAAGTCTGGACAAGTCATTGACATATTACATTGCCTGCAGAGGTAGCTTTAAGATCCAAGTGTGAGTAGACATTTATTTGCATTATGCTGATTCCCATGAAATTTTAAGAGATATTTATTTTTGTTATCTGATTCCCATGAAATTTTAAGAGACATTTATTTTTATTATGCTGATTCCCATGAAATTTTAAGTCATTTTAACAGTAATTTTTTTTATTAAGCTGATTCTCAAGAAATTTTAACAGACATTTTTTTTTATTATGGTGATTCCCATGAAATTTTAAGACATTTATTTTTATTAAGCTGATTCTCATGAAATTTTAACAGACATTTATTTTTATTATGCTGATTCCCATGAAATTTTAAGACATTTATTTTTATTAAGCTGATTCTCATGAAATTTTAACAGACATTTTTTTTTATTATGCTGATTCCCACGAAATTAAGACAATTTATTTTTATTAAGCTGATTCTCATGAAATTATAACAAGGCATGCCGTTTTGAAAAACTGAGGTCTCGTAAGTTGACAGAGATCCTGCATCAGCACATATGGACTGCAAGACTATTCTCAACACACAAATGGTTTGAAATGTTGCTGTAGGATCCATGTTAAAATAGATGTCAGTGTCTTTTGATAACCCCACTGGTCACCCTTGGGAGTCACTCTAAAAATCATGGTACATGTTCTGAACAGAGAGACACGACATACATTAGCATGTTCCATTTTCTCCATGTCTGCCTTCACTAAGGAACACGATAAAATTACACTTTGATTACAGCCACTGTTATTCATCCAACTCTTCAATTTAGAGTACCTTGCATATCCCCAACATACTAGAATTGAGCTCATGTTTCAGAGTAGAGACAGAGGAAAAGGAAGGACTGACCTAGGACACATGAAATATGCAAGAAGCAGGACAATAAGGCTTGGCTCAATCTGAATTTGTCTCCCAGTCAGCCTCTATTCTGCAATTTTTCTCCCTGTTGTACACCATGCTCATGTCAGTATTTTCACATCTTGGTTGGATGGACTCAAAATATTTTGCCATGAACAATGGTCCATGGTTATTAGAAATCATTTATGAGGTCTTTCAGTGCCACTTCTCCATTGTCATGGGTTCCTGTTGCTACAGATGTCCTAAGAATCCATTTATGGCAAAAACTGCTCCAGTGGCCTAAGTGTTGAAAGTGTCAATCTTGGATGCAGGTTCGAACCTCGGTTGAGTCATGCCAAATACTTATTCAAATGGTACTAAAGCTGCCTCATTTGGCACTCAGTGTTAAAAGGTTAGTGTTTGGACTAGTCAGTCGGGTGTCAGGATAATGTGATGGGGTGGGACATGATACTACTGTATTTGTCTGCCTATAAGTCCATGTGGAATATAAGTCGAATGAGCAGATTTGGAAAATGTTCCATCATAAGTCAATTCTGAGTATAAAGAAGGTTAGATTAATACATCCTCTTTGTCTTTGTCAACATTGTGAATTTTTTCATATCTGTAACTCAATAACCTTTCTGGTCTGGATCAGTAACTGCAACTAATAGTATTTTGTTTCAGATGAAGTATTTTAAATGTATTATGTACTTTTAGCTACATATAAAGACATTGATCTGAAAATTTATAGTTCCAGATAGGATAAAATTTGTGATGCTGTGTGGAATTATACTTTAAAAACTTCCAGGTTTCAAAAATATTAAAACTATCAGTGAATCCTGTTTCAGGTACCAGCAATAGGGAAATTGCATCATTAATGGTATAATGCTTTTTAAACATTTTTGAGGGGGAAGGTAGAGAGATGCAAATGTATCCCCTCATTTTTCTTCACACATTCATGATCAAAATAAAATGTGGCCCAATCTATGAGAGAAAGATTGTGGGTCATCATGGTTTTTTTTCTTGTTGCTCCTGTTCAGCTGAAGCTTTTGTTAATGAGAGAAAAAAAATTAATTAAATAGTAAATGTGTGTGTGTGTGTGTGTTTCATACAGACTAAATAATTATAAATCATCCTAACAAGATATATCTTCTAAAATTGATGTGTCAAAAACTTGACAACATAGCATATTTAGTTTGGTTTTTAGAATAAATGTAACTAATATTAAAGACTTTCCAGTGCAAATGCCATTGATGAAGTAATTACCCATTCCAGTTAAAGTATATATTTCACTGTCTATGTTAATGAGGACTGATTATTATGATTTTTCTGATCATTCATTTCTTGTAAAGTATATACATGGTTTTCATGTAAGCTGTGGCACTGCTAGGAAAAAACATAACGCGAATTGGTTATACTGCACATTACACCAAGTTTTTCTTTGCCACAGATGTGAGTTCATTGACACGGCAAATATAATATAGTTTCTGCAACATCACATAGGTGTATGCCGATGTACAAAAGTCAGTTTGTCACCGCTTTATACCAAGTGATGAATACTCCCTGACAGAATAACCATCGAATAAGAGCGTTTGGGCACTATGTGAATCGACTTAAGATAGATGTCGTGCACTAGTACATCAAAATAGTTATTAGTTCCATGTTGAAAGGTGTGTACGTCTGTATTTCTTTATAAAAGGAATTTCGCACAAAAAAAGTTGTATAAACATTTTTTGGTGGGGTATTTATGCTCTAGCGTTATCTAAAGGGCGGTTCCACTGAACTAGGTTTACTTCCTAGTCATGGCTTTCTGCCCTTGATTTTATTTGTGACCTTGGCCAAGTGTCTACTATGTTATGTGTGTTATCTGGAGCCATTTTTGTATCTCTACCTAAAATACCAAACAAGTCACGATTAAATATGATGGACAACGTTTGTCTATGCGAAAATTTCGTCAGTAAACAATGAGCCACTGTATGGTACTCGAGGGGACACTCTTTCTGCTTTGTTCAGGGCTTTGCTAAATGCATCTCCGAACCAGGAAGTAATTGTGTCCACCAAATGTTGACCACTGAAATAATAGCCTCCCGAAATTGTCAACGATAGTGAATCTTGGATCGTTTGCTGGATTTTTTATACCTGAAAACCTGATTTCATTCATGACTTGTTGCAATTAATCGTTCATGATTTCAACCTCAGAATGGTTTTGCTTTCCATTGATGTTTTGCATTTGTGTAGGGTGAATGATTTACCATTTATGTTTTGCTTTTTTGTAGGGTGAATGATTTCCAACCAAACTACTTTCTAATGGACTTTGTGATCCAATTGGATGGACTGAGGTAATTTGGCCGTGTAACAACACAAAGTGTTTTATCTCCATAAAACTGTGTTGAGGTTTCCCTTTAGTTAGGTTGGTGTGGGGTGCTCCCAATATTATTTAAATTATTACAGATACTGATAGAGAAATGCAAAGCTCTGAGCCCACAGTCAGCTGTGCTGACAGTTAAATTAATTAATACAAAAATGTGAAATTCAAATAACAACAATTTAATATCATTCATAAACAGTCATCGCTGAAACAAAACTCAAATTCAAACCCTATCACTCATCTTTCACTCGACCAAATGATGTTAGCGAGATTTATATGGACAATGCATAGTTGCATTTTTAAGAAACGTATAGTACTGTAGGATTCGTTTTGGGCACGGTTCAGTTCACCTCTGAACTTGTGTATTGTTTTGTAATTATTGTGTTGATAATGTAAACTGTATAGCTTATGGTATGTAACGTCATTACGTTTTATCATATATACCCGTGTAGTGCATAGTACACTGTGTTAGATATATTTTCGGCTGAACAGAGTGATCGGAGTATCATTCTTTTCCATTCAGCCATGTTGTTCTTGTCATCATACGTTCGTCCATCATGATGGCATGGGCTAAACACATCTTGTGATGAGGGATGTTAATTAGAAGGAGACTATTTTGATGCTGCGAAGGTCGTTAACCAATTACATTTTTTGCATCCTGTCCCATGGGGATGAGAAAGTGGGTCATGATCAGTTTCGCTTTTCTATCGGTGATGTGAAACTTGTCGTTGGATTGTTGTACATGTTGAGTCTTCTCGATGACTTTGGAAGGTATCAATTCTGCTGGGCTACTCGATCCAAACAGGGTACTGCAAACTGTTGGAAAGTCTCAACGATCGTCTTCTTTGGCTTCACATTGCTGTTTAAGTGTGGTTAATAAAGAATATACACCGCAGTGATGAACACCTCTGCTTTCTCCAGTGGAACTTTGGACTTAAAATCTTGAAACTTCATCGTGTACGTGTAAAAACGTATTTCAAAATTTTCTAGATGAACGCGTTTCCGTCTCTCAAATGTGGTAGTAATTTTTGAGGGGTAAATGGTGGTGGAATTTGGTTGGATGTAGACTCTCTGGGTCTGGACTCGTGTCATCTTCAAAATCACTGGCATGAATTTGAGCCAAAACCAGCTACTGTGCGTGGCGGCTAAAATCACGTTTCTGCCTCTTCCTTTCTTCTCTTTCTCCACAGCATGATGCAATCGTTTCATCTTGATTGCAAAAAGTAAAATGACTACATTTTAAACGCCATGTTCTTCTATCCAAGTCAGATCAATGTATATATAAAGGGTAGGTGTCTTCCGTTCCAGTGTTCATTTTGCTCTCAAACCGACCAGAATGATGGAAGAACTCACACAAGTTGAACTTCTGGTCAGAGCTTTGCGAGGTGTCATACAAAAATTTTCTTCAGACAAGCTGATGGATTTATATGCAGAAATTGATTACTATTTTTATTCCATCATGATTGTTAATTACAATTTTACATTCCACACCACATGACTTTATCATTATTTCATCCCTCTCATTTAATTATATGTATGTATATATGTATGTATGTATGTATGTATGTATGTGTGTGTGTGTGTGTGTGTGTGTCAACTGTCTTGACTTTTCTAGAGACTTCAAACATGTGATATTGAGAACGGTTTTTTGTTTGTTTGTTTGATTAGGATTTTTAATGTAGCTTTAAAAACATTTCAGTCATATTGCTACGATGTCTGCAGTGAGGCAGTTTATAGTGATGTCTAGCACTGGGGCATTTGCTGTAGACGCTCTAACCACTAGGCAACCGGAGCGGTTGACTTGTGAACGGTATATACTAATCTATGTTATCAAATAATAACATAGAGTTGCAGCTATGGAACTTATAAATTTATCATTTATTTCTGTCTTCATTTAAGAGACTCCATTTAAGTGTTCGTTTTTCAAAAACTTTTATATAAAAAAAGTTAACAGATTTCTATTGTAGGACTAATGGCTGAAACATTTCAATTTCATAAACACTTAAAACTAGTATAGTGTGCTTTCATTAAATGCTTTAGCTGCACAGACACCAGTAAGTTGTGCGGGCAGTGTCATGTATGGCCCAACATAATTATCATTGAAATATACACTGCAAGATGTAATGGTCAATGAACATTAAGAAAACTGAATAGAGGTATCAACAATATTATTTGTTACAGACTTGAATTGATATGTGAACATTAGTGCCTGCTACCAACTTTCACAATTGTTTAAACAGTGATTTTTAATGTAAATAATGGTCTGAAAAGTGATTTTTAATGTAAATAATTGGTCTGAAAACAGTAATTTTTAATGTAAATAATTGGTCTGAAGATGAATAAGAATAAGAAGGCTCCAATAGACATATATTCCTTATACAAGAAGGCTGCGTTTGTGCTATCTTAAATATTATCAGAATGGTACAAGGATATAGCAAAAACAGTTTCCTTGCGGAGACTCAAAGAAAACTTGTGGGTTGTGTTGTCTTTTATGTGTCATCTTTCTAACTTCTTATATCTTGTCTAGTTTCCATTTAACGATCTATATTAATACATTTTCAGTGCAAATTCTTTGAGCTGTTTGTACAAGCATTCATTTTCCCGTTCATATAAAAAATCTTAGAAAAATTTGTTCTAACCCAACTTGTATCTCATTTGAATTAAAACAGTCTTTTTTTAGTCAATGTACAGTCTGCATCTCGCCCTTGCCACATTACTGAATCTACTCTTCTGAAAGTAGTTAATGACATTTTCTCTGCTTTGGATTGCGGAAAGATTAGTCCTCACCCTCTTTGATTTGTCTGCAGCATTTGACACATACTATGATATTACTTCACAGTCTCCAGTATTTGACATTCCCAATACAGTCTTACTGTAGTTCAAGTCCTACTTAGTAAACAGGACACAAATTGTGTATACAAATGGAATACACTCCAGCCCAGTTCATCTATGTGGTGGTATTCTATACAATCAACCACTTTCAAGTGTCATAGATCATCACCCAGTGTTTCACCAATTGTACACTGATAACCAGAGGCGTAGCTATGATATTTTGCGCCTGGGGACGAACTATAAAATTGGCGCCCCAGCCCACTCCCCGTTGAATCACATTTTTCTATTACATTGAATAAGGAAAACAACAAGTGGTTGGCAGGCAGCATCATCACTGTGGATGGCAGACATATCAGATGACACGTCTACTGAGCCGCTGCAGCGATCTTGTGACCGATTTATTACCCGTTTACTTATTATAATGTAACGTTGTAAGCCTCATTTTGGCGCCCCTGTACCTTGGCGCCCGAGGACATATGTACCCCCCTCGCTACGCCTCTTTTGATAACACCCAAATACAAGTCTCGCCACCCAACTGAAGTTGATGCTATCATCCAAAAAGTAGAGAGGTACATTTCTAATGTGAAATCGTGGATGACATGTAACAAGCTGCGGATGAATGATAATAATACTGAGGCCATTCTGATCATGACACAAAGACTTTCTCATTCACATCCTTTTCCTGAAACAATAAATATCAGCAACACCAACATTAAATTCACGCAGTCAGTACGAAATCTAGCTGTTACTCTTGACAGTACATGTACTCTCACATTGCACCAACATGTCATGAACATATGCAAGGCTGCTTATCTTGAGCTGAGATGCATCAGCTCCATTCGCAAATATCTTTCAGTTGATGCCACTAAAACACTCATGTGTTCATTAGCACTTTCAAGACTGGACTATTGTAATTCAATTATGTCTTGTTCGTCTCAATATCTACTCCTGAAACTTCAAAGCACAGCTGCTCGGATCATCTTTAGAGTACCACGATCAGAGCACACCTCCCAGCTGTGCTGTACATTACACTGGCTATCAATTGGATCCAGAATCAAACACAAACTTTGTTCTGTGCTACGTTTCACTAACGGACTCCAGTCCAGAATAACTATCTGGCATCACCAATGTGTATACACCAGCAAGATCGTTACGCTCCAACTAAGACAATCGTATACTCAATATTCCCACTAAGAAAACAAAGTCATATGGATAACGTGGGTTGTTGTTTTTTTGGTTTTTTTTGCATACCAGGGCCCAGAAACGTGGAATGAAATGTCACAGTGATCCTTTAAGAGTGCTCTTAAAACTCACTTTAATCTATTGCGAGAATAAAATTAAATACCTAATAAGCTTTTCTACCTTAAATATTTTCAGCATTTTTCATGTTTTCTAATTTTATGGTGTTTGTTGTGTTTTTTTGTGTAGTCAAATCATTATAAATATTTTAAAGCACTTAGAGCTAAAGATATGTAGCTATACAAAATCCTTATTATTATTATTATTATTTGAATATGGAAACCTCATGTTACCATTGTTTAACAGTAAACAGTACATGTATCTACATAAAATACATGTTTAAAAATGTATCAGTTGTTGCCATTTATAATAAACACAGTTTTTCAATGTTTTCAAATGTGAAAAGGAAAGAAGAAAGAAGCAATTAGAATTATAAATAATATGTTCCCAAGCGAATACATGTCCTGTTTGTGTAATGTTAACAACATCACATGTAAAACAATAATAACGGTACATTTCTTAAATTTAGTTAAGCTTGGTAAAGTAGATATTTTTCAACATTAATTGCACTGTATCATTAGCTTTATTATCGGATTGATTATTGTATGTCACTGATTGCAAAATGATGATTTTTAGTCTTTAAATTAGCATTCTATCATAACGGCTTATAATTGAGTCTTTGATACGAAAATTTGATGTTCTTTGTTGCTGATTGTATATTGGTATGTATCTTGCAAATGGTCAATGTAATGTAGTAAAATCAATTTAACGGAAGAAAATGAACTGAATGTCATAATAACATTTTGGGTGATTCCATTACCTCGATAATACACGTTCTCTCTCTCTCTCCTCTTGGTGTAGTATTTATACATCTCTATTGTCCGATGATACATGATAAGCATATGTATTTTACTGTAGTAATTTCTTATGCTATTTCTGTTATTTTAAAAATGCAAATCATCCATGTTGTAATGACAAGCCTTTTTAAAATATTTCAGTAATAAGCTCCCTAGAACTATTGATGAAATGTTCTTTTTAATCAGGCTGTCAAATAAATCATATTATCTTTCTCATAGAATATTATATATATATATATATTAACTCCAAAAATCATCTACTGGATATATTACAAGAAAAGATTATCTATCTTCTCATTTATTCTTTCTATATATCTATATATGTATATTATTTTCAACATACTCGAGTCTTTTAAGAGCTCGCAGCTCGCTTTTTTATGTTATTGTCAAATCTTAAACCATCTGATATATCAAAATTAGATAGACCCAAAACCTACCTAGAACTAATTGTATTATCATCATAAAATAAAGTTGTTATTATTATTATTAATTGGCATACATATAAATGTTAATAGTACCCATTTCAATCTGTGACTGCCGACAGTTTGCATCTTTACATATTGATTCAGGTATGTGAATATTGATTCCACTCTACAACCAAAGACTTTAAGACCGGATCTTCCATTGATGAGGGATACATCTGTTGTCAGTGTCGTTCGCAAGGAAGCAAATGCGATTACTTTACGGGTATCCCACGACTTCACAAAGTAATAAATTATTTTATAACGATTTAATTGTTTATTTTCTAGGCTATTCAATAAGTTTCTCAGAAACATTTATACTGGTCCTATTATTAGACTTGTAATTATATAACCTCGATTTCAATTTCTTGCAACTTGTCAGGAGACCAGATATGTTTTTGATTGTAATGATCTGTAATTTTAGGAATCTGTAAAGTTATTGAGACTTACTGAAATTCGATTTTTCCTATATATGTTTACTTACTTAAATATAGCTATATGTGTACATGTCTTGTATTTATTATTGTGGAGTACATGTAGGATTGTTTCTTTTGTCAATTTGTCAATTTGACAAGGACAAAATCAGGTACTCCACTGCATTTAAAAGAGATAACTCTGCTGGAACTAGACAGGGATAAGAGTTATCTAATCATAACAGATCCAGTTTCACCCATGATTGCCACATTTTCTATTATATAAAAAAAACAAAATTACAAAATATGATCTAGATATGATTTATATTAATCCCACATTGCCAAGAGGCTTAACTTATTTTTAAATCCTAACAGAAAGTACAACTCTTACATAATGCACCAATCACAGCTGGTGTTGTTGTTTATTCTTTGGGTTTGTACAATTGGTACTGTTATACCTAATCCGAGTTTCATCTTACCCTTGCCACCCTATTTTTTGATATTTGGACATTCATGTTGGGGGATAGGGTCAGAAAGCATTCCCTATTGAAAAGTTTGAATTCGCCAACACCATTTGGGGTAGCCGCCTACTTGACAGCCCAGCAAACATAAACAATCTTTCATCAAGAGATACCTGCATGAGGGAACCCATCATAACAGATTGTTATTCATGCTGACAGTTTTCTTAAGGCCACGGGTTCTTTTAACAGGTGAATAATATGTATATTTTGATTTACTTTTTTCTACAATAGAAAGAAAAATTAAGAAATTCCTCTATCCTAATGCTTAATCTTAAGAACTCTAAATATTAATCAAAGAATGCAAGGTTATTGTCTTAATATATATATATATATATATATATATATATATATATATATATATATATATATATATATATATATATATATATATATACACATATACATATATATATATATATATATATATATATATATATATATATATATATATATATATATATATAGGTATATATGGAGAAGCTGTTACAGGTAAAACCTGTCCTGAATTTTTTTTATAAACCTTTCTAAAAGAATCACCTTCTGAACCTGTTCAGATTTCTGCAATAGAGAAAACCTGCAGTGCATGGCCAATTTATATCAGGTCATACATTCCAAAAGTTTATATACTTTACACTGGCTTTATTGTTTTCTTTAGAGGACTGCAAATAAACTGTTTAAACATTTCTCTTTTTTTTGTTGCTTAATAGGATATATAAATCACAATTTTGTCATTTCAAATCCATCTCTCCACAAGTGACAATGATGTCCCATTGATAGCATAATAATAATAATAATAATAATAATAATAATAATAATAATAATGACTTTGTTTAAAGAGGGTAACACAATTAGCTAAGAACTAATCTACCATAAGGCCCTCATATAAGGAATTTATTTAATTCAGCAGCATCTCAGAAGCCACTGGATATATTGGGTTTGGAAGATGGAAATAGAGTGGACATTTCTAATCTCAACTGGAATACTATTCCAGGGCAAAGTTCCAGAGTGTTGGAAACTTTTTTTGAATAATTCCTTATTTGGTTTGGGAATTTTATACTGTTTTGTAGACATTGATCACAGGTGGGGTGTATTACCAGGTAGCCTATACTGGAATAGGTATTGTAAATATTCAGGAGCACTATTATTGGATATCCTGTACATTAATTTGGCTTTTCTTAAACAGATTCGGTCTTTACTAGGTAATATTTTTAACATACCAACTAAATTTTCCTTGCTTTCTTTCTGGTTTGATATTAGCCTTAATGCTCTTTTTTGAAGATTTTCCAACTTTGATATGTTTTTATAATTTGAATTACCCCTTACTGTATTACAGTAGTCTAAATAGGGTTGTATGTAACTGTTATAAAATAATTTTCTGTGCCTTTCAGGGAGAAAATATCTCATCCTACTGAAAAGTCATAAACTTGAATTGACCTTTTTACTGATATGTTTGATATGATCAGTCCATGATAGGTTATTATCTACCAAAAAACCAAGTAGTCTGTCATGACAGACCATTTGCAAATTTTTATCCTTCCATGTCAGACATAGTTCATTGCTATCAAGAATTTTCCTTTTTTTTCCTTGTTGAGATAAGTAATATTTTAGTTTTACCAGTATTTACTACCATGCCATTGCATATGCACCAGTCTTCCAGTTTGTTTAATGCATTCTGTAAAGAAATTTCGAGTTCATGCTTTGTGTTTTGGATGTCTGACAATGTTGTGTCATCTGCATAGAGATCTGTAGATGATATCGAGTCTCTTAGTAAAAGTGGTAGGTCGTTAATAAAAAAAATAAATAGTAATGGACCTAGAATTGAGCCTTGTGGTACTCCATATCTAACTGTTTCAGGTTCAGACAGAACATTATTTATATAAACATGTTGTGCTCTCTCACTTAAGTATGAAGTAAACCATCTAACTGTCTTTTCATCGCATTGGTAGATTTTCAGTTTCTTCAAAAGGATTTCATGATCCACCATGTCAAACGCATTCCTGGAATCTACAAATACAGATCCTATTATTTTACCTTGGTCAAGTGCTTGAAGCCATTTATCAGTTAGGGAGATCAAGGCAGTCTCACATGAATGTTTCTGTCTAAAGCCTGATTGATTAGGGTGTAACAGCAAGTGTTTGGTTAAATATGACATGAACGAGTCATTTGGACATGTTTTTCAATCAATTCTGACAAGTTTGGTAGTACATGTATTGAGATTGGTCGGTAATTATCAGCATCATTCTTAGATCCAGATTTGTGAATAGGAGTTACTTTTGCATATTTTTGGATATTGGTGGGATAGAGAAACATACATCCTTTGAGATTTTGCTGCTGCAGAACTTTTTCAGTTCACTAAAGTTGTTTTCTATCACTGGTTCTTTTAACTTTGTGGTAATATTGGTGAAAAAAATCATTGAAAACATTTGCAATGTAAGTTTCATCAGTGACTATGGTGTCATTTACCAATAGTGAGTGAAATTTACTTGTCTGATTGTTGTGTGTTCCTCCAGTGAGTTCATTGAAGACTTTCCAAATGGAGTTTGTGTTGCTCTTTTTGTTTTCAAGCAATGACTGATAATACGACTTTTTAGCTTTTTTAATCATACTTGTTATTTTATTTCTCCATACTTTATATTCTGCATGGTTTCCCCTAGCCTTGAATAGTTCTCGTGTTTTCATAGCATCTAGTATTTCAGTAGTAAGCCAATTAGGTTGGATTTCATTCTTTACTCGATGTACTTTCAGTGGTGCATGCTTAGAGACTACATCCATAAATAAGTCAGTCCACATTCTCAGAGCTTGATCTATGTCATCCAAATTTTGGATCATATTCCATGGAACTTTATATAGGTCTCTTGCATTTAACCTTTCTTGTCAAAAAAGTAGGATAGTGGTCACTAAGACCAACATTTGGTACATTGGAACATAATCAACTAGTTAAGTCATTTCATGCCATCCAACAAGAGCTTAGTTTAGAAACAATGCCTTAGAAACTTACATGCCAGGTCAGTAAGCAACATCAGATCTTAGCCTTTGCCGATACCTTGCAGCTGGATGTGTTTAATACATAGGTAAATAAATCTTCGCTAGCCAATAATCATTGATCCATTTTGTTCCATTCAATGAAACTAAGTGGATCACCAACCTGACTAGAAAAGATGGTATAAACAGCAAAATCAAGTAGGCTGTATTAAATGTTATCAGCCTTGTAATATCCCTGCTTCTGCCTGGTCCAATATATCATCTAATTCGACATTCTTCAAATGCTGTTTACTGATGACCAGGTTCATACAGTGGTAACCACACATGGCTGCCTTGAATGTCTGTGTGTACTCGGTTATCTTCCAGGTTACAGGATTAAAGGTAAGTGATGAATACTGGTTATTCCGACAACCCACAATTAAGATCAGACCTTTGTGATGCACTACACCAAAATGGTCAAACTCTGGCATGGTTCCAACTTTGACCAGTCCAGATTCTTCTGTAAACATCATAATATCTGCTTCACGGTAAAAGATATACACAGTGTTATCAATAATCACCACCCTACTGGCTGACGATGTCATTTCTGGCATGCTACCAACAATTTTACAAGTTTTCTTTTCAATGTCAAAGATTTGGATGTTTTGAGAAAATGTTCTGTCCTGTAACATTCCACCAAAAATGAAAATCTTGTTTCTGATCACAGCAGAGGCCATGAATGAGACAGAGAGCAGAAGGTTCCCAACTATTTCATTATGATTGTTTTGTGGTGTGTAGCATTCAATACTGGATAAAGCCAGCGAGGACCTAGAGCTGCCACCTATACTGTATACATTTCCATTCAACAGAACCATGTCATGTCCCCAACGCCCTTCCTTAAGACCTTCACACTGTTGCCATGTATTGGTTATGCCATTATAATGGAGGAACAAGGTCTGTCCATGGTATCCACCAGAAATGTACACATCTTCCTTTGTACAACATACTGCAAAACATGCACCTGGTTCAACTGGCAGTTTGGCCATAACATATTCTGAATCCCTTCTGTAACTAAAGCATTTCAGCTCTGTCTGCTGAGGGTTGGGATGACGGCTCCGTGTCCCAACAATGCATAGGACTTGCTCTTGACGATGCTGATATTGATGAGGAAGAAGGATTCTGGAATTTATCAAACTGCTAGCCTTTTCATTCATTCTGATAGGTAAGTCTTTCACAAGTTCTTGGAAATACCCTGAGTCAGTCAAGATCTCAATACCTTTAAGTTTATTAATGTATTTTGTGTTAATAAAGGGAAATCTTATATGAGTAAGAAGATTATCAATTTGACTTTTCCTTCCCTCTGGATTAGCTTGGATCCATTTGATGACAGCATCACAAACCATCTCTTCAGATGATGTGTTCAAATTATTATCCTTGATCAAGGAGATAATATCATTCACATCAAAAGAATCAAATTCATCTAACTCCATAATGTTGACAAAATTCTCTAGGATGTACTTCCAACTTTTTCTGACAAGTTTTGAACACCCAATGGCTGAAGCCATTTTCCATACACTGAGGCAATTTTCTGATGAAAGAATCTTGCTCAGAAAGTTCTCACAGTGTTCCTGTAAGCACTTAACTTGTAGCATATTAGCCACTCGCAACAAGTGTTGAACATTTTCCATTGTAATTAGATCATCTCCAGTATATAAATACTTCAGAAGTGTCTTAAAAGTGTCCTTGTCAACATTCTGAATGGTAATAACATTATCCCTACTTTCACGCATGCCAGAAGAAAACATAGCATTAAAATAGTGTGACATGGCACCAAGAATGAGTTTGTGACACTCAAACTTTGTCCCCTCCACAGAGATGGTTACATCGCAATAACGTTTGTTGTAGTATATCTCAGTGATGCCCTGGGATAGGCTTTCAAGGTACTTTATCTGGAAGCTGGACTCCATTGTAGCCCTGTCCTGTCAGCTTAAAATCAAAACTGAAAGAAAAGAAATTAGTTGATTTCTTTTTTTATAAAAAAAACAATATAAACAGTACAGTAAAACATACTCTTAAAACATAGTGGGACCCCTTAAAAAAAATACTTCATTAGGCCATTAATATTATATCTATATTATTACCTATAAATAACACTTCAACTAATGCATGAATTCACTTTGTGGAAGCAATAAATTTGTAGCATCTATTTGTATTCACTGCATCTTTATGTCAGATTCTACTGCTTTACCTCACCCTAAATAAATTAACCTGTCAAGTCTAAACGTTTCATGATTTTGTATACACCAGTCAAAACATTTAAACCTATCAACTTGTCTTTATATAACATTCAAAAATGTCTCAAGATGAATATTAACAAAAGAAAAATAAAGCATGCAGGTAAATATCTATACTCTTAATTAAAACCAACTAAACTTGGTCAATGAATTATAAATAAATGTGTTGATCAGAAGAATTAAATTTTGAGACAGTTGCATTAGTAATAAAACAGGTTATTTAAAAAATGTTGATCACAAAGTCTGACCCAAGACACTACCAATAAATTCAAAATGAGTTTTTCAAAAACGTTTACAAACAACAAAGTTTTTTTCATTCTGTTCCAAATCATACAAACATGACTTAATTGCTTAAAAATTAGGAAATGCATAAAACTGAGCAATTGATTTATGTTCAACAGTTATATAAGGTAGAATGGTGTTAAATATTTAAAAACAGCATTTTTATGCATATTTGGATCCTAAACCCTGAATTTAACTTTTCTGAAAGTTGTGCATCAACTGAAAAATTATATATAAGACTTTTTTTTTTTTTAAACAGGAAGAAATGCATAAATAAGGGCAACTGATTTACATCAAACAGCTGGAAAAGGAAAGCTGTGCAAGTTATTTCAAAAATAGAATTCTGTGTGTGTGCGATCTGGATTTTTAATGTAGCTTTACAAAAATTCAGTCATATCACTACGATGTGCAGTGTGGCAGTTTATAGTGATGTCTTGCACTGAGGCATCATGCCACAGATGTGTAGCATAATGTCCCAACCAGTTACATTATCCTGACACCAAGTAGACCAGTCCCAATACTAATGTCTTAATGCTGAAAGCCTAGCAATGCAGCTGTAAGTACCATTTTATATGACTTTGGTATGACACAGCCAGGGTTTGAACATGCAGCCTCCCAAACCTGAAATAAATGTTCTAACCACTTAGGTCACTGGATCAGTCAAAAGCTTGATTCTGTTTTTAATGTTGAAACCTAACTTTGACCCATACAATTAAAATTAGTCTTGCATTTTACTGTAACTTTTTAAAATGATACCAGTATAACTTAAAAGGATAATTAATGCATAAAATAGAGTAAATGTAATTTGTATGCATTTTACTGTTGAGGGCCTTGAGTGTCCAAGGGGTTTAAAATGAGTGGTTTACAGATCACGGCCATCTCACTATCCACATTAGTTTTAGTCTCGGTCTTGGTCAATATGGATAATGGGTATGTGAGAAAACTTGCCTGGTCAATATGGATAATGGGTATGTGAGAAAGCTTGCTTGGTCAATATGGATATGGGTATGTGAGAAAACTTGCCTGGTCAATATGGATAATGGGTATGTGAGAAAGCTTGCCTGGTCAATATGGATAATGGGTATGTGAGAAACTCAGAAAGCTTGCCTGGTCAATATGGATATGGGTATGTGAGAAAACTTGCCTGGTTAATATGGATAATGGGTATGTGAGAAAGCTTGCCAGTAGCTTCCTGTGTGGGTTGGAAGTTTTTTTATGTAACAGAAAAGAGCAATAACCAAAAAGTTGTCAAATTTAACCAAAAAAAAATATTTTCCTACTATACAAACTGTTTATTTAAAAGGAACATACAGTATTGTGAGCTAGATCTCAAATAGTCTTTAAAGTTTTATCACAAGTCCAAAAGTAGAGATTATTCCAAATGAATTCCTGTGATGTTCCGAATTAATTCCCAAACTGCATGTACTGATGCGCCAGTAGTCTTAAATATTTTAATGTGACAACAGCCTTAACATATTATAATGACATCATCCCAAATGTCCTTGAATGAATTTACATTATTTATAAAATAGTGGTTTAGTCACAAATGAATATTTTGTAATTCTAGTGAAAAAATAAATAAATTCTCCCAAATATTAACTAAAAAGATAACTTAAAATAACTTTACCACGGTTGATGTTAAGATGTGGATTGAATATTATCAACTGTAATACAAATCTAAGATACTATTTGAGGTCAAGGATGAAGTTCATCTTAAAGGAAATTTTGATCAAATGTAAACATTTTATCAATAAACTTATTAGGCAGAATCAAAGCTGAATTTAGAATTTAATTAACCTAGTAAACATGTTTACCCTACATAGCATTAAGCATGTAATCTCAAATTCCTACCTCAAATAATAAATAAAGGTCAATCACATCATATAAATTAAATATACATAACATCTCATATTGGCAATGTAAAAAAAATAAAAACATCAATCTGCATTTTGAGAGGATATGTGAAGGCATACACTCTTGAATGCCACTGTCAGCATAAGGGGTGGCTGAGTGGTGAGTTTTCATAGTATGTCATCTTCACTTTGTGTAACAAGAGTTATTCTTCACAAAACTTACATGGGGGTGGGTTAGCTGACATAATATGTTCTATACTGCAAAGTAGGGGTGCCACTAATGAACATTGTCCCATACATACACCCCACCACACTGCACACTGAACCCTACACTGATGACTGTCCTCGTTTAATCACACACCACCATGTCTTTGGTCGGGCGGTCAGTTACGAACTTCTAAATTGTATCAGTCATAATGTGGCTACAATAGACGCCGACCCTGATAAGCTTTAATTGGGCAGGATGATCAAACACACTTGATTGGAGGGGGGGGGGGCTCGTGTGTAAACTCATCGTGTTAATTGGCAAGTGTACACATTAGCCCCCCTCTCCGAATCAATCACAGAGGTTCGTCATAATGAAAATTAGGAGTATGCATGAATCAGTATCAATGATCAAGTGTGTGTGCGGGTGGTGGGGTGGTGGTGGTGTTCTAACCTGTAAAAATGAAACACAAGTTGACGCCAGCAAGCACCCCTCGGTAGTTGCAACCCTGCTAGTTTATCCTCCTAATTGCGTTTTCTAATTTCAAACTTATGCCGGTTGTGTTCAATTTACATAACAGCTCGACAGAATTCGTTCAGTTTGTAACATATTGGAGAAAATGCAATAATTGCTCGCAGATTTTGACGTCTTGACATGTTATGGCAGGCAGTGCCATTTGCATTTGGAAAGTATTGGATTTCACCATTGACTGAAAGGTAAGACCCAACCACGCATAAACTAGCAGGGTTGGAACTTTACCAACAAATTGTTCTCCACCTTTTTAAAAACATTATTTTTCCATACAAGCGACACTCATTTTTATGATTAGCTCAAACGGTTATACACAAATAACATGATTGCATCCGAGAACCGTTTCACGATGTAGACTATTGGTCCCCAGACAAAACTATGTAATAACATGATCACATATGTAACAAATCATTTGAATGTGTTAAATTAATGAGAATATACATTAAAATATATACGTTTGATCCAATCATATTTCGGCGTTTTCGCGTTTGTCGCATACTTTAAATATTTTAAAAAGAGAGTCGATTGTTTACGATTTGTGCAGTGAAGTCTGAAGAAGAAAACGTCAATATAATTCTTCCATGGAACAGGATTCCTAAAGTTAAATCGGATTAATATAGGAAGTAAAAACTTACGTTTGCATTTACCATTGTTCTGTAATTAAATAAGGCATGTATCATAGAGTCGCAAACATTGTACATGTAGCTCTTTTCAACTGGTTGTCACATGAGCACGCCCATGTCCCAAGATTCAAAATTCGCGAAAATCGCCCGTAACTTCTGTTTGGTACAGTGTTGATAAGTCAACGACGGCTTGATGAAAGAAAAATATCTCAGGAGCAAAAGCAATCCATTGGGTATGATCGTGTGCCTTTAAAGATGGAAATAACACAAGGAAATCGAGGTCATAGGTGGAACCAAGTATTTGGAAGTGCCTTCTCTTTGTATATAGTATGACAGAGAGGGTCCTATGTCAGATCGTGTCATCTAAGGTATTTTGTGTTACGTGCTTAGGCTCGAATAAGCAGCAACACAGAAAGAGTGTAAACTAACAAGCTTGTATAACTTGAACAATGAATTTATTAAGTACAATTATTTTCATAAAATAAATAAACTTACAGTTTTAGAGAATCAAATCCAACATTAATCCAAATAGAATTCACAAAAATAATCCACTAATGGAATTGCAAGAGTCCTGATAAATAAATGTTCTAATAGTTCCAGGTTCGAATCTTGACGATGTAATCCAAAATGGCTGACAATGTCACGTGATGCAGTTCTTGTTTAATTATCATCCAAATGAATTATGAGCACATGTTTTCTCCTCCAAATAGATAATAAATCCTCTTTCTGCAATGAATTGACACAAAGTCCAGAACAAAATAATTAAAATTAAACTCAAACAGAAAATACACAACTAATATCTTAAAGCCCAAAATTCTACCGAATTGTTCTATCACAAACAAGTCTATATAACTGTTTTTCTTAAGTAAACAAGTGATCACGTGATTTTCTAGAAATTCATGGAAGGTTACTACTTTCAGCAAGTCACGTATTCTAGATATTTCCTACACCCCAAGAACTAAAAATAAAAGTTAACCTTGAAATTAACCAATAGTTTTAAAGACCTATTTATCAATCTGAAGCAAGGTCAGATAAAGAGGTAACCAAGCCAAGGTCAAAAACTTGTTTACAGTTAGAGTGGTCAGCCTGAACTTTCTAAAAAAAAAATCTCCCAATTAATGAATATTAAACCCTAAATGACAAATTTGGATTTAATAATTAAAAATAAAAAAAATTAAATCCAATAGCCGTAACACCTTCCCCCATAAAATAAAAAGATTTGTTTATATGATAAAACTTTATTTTTATCACAAACCAATTTACATCTGATGTTAAAAGAACTAGTATAAATTACACAATATAATAAATTGTTATACACAGGAAAAACGTCTGCAATTATATTATCAAGAAATAACCTCAACCTTTAAACTTGTCCATGTCCCACAAAATGTCCTAAGAAAATTACTCTAGCAAGACAGAACTCACTTTTAAATAAATTAACAGTCAGACATGCATTAGTGAGTCTGTCAAAAAAAAAATCTAATTGTTGCTAGATGTTCTCTCCAGGTGTCGTTTTAGATGATGACGTCACAATTTTCTAGACCAGAGATGATCATTTTTATGAGACGTTGAATTGGACTTTCTTTATATTGGTCGAGTCCATTTGGAGTCACAATATTGACATTTCCTTTGCTCTTTCCGTAGTGGAATCTTCCAAAATCCTTTCAGAAGGTCAAAATTTGGTGACATACCTGGCATTCCCAATTTTATCAATACAACTGTCAATTCTTGGTAATGGGAATGAATAAGTTTTTGTCACTCTGTTCACCTTCCTATAATCAGTACACATACGGAAAGTTTTATTTGGTTTTGAAACAAGTATGCATGGTGAACTCCAATCACTTTTACTGGGCTTGATAAAATCATTCTCCAGCAAATATTGAATTTCGTTTTTCAAGAATTCCTGTTTGAGTGGACTCGTCCAGCATGGATGCTGTTTGTAATTTTCAATTTCAACGTCATGAAAATTTTGTTTGTCCTTGTAAGAATATATGGACATAAGTGCTCATATAATAATAATACAGTTCATTTCTTTCTTGTACATGCAAATGTAAATGTTTCTGGTATAAATTTTTCATAATTTCTGAATTCCAACAATTTGGCGCTCCAATGTCAGTAGAATCCGACGATATTTCTTCACTATGTGGGACAGGTACTACTAAATTAATTACATTTTTAACATGGCTATCTCTTTCAATATACTGGTACTCCTATAATTAATTTAGATCCCAGGAGCACTAATACTATAATTTAACTAATTCATTTTCTTCTTAACTTTGTAAGGGCCGTAATATCTAATTTGAAGTAAAGTAAGAAGAATGAACAAGAGTAACACAACTCCATTATCAGACTCAAAAGTTTTCTCCCTTGTAGTTCTTTCAACCCATAGTTTCATTTTTAACTTGAATTGCTTAATTGGGCATTCATTCATAACTTGCTGGAAAATTCCAGACATGAAGTTTGAACCTTGATCAAACTGAATAGATTTGGGAAGGCCATACTGAGAAAAAAAACTGTATCAAAGCTTTTACTGTAGTTTTAAATTTTATATTCCTCAACGGAATAACCTCTGGAAACCTTGCTGACGCACACATAATGGTCAACAAGTATTGGTTACTTGACTTGGTCTTAGGTAAGGGATCTACACAATCTACCATAATTCTACCAAATGATTTATCAAAGGCAGGAATAGGTTGCAGATGAGCCTTAGCTATCTTCTGATTGGTTTTTCCTACCATTTGACAAGTATGACAAGATCTACAGTATTTGGCAACATCACTTTTGATTTTTGGCCAATAGAAGTGAGTCAAGATCTTGTGATACATTTTCTTAATCCCTAAATGACCAGCCAAAGGAGTTTCATTTGCCAGATTAAGTATTCCCTGTCTGTAAGGTTCTGGAACTACTATTTGATAGTTCTCTGACCACTCATCACCAACAGGTACTTCGGGAGGTCTTCATTTTCTCATAAGAATTCCATTTTTAATGACATAACAGACAGGAACTTCAGTGACTTCATTCTCATTTATGACCCATTGAAACAAACAGGAGATCTCAGGATCTTTTTCCTGTTCAACGACAAGTAACTGTCGTTTATCACCCTGATTAAAAAATGAGTTGTTAAAAGAGGATCACTATGATCAATACCTTCTGATTGATCTAAACCAAGAGTAAAAGTGACCTCATCAGAAACCTGACCTATACAAGGGTCAGTTGAAGGAATGCTGACTTCTGTAACATCATTCTCAAAATCATCACCCTGATTAGAATAAAGAGAATGAGTTGTTAAAAGAGGAGCACTATGATCAATACCTTCTGATTGATCCAAACAAGAAGTAAATGTGACCTCATCAAAAGCCTGATCTATACATATGTCAGCCAAGGGAATACTGCCCATTTCAACTTCATTCTCAAGAGCTTTCTTTGCCATAGCTCTGGTAACCGTACAAGCTTGAAGTATATCAGGGATTTCTTTTTCAATTGGATCAACTTTCTGATCCAAATTAGGCTTGTCAGTTACAAGTGGATTAACCACAACCTTGTCCCCAGCTAAGTCGTTGCCTAGCAATAAATCAATCCCCTCTACGGGTTAAACCGAGACTGTTCCGATTTTCACAGATCCTGACACTAAGTCTGATGACAAATTTACACAATGGAGAGGAACATTAACAAAGCCGCACTCTACTCCCTGAATAAGAACACTTTCATTAGAAGAAGACTTCTCAGAAAAAGGCAAAGTACCTGATAATAAAAGACTCTGAGAAGCTCCTGTGTCCTTTAAAATTTTAATAGGGGTGGGATTGGCCGAATCACCCAAGAGTGATATAGAACCCTTCGATATGAATGGTTCATAATTCTCCATATCAAAATCAGACTGGGTTTTATTAGACCCAACAAATGTATTGCTTTCAATACATGACTGTGACCTTGACCTGTTGTAAATAAGAGCATTTGGAACAGGTCTGTCTTGATTCTGATGCCTATTTTTCAATTTGTAGCAATCAGAAATAACGTGTCCTTCTTTCTTGCAATAGCTACACGTAGGACGAGACAAGGATTTAGAATCAAGCTTCTCTGAAGTCTGACTTTTGAAAGTTGTGTTAGTTTGAGTTTTAGAAGAGCTTGAATTAGGCGGAAATACTTTCCTGCCATTAAATTTTTGAGTAGAAGTCTTGTTAACAAAAGGAACTTTATGTGTCAAAGAATATTCGTCAGCAGCTCGAGCAGCATTTTCGAAGGTTTCAATCTGATGCTCATCAAGATAAGTTTTAACATCATTATGGACACAGTTTTTGAACTCTTCAATTAATATAATTTGCTTGAGATTTTGATAATCTTGCTCGACTTTCTTGGCCAAACACCATCTATCAAACAACTGCTCTTTTTGTCTAGCAAATCCGATATGAGTTTGTCCAGCTTCTTTTCTGTAATTTCTAAATTTTTGCCTATAAGCTTCAGGAACTAACTCATAACCTCTTAAAATGCACTCTTTAACTACGTCATAATCACTGCTTTGCTGAACAGACAGTGAAGTGTAAATCTCACTAGCCTTACCAGTAATTACACATTGTAGTAACTGAGTCCAATTCTCTCTTGGCCACTTTAAATTTTCTGCAACTTTTTCAAAAAGAATAAAATATTTGTCTACTTCTTTTTCTTTGAAAGGGGACACTAATCTAATATTCCTTGCTAAATCAAAATTTTGATTTGAAGTATGATGGTGATTCTCACTTGCCAGCTCTAATTCTTTCATTTCACACTGATATTCCCTTTCTTCCTTCGATCTCTCTATCTCGTTCAATTCGTTTTTCTTGTAACCTTTCCTTTCTCTTTCTCTCTCTCTCTCTCTCTCTCTCTCTCTCTTCTTTTTCAAATTGTAATTGTCTTTCTTTGTCCTCTTTTTCAAATTGTAATTGTCTTTCTTTCTCCCTTTCATGAAATTACAGCTTCTTTAACTCTAATTCTCTCTCTCCCTCTCTCTCTCTCTCTCTCTCTCTCTCTCTCTCTCTCTCTCTCTCTCTCTCTTCTTTTTCAGATTGTAATTCTCTCTCTCTCTCTCTCTCTCTCTCTCTCTCTCTCTCTCTCTCAATCCGCATCTGCTCTTTTTGTAATTCAATTTGTTTCTCTTTCTCCCTTTCCTGAAACTCCAGCTTCTTTAACTCTAATTCCATCTGGAATTTTAATTCTAATTCCTTTAGTTTAATGTCAGAGTCTGATGCAGACTTACCAACTGGAATCAAAGCACTTTGTTCCAAAAGATCCTGTTCTACCAAATACTGGACCAAAATCTTTTTGATATCTTGTTTCGTTAAAGAAGCCTTCACTTCGGAAAGATCGTATTTTTTGGCAAGTTGAACCAACTCATCTTTTTTGAAAAGATCTAATTGCTCCTGGGTAGGATTAGAAAGAAATATTTCTACCTTAGATGTCATTTTAATACAAGCGTGTCAGTCTCACTAAAGATTTAAAATTTTCAAAAACTAGGGGAAATTCAAATTTAAATTCAAATTTATCTCAATCTCAATCTCAATCCCGAGACGATAGTCACCAATTCTATGTTACGTGCTTAGGCTCGAATAAGCAGCAACACAGAAAGAGTGAAAACTAACAAGCTTGTATAACTTGAACAATGAATTTATTAAGTACAATTATTTTCATAAAATAAATAAACGTACAGTTTTAGAGAATCAAATCCAACATTAATCCAATATAGAATTCACAAAAATAATCCACTAATGAAATTGCAAGAGTCCTGATAAATAAATGTTCTAATAGTTCCAGGTTCGAATCTTGACGATGTAATCCAAAATGGCTGACAATGTCACGTGATGCAGTTCTTGTTTAATTATCATCCAAATGAATTATGAGCACATGTTTTCTCCTCCAAATAGATAATAAATCCTCTTTCTTCAATGAATTGACACAAAGTCCAGAACAAAATAATTAAAATTAAACTCAAACAGAAAATACACAACTAATATCTTAAAGCCCAAAATTCTACCGAATTGTTCTATCCCAAACAAGTCTATATAACTGTTTTTCTTAAGTAAACAAGTGATCACGTGATTTTCTAGAAATTCATGGAAGGTCACTACTTTCAGCAAGTCACGTATTCTGGATATTTCCTACACCACAAGAACTAAAAATAAAAGTTAACCTTGAAATTAACCAATAGTTTTAAAGACCTGTTTATCAATCTGAAGCAAGGTCAGATAAAGAGGTAACCAAGCCAAGGTCAAAAACTTGTTTACAGTTAGAGTGGTCAGCCTGAACATTCTAGAAAAAAAAAATCTCCCAATTAATGAATATTAAACCCTAAATGACAAATTTGGATTTAATAATTAAAAATAAATAAAATTAAATCCAATAGCCGTAACATTTGTCACTCGTATGATGTTTTTTTCCCTTGAGATTATTGTGTGTTTTTTTTTATACTCACATCAAGCTCGCGTCGAGCACCTGTGGAACTACCGAGGGGTTCGGACGTGTGTCTTCCCTTGTTATATTGTTACAGGTTACACCCCCCCCCCCCCATCCCTTGATTCATGGACGGATACACCTAATTTTCTTTGTAACGAGCCTCTGATTTAGTGTCGGCACAGGGTAATCGCCTTTTTAGTCGGTCTCTCTAAACACTCCAAGAACACCCCAGTATTACATATCTTCGCACCAAATCTCGCAAAAACGTAAAAAGAAGCGGAAAAAAGAAAAGAAAAACATAGGTTGGGTCGGCATGACGTCACGAGCTTAGCGACCTACTTTCCGCCATATTGCGGAGGTGAACACAATCGCTTAGTAACCGTACGGTAGCGTTAGTTATGTTCGATATTACAACCCGTTTTTGTTTACCTATATTTTGTTTCTTATTTCTGTTTTCTGTTCAGAAATGTTACATGGTCTTCTGTACATGCATGATTTAAAACCATATTTGTGTGCTTGTCGAACATTTTTTAGACGTAATATATTTTAGGTTGATAAGCCAAGGTAGGAAGGAAATCTAACTCGGGAAATGATACCACCATATAGTGCAGACTACATTCATCATCTGTTCACTTATCAATACTCCTTCACCCCAACAAGTGCGACAAAACTACACAAGCTGATTTATATTTTATATGGTAGAGTACAATACTTGGTCAACATCGTTGACCAGATTCTATTGCTGTGATTTGATGTTAACCGTCAAGGTCCTGATTATAAATTCGTAGAATACTACGAGTTAGCAGGTCATATCTTTAAAGAAAAGCTGTCAGTTCTTTCGGTAGATGTTATATTCCACAGACTCTATACATAGTTACGAAAATGATATTTTACGTCGGCTTTGTCTTACCAAGAGAAAAACGGTGTTCTTTTGTGGGATTTGTTTTGGTATTTCTCCTTTTGCTTGTTTGGGAATTTTAAATGGCAATCGACTTAGAAGAAAAAAAAAAAGAGAAGCATATTATCCGTATCCAGAATTCACTAAACTTGGCCATCATGATCAACCTCTCATTTTGCTAGGCCTACCCCTACTCCTCCGCTAGAATAGGTGGGTAAACTCACTCAAGTACCCAAACGTTAACGCTTGCATTCATGTTGAAATGCTTTACGAATAACCATGTAAATACTCCCATATTTCCTGTCTTTACAAAAAAAGAATACTTCTATATTTTGTTACCTTTACATGAACATGTAAAACGTATATAGGAAAATGCAAAGGAGGACAGTAATTTTTTCTTCTCATTTCAATACAAATGAATGTAGATTATTTTTTTTTAACTCGACTCCATCACCTTAGACTCTCCAAACTCTCAAGAATCTGCTTTTCGACCCTGACAAACTTGCCAAATCAATTCGTTTTTCTGCTTGCCCGTAGACTGGAATTTAACATGCGCCAAAATACTTCTGTATAAAATTTTGAATTAGCATATTATGTTGTTAAACTTTCATGGCGATATTTAGAGAATCCCCTTTTCTTGCTTCAGCGAAAATTGCAGGTCCAATGCTATATTGTACAAAATGTCTTAGCACTAAAAAAAAACTTTCAAGTTTTGCGTGCTGTTTATTTTTAAAGTGGTTGGTTTGTTTTGTTCGTCGGATAGATGGATGGACGGACGGACATCCAGACAACCATAGACAGACAGACAGACAAACAGATAGATAGATAGATAGATAGATAGATAGATAGATAGATAGATAGATAGATAGATAAGAGCTCACTTGATCATGTGTGCGGCAAGAAATCTTTAATTCTAATCATTAATAAATGCTGATACTAATATATCTTGCCAGTGTTTCGACCTTCAGTGAGAATAAATTAATGTAGATTATTTTTGAATATACAGTAGGTTTGTAAAATGAACTGATTGTCATTTAATATGCTATCATTGATTAATTTATCATTCCAAAACCCCATCCACGTCTAAAAGTAGTCAACATATGACTGTTTAAAGAAAGACAGTTTTCGGTTTTTAAATTTCCGTTTTTATGTGTATGTGAATTTAATTAAAACCTGCTAATTACTGCAGTATTATGGTCGTTCTCATGATTAAAGAGATTAAAGAAATGGCACACAATCAGAGTATTCAATCATTTAAAAGAACAGTTCAGGGTGGGCACATATAGTTTTCTCGTATGACATATATTTAGTTTGGAGTTTGCATTATAATGGCAAATATGAACAATGGAGTGTCAAGGAAATAAGCGTGGTTCGGTACGATTTATAATCTGCGGAATATATAAACGACGGAAAAGCTGAGCGGTTAAAGGTAGAATTTGTAGCTTATTTGTTTATTTTAAACCTATAATAGACACTTGTATATTTATGTAGTTATTGGCGAGAGAGAAAAGACGTACTTGGTAATTTAGGAAGAGTTTTTAATTATTTAAATTTTTCTTTTGCATATGATGGTTTGTGCAAACACCAACACTGCAAATCTTAGGCATATCTTAAAATGTGTAAATGTTCCCCATACGATACGGCACACGTTACTCAAGTAACTAGAACAATGGCGGTTGTTTTCACCTCGGCGGTCGTAACCATGCACTGAAAATGCCCGGATGTGAGAAAGTGCCCGGATTCCCGACCCAACCGGACATTGTTACTACTATCAAAGGAGTCTGACGTTTTATCAATAAATTACGGCGAAATGTATGGCAAAATGAAATACCCTTATCAATAATATATATATATCTATATTTGGAAGGTGCTCTCCATTGATCTTCACAGACCAATATGGAGAGGGCCCCCTGTCCTAATTTTTCTGTTTGTATCATGTATGCTATGAATTGATTAGATGTTGATTTATTTATTTTTTTTAATAATTTTTTTTGAATACAATTTTTTCAATCTTCTAAACATTCATCATTGTATAGAGCATCTTCCATCATTCTTTGATCTTTCTCTCATTTTCCTTCTTTTTTCCTTTTTTCTTTTTTTCCTTTCATTTATTAAGAGTTACTCTGTCATGTGTTCAGCCATTCCAGTATCTCTGTTTCTTTTCCCAAAATTTCCTTTTGATTGATTTGTTGTCTCTCAGGACTTTTCCTTCAAGGTCTGTTTTTTTCTCTCTCTCAGTTTGTTGTTTTTGTGATTGTTTCTTTGTTTTCTGTATATTTCCATTGTTCTTTTCTCCCGTATGGTTTATTGGTGCCATTTTCTGCATCCTCTTCTCATGATTATCTGGACTGTTAGTTCCGTCATGTTGTTTGCATTCAATTTCATTCTATCCCCTTTTTTGCTATTTTGCTGTTCAATTTCTTCTTTGTTGTTGTCTATTATTATCTCCTTCTGTTTCTTTGTCTGATTCAGAGACTGTGTGGGTCTTTGCTGTCCGGTTGTTATTTGTTGTTTCTGGAGGTTTGTGTCTAGATGTTTGATGCTTGTGTGATCTACTGTATCCTCTGTGTTTTGGGGGCATTTGTGAGACGTATGCCCAGTTTCCCCATACCTTTTGCATGTTCTGTGATATATGCAGCCTTTGTACCAAGTCTTGGTTAGAAGCTTCATAGAAAAAATGCTCTCTTAATTGTATTGAGTTTAGTTTCTCAAGTACAAAATTACTAGTTTCGTCATAAATGGAAATTCCTGGTATTATTCCAAATCTTGCTTTTTTAACCTCAATGCCAAACATTTCTTCAAACCAATATTTGGTATCTTCTAATGGTATCTCCATTGGGATATCTGATAACGGATAAGTGAAATTTACCTGTATGTTTGTTAATTTTCCTAAGGATTGGTTCTGGTTTCTTTACTATAACTATAGTTGTTTCCCGTATGATAGCGCTGGTATATTTCCGCATGGTCTTATCTCGTATCCTCTATATCCATGTCTGTTGGTTGAATATATTTTTGGGATTATTTCTGGATATCTGACTTTTAGAGCTATCAACACTGCTGTTGTTCCTGGTATGTTTTCGCGTTGTGTTCCCTGAAATTCTAGCAGTTGGGTCCATTCTTTGAACTGACATTCTATATACGCTCCTTCTTCTGTTTTAAGTCTCCTTATTTTAAAATATTTCTGAAGGTCTTTGGTCACCCTTCTTGCCTTCGCCATTTTTCCCGTTTTCCCGTGTATTTTACAGAGTAATTTTCCTTGTGTAGTTCACGATAATATCCTTTCTTTACTGCATTATTTGAATTACTTTGTCCTTTATGTATTATCAGCAATTTTGCAATTTGTTTTTACCATTGTTGAAACTGAAATTAGCCTTTTCTTCTTGCGCTTCCTATCCCCAGATCATGGTGATGGAACCTTTGCTCCTTCCAGCTAGTTTAGGTTTCATTATACTGTGATAGATGCTCCACTTGCAGAACCGACTATCATCAGCAATTGATACTGGCTAAAAGTAAGCCAGTGAATGTAGGTTAGAGAATAACTGAGTGCTCCATACTCTTACCCATTTTCTGTTTTCCCTATTTCAGTCAATAGATTATGTGTACAAAAGATGTTTTTTAATTTCCCTTTACCATTATGTTGGAGTCAAACCATTTTTTGTACTACTGAATCCCCATACATTTTTAACAAATCATTTTAGTAAGAAAAATAATTGTTCCAATGTGTGATGGATCTGAGACTACTAGAGTTTTCACAGGAATTGTTATTGAAAGGAAACTAAATGAATGACATAAGGAATGCAAACATCGTGAGATCAGAAGAAACCTGTCTGTCTCAGGCAAGGTGCAAAATATCATCTGTGGGTGTAAATGCCAGCCTACCTTTGGGAAGGGCAGGCTAGACATATGATACCTCACTAGTACATGGTGACATGATTCATACATTGCTTTGTTGATCCATGGGTGCCAGACTTTTTAATCAGATTTATGCTTACCGGTAGTCTTCAACCGTCTTGGTCTTATGTCACCTGGTTTCAGATATTTAATTGAAGTCACACATGTAATACAGTTCATAATATTCTGTGCAGACAATTACTGTGATAAATATTTTCCTGGTAGATCCCAAGTTAATTTCTTATTTCTACCTGTTGTGATTCACCTGATACCTTGTCCAGTAGACCTTTGATGGGTAAAAATAACTGGGTTTATAGGTAAAAACATAGGTCCTAAACTAAGCAATGTTAGCCCCTGGAAGATTTCTCTACTTTTACTCCACCCCATTTTTATGTTAATTTCAATAGATAATGGTGGCTTTAAATATGAAAAAAAAAACTAATAACAATTATTGTGCATTAAAATGTTATTTAAAGTCCAACAAGCCAGAGATCCATTGTGTTTTGTGTATCCTGTTTACAAGGTAAATTTTTTAGAATCATGTCGTATATTAAACATCCTGGAGTAGTTTTATTTTAAGTTTTTATAATTTTATATAATTTTGGACAGTGTATAATTTGGTAAGACTTGCCCTAAATATGTTTTTAAAATTTTAAAAAAATATTCAGTCACTAGCAGAAGAGAAAGGGGTAATGTGTGGAATCTTGTGATTTTTGTGCAGTTACATTTAAAATTAGTATATGATCCAGAATTTAACTTTAAGTAAATCTGTTTATATATGTAAGAAAAATTTAGATTAAAATTATATTTTAATATATATATATTTTAAATGAATAAAATCATAAATATGCCAAAGAGAGAGACTCATACCACAGACTTACCAGGGGTTATGTTAGTGAATGTACAGGGATACAATATGCTTGAGTTTACCAGGGGTTATGTTAGCAAATGTGCAGGGATATAATGTGCTTGAGTTTACCAGGGGTTATGTTAGTGAATGTACAGGGATATAATATGCTTGAGTTTACCAGAGGTTATGCTAGCAAATGTACAGGGATATAATGTGCTTGAGTTTACCAGGGGTTATGTTAGCAAATGTACAGGGATATAATGTGCTTGAGTTTACCAGGGGTTATGTTAGCAAATGTACAGGGATATAATATGCTTGAGTTTACCAGAGGTTATGCTAGCGAATGTACAGGGATATAATGTGCTTGAGTTTACCAGGGGTTATGTTAGCAAATGTACAGGGATATAATGTGCTTGAGTTTACCAGGGGTTATGTTAGTGAATGTACAGGGATATAATATGCTTGAGTTTACCAGAGGTTATGCTAGCAAATGTACAGGGATATAATGTGCTTGAGTTTACCAGGGGTTATGTTAGCAAATGTACAGGGATATAATGTGCTTGAGTTTACCAGGGGTTATGTTAGCAAATGTACAGGGATATAATATGCTTGAGTTTACCAGAGGTTATGCTAGCGAATGTACAGGGATATAATGTGCTTGAGTTTACCAGGGGTTATGTTAGTGAATGTACAGGTATATAATATGCTTGAGTATACCAGGGGTTATAGTGCAGAGGTGTAGTTGGGGGGGGGGGGCAGGGGGGTACATATGTCTCCGGGCGCCATACTAGTGGGGGCGCCAAAATGGTCTTTGAAATAGGTTGTAATGGGTAATGGTGATTTTATTGATGAAAATAATGGGTTTCAGAGTTGAGGTGTGTGTGTGTGTGTGTGTGTGTGGAAGTGAATATTGTTCCCGGGCGCCAAACACTCTAGCTACGCCTCTGTTATAGTGATATCATGTGCTTGATTTTTCCCATGGGACACCTCAGTTTCATATGTTAGATGTCCTTTTGAATTGCTGACATGAATGCTGTATGCCCAAAACTTTATCATAGAATACCCATATTCAAATGATATCAGAACTTTTTTTTTTTTAAAAAAGAAAATTATGAAGCAGTCTATTAATAAGGTATGTAAAGGCAAATGATGTTATATTGCCATAAAATACAGCAGTCATTGCTATTTGTGGAAAATCCTTTTAAATGACTTTATTTTTCAAAACCACTCATTATAATTTGATTGTGTTTATCTGAAAATTGTGCCAGCTCAGAATGTTTTGAACATTTTTCACTCATTGATTTCATGAAAACCCATGATCAATGATATCCTTCCTGTTTTTGTAATAATGCCAAAATTAATTTCATATTGTTGTTATTATTGTTTTGTTGCTATTTTATTGAGAATTCAACCCACACACATTTGTCATTCTATCTGTCACATCTTTATGAAAACGAAAGTGATGAAATTTGTCCAAGTTTTACAGTTGAACATTTCTTCTCATAAATTGCAAATCTTCAAGAAATTTCCATATCTGAGTCATGTAGATTTCAGCAGCTTATGTAAAACTTATTTTGGTGTATAAAAAGAATAACTGATGCGCAATCTGCTGATAAATTGTTTGATTGGTATGAAACAAAAGAAATGATAGAGAAAACAATATATGGATAAATATATTTTTGTATTCATATTTTATTCTTGCTTTCACTTTCAATTTTTAGTTAGTACATGTAGAAAAGACTGTATATGTACATGTATCAGAGTGGTATTTTATTATCCCTGTGACAAGTCCCATAACAACAATGCAGCATGATAAGTCCCATAACAACAATGCTGCATGACAAGTCCTATAACAGCAGTAAATCATGGCAAGTCCCATAACAACAATGCAACATGGCAAGTCCCATAACAACAATGCTACATGGTAAGTCCCATAACAGCAATGCTGCATGATAAGTCCCATAACAACAATGCTGCATGACAAGTCCTATAACAGCAATGCTTCATGATAAGTCCCATAACAACAATGCTACATGATAAGTCCCATAACAACAATGCTGCATGACAAGTCCTATAACAGCAATGCTGCATGATAAGTCCCATGACAAGTCCCATAACAACAATGCTACATGATAAGTCCCATAACAGCAATGCTGCATGATAAGTCCCATAACAACAATGCTGCATGACAAGTCCTATAACAGCAATGCTGCATGATAAGTCCCATCACAAGTCCCATAACAACAATGTTGCATGGCAAGTCCCATAACAACAATGCTACATGATAAGTCCCATAACAGCAATGCTGCATGATAAGTCCCATAACAGCAATGCTGCATGATAAGTCCCATAACAACAATGCTGCATGACAAGTTCCATAACAACAATGCAGCATGATAAGTCCCATGACAAGTTCCATAACAACAATGCAGCATGATAAGTCCCATGACAAGTCCTATAACAGCAATGCTGCATGATAAGTCCCATGACAAGTCCCATAACAACAATGCTGCATGATAAGTCCCATAACAGCAGTGAATCATGACAAATCCTATAACAACAATGCTGCATGATAAGTCCCATAACAGCAGTGAATCATGTCAAGTCCCATAACTACAATGCTGCATGATAAGTCCCATAACAGCAGTGAATTATGACAAGTTCCATAACAACAATGCAGCATGATAAGTCCCATGACAAGTCCCATAACAACAATGCAGCATGATAAGTCCCATGACAAGTCCTATAACAGCAATGCTGCATGATAAGTCCCATGACAAGTCCCATAACAACAATGCTGCATGATAAGTCCCATAACAGCAGTGAATCATGACAAGTCCTATAACAACAATACTGCATGATAAGTCCCATAACAGCAGTGAATCATGACAAGTCCCATAACAACAGCGCTGCATGATAAGTCCCATAACAGCAGTGAATCATGACAAGTTCCATAACAACAATGCAGCATGATAAGTCCCATGACAAGTCCCATAACAACAATGCAGCATGATAAGTCCCATGACAAATCCTATAACAGCAATGCTGCATGATAAGTCCCATGACAAGTCCCATAACAACAATGCTGCATGATAAGTCCCATAACAGCAGTGAATCATGACAAGTCCTATAACAACAATGCTGCATGATAAGTCCCATAACAGCAGTGAATCATGACAAGTCCCATAACAATAGTGCTGCATGATAAGTCCCATAACAGCAGTGAATCATGACAAGTCCCATAACAACATTGCTGCATGATAAGTCCCATAACAGCAGTGAATCATAACAAGTCCCATAACAACAATGCTGCATGATAAGTCCCATAACAGCAGTGAATCATGACAAGTCCCATAACAACAATGCTGCATGATAAGTCCCATAACAGCAGTGAATCATGACAAGTCCCATAACAACAGTGCTGCATGATAAGTCCCATAACAGCAGTGAATCATGACAAGTTCCATAACAACAATGCAGCATGATAAGTCCCATGACAAGTCCCATAACAACAATACAGCATGATAAGTCCCTTGACAAGTCCTTTAACAGCAATGCTGCATGATAAGTCCTATGACAAGTCCCATAACAACAATGCTGCATTATAAGTCCCATAACAGCAGTGAATCATAACAAGTCCCATAACAACAGTGCTGCATGATAAGTCCCATAACAGCAGTGAATCATGACAAGTCCCATAACAACAATGCAGCATGATAAGTCCCATGACAAGTCCTATAACAGCAATGCTGCACGATAAGTCCCATGACAAGTCCCATAACAACAATGCTGCATGATAAGTCCTATAACAGCAGTGAATCATGACAAGTCCTATAACAACAATGCTGCATGATAAGTCCCATAACAGCAGTGAATCATGACAAGTCCCATAACAATAGTGCTGCATGATAAGTCCCATAACAGCAGTGAATCATGACAAGTCCCATAACAACAGTGCTGCATGATAAGTCCCATAACAGCAGTGAATCATGACAAGTCCCATAACAACAATGCTGCATGATAAGTCCCATAACAGCAGTAAATCATGGCAAGTCCCATAACAACAATGCAACATGGCAAGTCCCCTAACAAGATTGCTACATGACAAGTACCATAACAACAATGCTACATGACAAGTCCCTTGACAATAATGCTTCATAACAAGTTCCATAACAATGATATCCATAACAACAATGTTACATGATAAGTACTATAACAGCAACAAATAATGACAAGTCCCATGACAACAATGCTATATGACAAGTTCCATAACAACAATGCTATCCATAACAACAATGCTATTTATAACAACAATGATATCCATAACAACAATGCTAAATGACAAGTCCCATAACAGCAATGCTACATGATCAATGTTTTGGTGTTTGTGGGAAATAGGCATTTCTATTTATAGCAGGCACATTATGCTAATTATCGATCAGGAGCTTTGTTGTTTGCAGTTTGTTTTGAGTAAGTAAATATGATACATGTATCTGTATTAAACAGTCATCTGTTTTAACCTCACATTTTCAAGGCTCTTTGAACCAATGTTTTATATTTATAAACTTCTACTGTCACATGAGAACATCACTAATCTATAGATACCATTTTCTCAATTTTTAGAAGACGGGATTTTTTAAACTGGTTTGTCAACCTGTTTAATCAGGCATAAAATGGACCTGTTGGGTGCCTATTAATAGCTTTGTTCTGTTCAGCCAAAACATTTATTGACAGTTCTCCTCTATACATTAATCATGTCAATTAAGTAGCTACTTATGTCAGATTTGACTGTAATACATTAATCATGTCATTTAGGTAGCTGCTTAAGTCAGATTTGACTGTAATACATTAACCATGTCAAAAAATATAGCTACTTAAGTCATATTTGACTAATACATTAACATGTCAATAAAATATTGCTACTTAAGTCAGATTTGACTGTAATACATCAACCATGTCATTAAGGTAGCTACTTAAGTCAGATTTGACTAATACTTGTACGAGTCAGTGACAGAAATACATTGACCTATACATGTGTCCACCCTTGTGAGGAGTCTGGAGTAAAAGTGGCTTGGTATCAGGAGCAGAAATGTGAATAGCTTTTTTTAATTAAAATATCTATTAATGCCACTTAAGTACCTTTTCATTTTTAAAGCCATTATAGAGTGCTTACTCTCTAAAACCAGTGAAGGGGGCCCTGAGTGGCCGAGACGTCTAAAGTGCCCACCGTTTAAGATTACTGCCATTTCACCTCTATCTGCATGGGTTCAAGTATCAGGCTTGGTTAATGTGGGTTCTTGAGAAAGCTTGCCAGTAGCTTCTCATGTGTCGGTGGTTCTTCCCAGGGTTTTTCAGGGTTCTTCTTCTGCCAGTTATACTGGCCACCATGTATAGTCTATCTTGTGCTGAAAAATGGCGTTAAACCCACAACAACTAAAGCTAGTAAATATAATGCATATCAACTTATTTATTGAAATCAGTATGGTGTCTGTGTAGCTGTGCCATGCATTGTTCAGCATGTATTTATTTTTTCTTCACTGAATCCTAAAGATTCAAAAGTGTATATATATATATATATATATATATATATATATATATATACTCACATACAAGTCAGATCAGCTGCAAACTGCAGAGACCCATATCTTGCATTACATAATAGACCAGCAGGTCTGGGTCTCTGCAGTTTGTTAGGGATACTCAGTATAACAAGCAACACACACCCTGATCTGCCATTGCATTATATGTTGGCAGATCAATGTCTATGTTGCTTGCATTTAGACTGAACATATATATTAGTATCAGGCCCGCACCTAGGGGGGTGGCAACCATGGCACTTGTCAGGGGCCCGAGCTAGATAGGCACATATACGCACATATTTGAAACACGAAAGGGGCCCAAACTCTGTCAGCTGCCTTGGGCCCAGAATTTCCTAGGTGCGGGCCTGATTAGTATATACAATGCATAAATAATGTTTGGGAGAGCAGTATGATCTGGTATTCAAATAAGCAAGATCATTGAAATTATAAGGAAACAGCAACAATTTGCCCATGAAAAATTGGGAAGGCTTCATATTACAGAGCAAACATTGGCTGATTTTGTTATTAATGAAGACTGTTTCTCACTGTTAAAGGAAAAAAGTCAAGAGTCATGGTGACTTCACAATACATGTAGTTAATGAATCACCACTTATTTTTATTTCAGAAAGACTTGATGTCCTGTAAGAGGTTTACAGTGTGTGAGAAATAGGTAATTGGCATGCAGTAGGATTTTATCTTTTTACTTCCTCTTGACAGCATCATTGAATCATGTTTCACACAATGATATAAAATCAGACTGGAATTTATTTGCGTGTATGAGGACTCATCTACATGACTAGTAAAAATTGTAGCAGTCACTTGAACATTGGATAAAGGGTATGCTTTTCTTAATTTTACAGTAATGTTAAATGTATTTTAAAAGTAAACCCTAAAAATGAACATTATTGGTGAATCAGAATTTATAGCTCCAGTGTTTGCCTAGAATTAATGTACATGTATTCTTTTCATATCCATACTAAAGAGAGTCATGAGATTAATGGTCTTAGTCTAGTAATTTCTTCCTGAGAAGTTCAGTACTGTTGAAGTTATAATTTAAAACTATGTAATTTCTTTGCAGTTTATCTACACCATGGCAGATTGAACAGCTATACTGGTGCTTTGACCTAGCAACATATATTGGATTTCATGTGTTGTCTCCCGTAATTTGTAATGAGAACTAACCATTAGCATGGTGCATTGTACATCAGCCTGAAATGGTGGTCACAATTGAACTAAAAAGGATACTTTGTAATAGTTTAATATAAAAAGTATGACTATGTACAGGAGGGAAGCTATTACAAGTGTATGTCAGTAAAAGGTATTTGTGCAAACACAGACTGGCACTGAACAATTGCTTCTTTATCAGTCCATTCAAGTAGTGTGCTCCCCTTGTCTCGATCACATAGGAACAGTGTTAAAATTTGAACAACTTCATTTTGATTGGATGCAGTGGCATGCCCCTGCATCCAATGAAATTCACAGACCCAAAGCACAGAAATATCAGTTCAATATGCTAATTTTATAGATAGGGTTATTAGAACCATGGCTAGCCAAAGTCATGTTAATTTCTCTTATAGCCATGACAATCTGATGAAAAGCTTTGTTAATTTCTCTTTCAGTCATGGTATTCAGATGAAAAGCTTTGTTAATTTCTCTTTCTCTTTCAGCCATGGCATTCAGATGAAAAGCTTTGTTAATTTCTCTTTCAGCCATGGCATTCAGATGAAAAGCTTTGTTAATTTCTCTTTCAGCCATAGAATTCAGATGAAAATCTTTGTTAATTTCTTTTTCAGCCATGGCATTCAGATGAAAAGCTTTGTTAATTTCTCTTTCAGCCATGGCAGTCAGATGTAAAGCTTTGTTAATTTCTCTTTCAGTCATGGCTTTCATTAGACTATTAGTATGTTTTTTGGGTGTACTGCTACCTCATCATGTGACCACTGGGCTTAACTTGAGACCAATCATAGGTATTCACAACATTAGTATAGATACAATTTACATTAATTTGTGCATTCAAATTGTTGTTTTAATAAGAAATAAATGAAAGGTGTAATGGAGGTCATTGACAGTCCAGTTAATCAAGAATTCTTTTAATATAATTTTTATGGCAGTTTTGCTACTGATAGCATTTGCTGACTCTCACTTTTATGTATTGGTAGAAAAAGCTTACCTCAGTATTATGTCCATTAGGTGTTAATAAATAAGATCCAACTCTTGAAAATTTCCTGGATTTCTATGGGTAATGACAGTGTTTTGTCTTGCTAGTAAGGCTTAAGCTAGACATGGATAAAGCCCAGGATTTCTATGGGTAATGACAGTGTTTTGTCTTGCTAGTAAGGCTTAAGCTAGATATATGGATAAACTCCAGGATTTCTATGGGTAATGACAATGTTTTGTCTTGCCAGTAAGGCTTAAGCTAGACATATGGATAAACCCCAGGATTTCTATGAGTAATGACAATGTTTTGTCTTGCCAGTAAGGCTTCAGCTGGACATATGAATAATCCCCAGGATTTCTATGGGTAATGACAATGTATTGTCTTGCCAGTAAGGCTTAAGCTAGACATATGGATAAACTCCAGGATTTCTATGGGTAATGACAATGTTTTGTCATGCCAGTAAGGCTTAAGCTAGACATATGGATAAAGCCCAGGATTTCTATGGGTAATGACAATGTATTGTCTTGCCAGTAAGGCTTTAGCTAGACATATGAATAATCCCCAGGATATCTATGGGTAATGACAGTGTTTTGTCTTACCAGTAAGGCTTCAGCTAGACATATGGATAAACCCCAGGATTTCTATGAGTAATGACAATGTTTTGTCTTGCCAGTAAGGCTTCAGCTGGACATATGAATAATCCGCAGGATTTCTATGAGTAATGACAATGTTTTGTCCTGCCAGTAAGGCTTTAGCTAGATATATGGATAATCCCCAGGATTTCTATGGGTAATGACAATGTTTTGTCTTGCCACTAAGGCTTCAGCTAGCCATGTGAATAATCCGCAGGATTTCTATGGGTAATAACAGTGTTTTATCTTGCCAGTAAGGTTTAAGCTATACATATGGATAATCCCCAGGATTTCTATGGGTAATAACAATGTTTTGTCATGCCAGTAAGGCTTCAGCTAGACATATGGATAATCCCCAGGATTTCTATGGGTAATGACAGTATTTTGTCTTGCCTGTAAGGCTTAAGCTAGATATATGGATAATCCCCAGGATTTCTATGGGTAATGACAGTCTTTTGTCTTGCCAGTAAGGCGTAAGCTAGACATATGGATAATCCCTAGAATTTCTATGGGTAATGACAATGTTTTGTCTTACCGGTTAGGCTTAAGCTAGACTTATGAATAATCTCCTAGATTTCTATGGGTAATGACAATGTTTTGTCTTGCCAGTAAGGCTTAAGAAAGACATATGAATAATCCCCAGGATTTCTATGGGTAATGACAATGTGTTGTCTTGTCAGTAAGGCTTAAGCTAGACATATGGATAATCCTGTGGATTTCTATGGGTAATGACAGTTTCTTGTCTTGCCAGTAAGGCTTAAGCTAGACATATGTATAATCTCCTCGATTTCTATGGGTAATAACAATATTTTGTCTTGCTGGTAAGGCTTAAGCTAGATATATGGATAATCCCCTGGATTTATATGGGTAATGACAATGTTTTGTCTCATTGGTAAGGCTTAAGCTAGACATATAGATAACTTTTCCTGTGGCATTGAAGCTGAAAAGTTAACACAATTGCAAACATTCACTTGGAATAACTTTAAGATATTTATTATGCAAAAAAATTATTCAATAGATGTCAGATACATCCAGGAAATGCCAAATTAAATTTTCTATTAATTTCTCAGTTTTTAAAAAAATGCAATAAACTACTTAAATATCAATATCATCCCATCTCAAGTTTTGATGCCACTTTGTTTTGTTACAGTGTCATAAACAGATTGTCAAGTTTTACTAAAGTTATTACAGCCACCCATGGACAAAAGCAAACACGGCCATTGTAGACAGGTGCCGATTGAAGGCATTTTTAGCTTGGCAAACTTGGTCATGTCAAATGTATGCACTATGAACCAAATAGCATCATTATTATTAATAGTAGTAGTATCATTAATATTATATTATTTTTATTTCACATGTATTATTATTAGCAGTAGTAGTATCATTAATATTATATTATTTTTATTTCACATGTATTATTATTAGCAGTAGTAGTATCATTAATATTATATTATTTTTATTTCACATGTATTATTATTAGCAGTAGTAGTATCATTAATATTATATTATTTTTATTTCACATGTATTATTATTAGCAGTAGTAGTATCAATAATATTATATTATTTTTATTTCACATGTATTATTATTAGCAGTAGTAGTATCAATAATATTATATTATTTTTATTTCACATGTATTATTATTAGCAGTAGTAGTATCATTAATATTATATTATTTTTATTTCACATGTATTATTATTAGCAGTAGTAGTATCATTAATATTATATTATTTTTATTTCACATGTATTATTATTAGCAGTAGTAGTATCATTAATATTATATTATTTTTATTTCACATGTATTATTATTAGCAGTAGTAGTATCATTAATATTATATTATTTTTATTTCACATGTATTATTATTAGCAGTAGTAGTATCATTAATATTATATTATTTTTATTTCACATGTATTATTATTAGCAGTAGTAGTATCATTAATATTATATTATTTTTATTTCACATGTATTATTATTAGCAGTAGTAGTATCATTAATATTATATTATTTTTATTTCACATGTATTATTATTAGCAGTAGTAGTATCATTAATATTATATTATTTTTATTTCACATGTATTATTATTAGCAGTAGTAGTATCAATAATATTATATTATTTTTATTTCACATGTATTATTATTAGCAGTAGTAGTATCAATAATATTATATTATTTTTATTTCACATGTATTATTATTAGCAGTAGTAGTATCATTAATATTATATTATTTTTATTTCACATGTATTATTATTAGCAGTAGTAGTATCATTAATATTATATTATTTTTATTTCACATGTATTATTATTAGCAGTAGTAGTATCATTAATATTATATTATTTTTATTTCACATGTATTATTATTAGCAGTAGTAGTATCATTAATATTATATTATTTTTATTTCACATGTATTATTATTAGCAGTAGTAGTATCATTAATATTATATTATTTTTATTTCACATGTATTATTATTAATAGTAGTAGTATCAATTTTATTTCACATGTATTATTATTAGCAGTAGTAGTATCATTAATGTTATATTATTTTTATTTCACATGTATTATTATTAGCAGTAGTAGTATCATTAATGTTATATTATTTTTATTTCACATGTATTATTATTAGCAGTAGTAGTATCATTAATGTTATATTATTTTTATTTCACATGTATTATTATTAGCAGTAGTAGTATCATTAATGTTATATTATTTTTATTTCACATGTATTATTATTAGCAGTAGTAGTATCATTAATATTATATTATTTTTATTTCACATGTATTATTATTAGCAGTAGTAGTATCATTAATATTATATTATTTTTATTTCACATGTATTATTATTAGCAGTAGTAGTATCATTAATATTATATTATTTTTATTTCACATGTATTATTATTAGCAGTAGTAGTATCAATAATATTATATTATTTTTATTTCACATGTATTATTATTAGCAGTAGTAGTATCAATAATATTATATTATTTTTATTTCACATGTATTATTATTAGCAGTAGTAGTATCAATAATATTATATTATTTTTATTTCACATGTGTTATTATTAGCAGTAGTAGTATCAATAATATTATATTATTTTTATTTCACATGTATTATTATTAGCAGTAGTAGTATCATTAATATTATATTATTTTTATTTCACATGTATTATTATTAGCAGTAGTAGTATCATTAATATTATATTATTTTTATTTCACATGTATTATTATTAGCAGTAGTAGTATCAATAATATTATATTATTTTTATTTCACATGTATTATTATTAGCAGTAGTAGTATCATTAATATTATATTATTTTTATTTCACATGTATTATTATTAGCAGTAGTAGTATCATTAATATTATATTATTTTTATTTCACATGTATTATTATTAGCAGTAGTAGTATCATTAATATTATATTATTTTTATTTCACATGTATTATTATTAGCAGTAGTAGTATCATTAATATTATATTATTTTTATTTCACATGTATTATTATTAGCAGTAGTAGTATCATTAATATTATATTATTTTTATTTCACATGTATTATTATTAGCAGTAGTAGTATCATTAATATTATATTATTTTTATTTCACATGTATTATTATTAGCAGTAGTAGTATACTATTAAGTTAAATATATTTAGTTTAGCTATTTAAAAAAGAAAGTAACAAAATTTAATAAAATAAGTTTCATGTAGGATAATGTATCCACACTTGGATATTTGAATTGCTAATGACAAAAAGTGTTATTTTCTTTCCTGTAGAAAAATAACAGTGTGTGCATTTTTCAGTACCAGACTCTGCTTGTCATAATGTTTCATAAAACCAATCTGATAATTTAGATACACACCCATCAAATCAAGAAAACTATAGTGTATTTGCATTCATTTATACAACTTTCTATCTCTGTCTCTCATACACATGTAATGTGGGTATGTGAGAAAGCTTGCCAGTAGCTTCTCATGGGTTGGTGGTTCTTTCCATAGTTTGCTGGGTTCTTCCTCCACTAATTATACTGGCTGCCTTGTATAGCCTATCATTTGCTGAAAATGGTATTAAACCCTACAACAACAACAATTCTCTCATCACATGCAAATACTTTTACCCTATTATCAGTAAAAATTGATCCTAAATAAAATTACTAATTGATAGATTACCTGTAATTGTGAAAAACATGACTGACTTTTTGTTAGGAGATTTGATATAATTTGGCATGAAAACAGGTCTTCACTCTTTAAACAAATGATGAATTAAGCTTTTGTTCAAGTTCAAAGATATCCAAAGACATTCAGTCGTTTTTTTAAAAAATACCTCTGATGATTAGATAAAGAAAAGAAGCTTCCTGTAGCTATTATTAGCAGCACCTACACCGTTAGTCCAAGTTCTTCCAATTTTGACATTTATGTTGGAGAGTAGGGTTGGAGTCAGTTGTGTATCAAAAGGTTATTCATCGTCACTATATTTTGATGGCTTACCATACTGACAGATTAGACAAAACTACAGCATTGATGAAACTTTAACCAGTACTTGATATTTGCATTTCTAGTCACATGATTACACAAATCTCTCAACCTACATGATTATTACAGCCGAGGTTTTAACGTCATGTGATATCAAAAATAAACTTCTTTCCGATGTTGTACAAAGATGAGAAAATATTAAATTAAAGTCATATATTGTTTGTAACACAACATAGTATTCTGAGAAGAATGACCAGAAACCTGTTGCTGTCATATCAACTTGGAGAAAGTCATATTCATCAAGAATATAGTGCAAGATAGTTTTGTTATACACATGACTAATGCATTGGTATGTGCTGTATGCATGAGAAATTTTTCTTTGTCAGAAACCTTTTGAGTTTTGCTGGATTATGGTACAAATGCAATATGAAATGCTTAAACTTTGATTCATGCAATATACCTTTATATATACCATGACGCTCATCAAACAAAAGAAATTTAATTTGCATACCTAAAGAAACCATTGCTTGGTTAAGAAACACATGGCTATTGAATGTGGAAGACAGGTGACCACTGATTACATGACATTTGTATAGGAAATTTGCAATGCACTGGAAAATTAGAATGGCCATTGTGACCAGATGACTACTGAATTCAGGTGACCATTAGGACAGGTTAGACTATACCTTTTCAAGGAAATAAGTTCACCTTGAATGGATCATACTTGGTGCTCTACAGTTTCATATTTTGCATAGGGTTAGAATTTTAAAGAAAAATAATTTTCTGGGACTTCTTCACTGGTTATACTGGCAGTATAATAAAGACTTTGTATATCTTAGGTGTTGGGAGAAGAACTTTCAATTCCCTTTATTTTGATGTATGATTGATGGGTGTACTTTAGGTTCTAGAGTATACAGCTTGGGCTAATTTAAGATGTGCTCAAATAAAAAAACTGCTAGCTCTGCATGATCATTTTCATTTCCTGGACTTCAGAGGTAAATTGTAGAAAAATGATCCAATAACTTTTTTTACTTTTCAGATGTTTTGTAATTTGTTCATTGAACTTTCAGAAGCTGCTATTGCCTACTTCAGCAAAATTTGTTTTCCCTAGTTTAATAATTGCTAAAGTTAGTGTACTTTTGATTATTTCTGTCTCATTTTTTAAGCACATGGGAGCATCCATTTTGTTATACCATGTGCTTAGATCATGTACAATTTCCACAAGCGCAGTATCCAAAGCAATATCAGTCACATTACATCAAAGTAGCATTGAGATATGCCAACATTATCTCCATTGTGCATGTTACAAATGCAAACAACTTCACCTCATATACGTCACTATCTGAAAAGTACATACTAACTGGTGAGCGCCCCCAAAGGTGAAAGTAGGTGCATCAAAACCAAAGACTTTGATAGTGTGACAATTATCTAAACCTGTCAGGAACTAGGATCAGATTCAGTGCATTTCTATATTTCATTAATTTTTTTAACTTGTTAGATAAGCCCATTTTTGCATGTCATTATTAATCAAGAAAATTTACCATTCCCAATCATTAAAGATAGTTAATGATGGAAGTTTTTGTTTGCTTGTTTGATTAGGATTTTTATTGTAGCTTTAACAGTTATTCAGTCATATCGCTATGATGTCTGCAGTAAGGCAGTTTATAGTGATGTGTGTGTGTCTGTCTGTCTGTCTGTCTGTCTGTGTGATTGGGATTTTTAATGTAGCTTTAAAAAAAATTCAGTCATATCACTATGATCTCTGCAGTTTATAGTGATGTCTAGCACTAGGGCATCATGCCGCAGACATGTAGCATGATGTCCCACCCAGTCACATCATGACACCAGGCCGACCAGTCCTAACACTAACCTCTTAATGCGGAGCGCCAAGCAAGGCAGCTGTTAGTACCATTTTTGTAAGTCTTTGGTATGACTTTGTTCGCTTCTGCGTTGGACTCTCTAACCACTAGGCCACTGGAGCAGTTATGGAAGTTAATGATGGAAATGATAATTCCAATAATGGTACATACCATTTTAGTGAGTGCATAGACTGTCATTAGCAGTTCAATTCCAGTAAACAAAGACATCCCTTGTATGCATTCTTCATGGTATTAATGAGTATTGATGTGCTACACAATGAACAGCATGTGCTTTAGACACAGGTATATGCCAGTTATGATCATGTAACTATATTGAAATTAAATCAAGAATGTAAATGATGTTTATGTATGCTCTATTACAAATGGAAATTACAATAAAGGATTGTTATTGGGAGGTGGTTATATTTTAAGGGTAATTGCATTGAAAAGGTTTTGCAGCATATATGTATGTATTTACCAATCAAGAAATGTTACTTTGCATGATTTGACTGATATTAACTTGACTGAATTTCTTTGAAGGTGTTCTAGCACAGGAAACACATTCAAGTACTTATGGTGACACCTACATTCCTGCAAGCTACATCAAGTACATTGAGAGTGCTGGTGCTCAAGTTGTTCCCATTAGGTATGTAACTCAATAGTCCATAAAATAAATTAAATTAATCAAGAGAAGGTAATAATAAATTCAAAAAGTTCTATCATTGTAACTTCTTGCAAAATGAAGTTATTGATTTTCAAACTTATTTTTTAGTCTATGAGTTTGAATTTTAAGAACTTTATCAAACAATTTTAGAATTAAATGGCTAAAGCTTACTGGGATACTGGGATTTTTAACTGGACATGGAATGTGTGTGTGTGTGTGTGTGTGTGTGTGTGTGTGTGTGTGTGATTTTCAATGTAGCTTTAACAATATTTCAGGACTGCCCCAGCAGCCTAATGGTTAGTGTCTACCTTTGATGCGGAAGGTTGCGAGGTCAAAAATTTATAAAATAGGTACTAACAACTGCCCTGCTAAGTGCTCAGCATTAAGAAGTTAGAATTAGGACATGTTGGCTAGGTATCAGTATAATAAGACTGGGTGGGACATGATACTGCATGTATGTGACATGATGCCCCAGTGCTGGACATCACTACAAATTTCCACACTGCATCTATTGTAGCAATATGACTGAAAAATTGTTAAAGCTATGTTAAAAATCCAAATCACATACACATACACACACACACAATTTGCCAATGTTTGGTTTCATTTCTTTGTTTTTCATTACTTTTACACAAAACCAAAAAGACGGTGTAAAACACCTTGTTGTTTGTAAATGAGTGGTTTTTTTTAATACAATATTTGTGAGTATATGTTTTTGTGTGTGAATGTGTTGTATCTAAGTAAAAAAATGTAAAGTAAAGATGAGGATGGAAAATGATCTTAAGTTAATGCCCCATACACCTGGTCAGGTGTTGATGTAGAGGAACATGAAAATCCTGTCAACTTACCTTCAGTTGTATTTTTAAAATTGTGCATTTTGAAACACATTTGTATCAGGGTGGTTAGGATTAAAAATTGTGTTTTTGCAAGACCCTATGTGCTGTGGCATGTATGACCTTGCTCATAAATATGTTTCTGACAACTCTAGCTACAGCATGCAGGGTGAGTGAGTTGCAAAATTGTACTTTAGATGGACCCTAACTGTTACCATTTGAGAATAGATGATTCCATGGTCCTAATAATGTTACCAGCCTTCATAGGTAAGAAATGGTAGGCAATCAGAAGGTTGTTGTGCACTTATTCATCTTGACTGATACAAAGAGAGAAGGAATGTTGCAAGAACTGGACGATGCTCTTAATCACTGCTGGCAGTGCATGGAGTAGGTGTGACAGTTTCTCTTTCTTCAAGTAAAGGCTGGGAAAGAAGATATAGCCCCCTAGAGCCTTTATATCATAGCTGTTGTGGGTAATACACCTGGCTGTAGTGGGTAATACACCTGGCTGTAGTGGGTAATACACCTGGCTGTAGTGGGTAATATACCTGACTGTAGTGGGTAATACATCTGGCTGTAGTGGATAATACACCTGGCATACTCTAAGATCTCAAAAGATCAGACATGCCTTATGAAAATTTTCAGCTTAGCAAATTAAAGCGATCTTTGCAGACTTTGCATTTTGAACATAACTTTTGGTTTTGACTTATTTTAGAAGCTGTTGCTTGCATGTACAGCCAACCTTATGTCATTTTTTCTGTTGGGTTCAGTGTTTGTAGCCAAGATAACCTACCGGGCCAAATTGATGTCACCAAAATCTCCTCACAAGCAAAGATTTAGCACTTACACTGGATTCATCCAGATATTTCTCAAAGGGAAATTCATTCTTTTCTTCTTATTCATGTATTCTTATCACACGTAACATTACCAATGTTTGTGCTGTCCATGTGTTAGGAGAGCAGTTTATATTTAATATAGGGAATAAATCCATTTTTCCCTTAAAGGATGACCATGGTAGTGATGGGATGGTTATGATTTCCTCTGCCTTTCATCTTTTCTCCTAATATCAATGTGATTTGGGATTGGTTTTAAGGGAGAAAATATATCTATTGGTAAATTATGAATTATATTTCTAATCACCATATTGCACACCTTCCCACAAATGCACACATCCTCATTGAGCTTAAACTGGTAAGCATCCAATTGATGAGTAACCCAGTACAGTGGTTAATTGGTTGATAAGATGAGTAGCCAAGTACAGTGGTTAATTGGTTGATAAGATGAGTAGCCCAGTACAGTGGTTAATTGGTTGATAAGATTGGGTATTTGGTAAGAGCTTTTTCCTTTGCCGAGTGTGTGTGTGTGTGTGTGTGTGTGTGTTCATCTTTTGGACATTGCTGCTTTTAAGAGATAGCAGAGTATATTTTGGATGGAAAAAGTATTCTTGATAAAACAACATATTTAACTTCAGATTTACGTTGTGTGTTAATGCCTGTAGGCTTGTAAAATATTTAAGTATTATTTTACTTTAGAAAAGAGGTGGGTTGTGTGTGTAATTAAAAAGTCTTTTTTTCACACTATGCAGGCAACATAATTGAATATGTTTCTGTGTAGTTATAGAGCTTTTCTTAATTGTCCTGAAAATGAAACACAACCATGTTATGCTCAAATTTCATGATTTTTATTTGGCTTTTTTATTCACTATGTGATTGCAGTATATCCCCTACCAACAGCTTCTCTTGTTTATAGAATTGCATTATCTCCATGAGCTAACAGCTTCAATTCATTATATGATGACAATATATCCCTATCAATGTTTTTTATTCATTTTTTGATTAAAGCATCTCCCATACCAACAGCTTCTATTCATCATGTGAACTCATATCCCCTACCAAAAGCTATCTTTCATTGTCAACTTAGAGTCCGTAATAACCATGTCAGTTTGAAGGTCAGAAGAAATGTGTCTGGATTTTAAAAGATCTGTTAAATAAATTTAGATGGTGAAATGCAGACTAGTTGCAGTATTTAAAAGCCATCAGACAGATTTATAAATTTACTTTGAAAGTGATATATTGGATAGATAGTGAATATAGATTTCTTGGTAAACTATGCAAACATTTTTGTCTATTTCCCCTACCAAAAGCTGTTCATATATCTTCATTGTCAACTTAGAGTCTGTAATAACCATGTCAGATTGAAGGTCAGAAGAAATGTGTCTGGATTTTAAAAGATCTGTCAAATAAATTTAGATGGTGAAATGCAGACTAGTTGCAGTACCGGTATTTAAAAGCCATCAGATTTATAAATTTACTTTGAAAGTGATATATTGGATAGATAGTGAATATAGATTTCTTGGTAAACTATGGAAATTTGTTATGCAAACATTTTTTGTCTTTTTCAGAGTAAAAGAACCTGAGGACTACTATGAAAAGCTATTTAATAGCATTAACGGGTAAAACGTCCTTGAAAAATTCTCATGCTCTTATGTGCACACAGATAAAAAGAGTTTGTTATCATAGTAATGAAAACAGGAAAATTTTAATGCAGTGATATACATGTCTTTGAGAAGCTGTTTATATTTTGAAATTTATTTTCAGCTAATTATGTAATTGTAATATGTTTCATACCAAAGACCTAATATTGAGAAAATTAACAAAAAAATAACCCACATTTATTTTGACTTAAATGAATGTAAATGTTAATGCATGCATAATAACATCCTGGAAAAGAAATGGACCAATTTCCAGCACATGCAGCCTTGAAAATAACTTAGTTGAGAATTTACCTGTATAGTACATGCAGTATATTATCCTCACTATCAGGTAGGGGAATGTACATGGCGATTATGATTTTAAATAGATGTGGTTGATTTTAGCCTTGAGTATCAATGCATGCACCAACATTTTCAGTGACCTAAGATTGGACAAAGTAGGTAACATTTCTTAAAATCTTCGTAATATTAAAAATATATTCTTATATGTTTACATGTGACAAATACATTTTTAGATTTTCACTTGTGAAAATACAAGATTATCCATCATGCCATGCGATGCTTGATTATGTGTCCCCACAAAAGTTCTACCAGTAGGAATATTTTTAAAAGCTTTATAACAAAAGCCACTGGACCAGTTAAATATCATTCATTCTGCTAGTGACAATGTTATCAACAACAGTTAAGGTTCTGAGTTGAGATTTCTCTTTTTCCAAAGTCCACAACTCTTGAAGGGATAACTATACTATTTTATCTTTAGAATCAATAAACTCAACACTGTCATATTCATTTACCTCTATTCTCTTTTTGTCAGACGGGGTCAAGATCATTTGAAAATATTGGTTATCTTTTCATTCCAAAGTTTTTTTTAAAGCTGTGAGTTCTATGTCTTGAGACAGTTGTCTGCTATACTTAGACCACAGAATAACAAAGACATCTTTTTTTATTTACATGCACTTTTAATGATAACTCTGAACTGCAAGCATGGTCAAAGTCATTCAAAAATTTGGGTTAGGTTTTTTAGTTAAGGTTTATTTTTGATTATAAGTATCAAACTCTGGGAGAGATATCATACCTAGACCATAGAGTCAGGCAAATATACCCTTTAATATCCATGCTCCCCTGACCTGCCTGCTGACCAACAGCATGGTCAAGGTCATTTGAAATGAAAATGGCTTATTATCAATCAGTGGAGTTGATGCCATATATAATTCCTTGGAAATTCATGTTAAAATCAATTTTGCAGAAGTTTCAAGATCTTTAGCTTGTCAGTGCTGATTTGAAGCCGAAACAACATAGGTTTAATTATATAGGTAAATTCTATTACTCAGAATACATTCCACTTCATGGTATTAAATTTATATAGTAATCAAACCTTTATGAATTTGTACCATTACAGAGTACTATTTCCTGGAGGGGATGTTGATATCATAACCTCAGAGTATGCTAAAGCTGGAAAGTTGTTGTTTCTAATGGCTGTACAGGTAAATAAATCTATCTTTGTTATTCTAATAGAAGCCATCCCCATCTAATAAATAACCCCCTCCCCTTTTTCAATTAAAAGAAATTCCTTCCTTTTCAAGGCTTATAGATACATATATGTCTGTTTAGTCCAAATAATTAAAACAGTATTCTGACTGTTAGAAAAATCTAAACTTAATTCACAAATGTTAGTCCAACATGCATGTATGGTATAAAAAAAATCACAAAACATCAACCCATTCTCTCCTTTGGAAATCACACTGCTACTGTGATATCTATTAGAATAACTATGGTTTGATGCCATTATTACTACTACTACTATTATTATTATTATTATTATTATTATTATTATTATTATTATTATTATTACTAGCAAGTACCCGGGCATGCGTTGCAATGCCACTGAAAGAAAGAAAGTGTTTGTGTTTTAATAGACTATTTGACTGGTTTCTGGAATGCATCTCAGATTATTTAGTGGTATTTATCGAGCCCACAATAAGTGGTTACCTTACCGAAGGCGTTTTAGGTATCGCTACCGATTATAAATTTCATACAGCTGTTGATTTACGTCATCATAGTTTCAGCCAATCCAGACCGTGTTCGATCACGTGACGTATCTATGACGCCTACAGTTCACACCGAACACACGCAATTTTAGGTATCGCTACTGATTATGAATTTCATACGGCTGTTGATACTCACCAAAGTTTTATCGCAATCGGATGAACGGTATAGGAACGCATACGACACAAATGAAGAAACAAACAAATATACATTTTTTTCATACTGTCAAATAGCCTATTCTGTTTATTGAAGTGCTTTTGGATACACAATATTTTTTGTTTTTCTGTCTGGTGCGTATATGAATAAATCAGAAGGTTTTCCAATGCGTGAGCATGCCACATATAGCTGTCCATGTGAGAAGCATGGATTTTCCAAATTTAGTCCACACACTTGTAGCGATTGTCCCTGTGCTTTGTTTATGGTAATTGCAAATGCGAGTCGCACCGGAAACTGCAAACGTTTGAATTCGAATGGCATATCTGTCGGAATCATAGGGATGCGTGGCAAGAGTATATCTTCTCCTTTAAATTTTCCATTTAAAATTATAGCTTCGATGATATTGTTCATTAACTTTTTCACTGAAAGCCTGGTACCATTGCAAAGTCGTGTTGGATTTATGTTTCAGAGAAGAATGATAGGTACGCCAATTTTCAATGTTAAAACGTGTGGTGGCATGCCTGGCAAATCAAGTGAATTTAAGAATTCCGTTGGATTATTGACAACTTCGTCTTGATTCATTACAGTATCTATGGACTTGTACGTTGTCGCTTCGCCTGGTATTTTTTTTTTGAATGCTGAAGTTGATGGCATTAACATCATTGTTTTTGGCATGCTAATATAGCATGTTCACTGAGCCACTGATGATTTTTGTAATTCTTTGCGATATTTGGGAAAACTTTGTGAATCAATTCGTCTGTGGTTCCTGTAATTTTACAGAAGCTTGTTGGCAACGTCATACATTGTGTAGATTCATCGATTTCCATTTTCCCATTCCCAATATCCAACAATTGTTTTGCGAAATGTTCAGCGGATGCATCATATTGTAGTTCTACACGCATATTGGTCTTCAAAGTCAATTTCTGCACGTGTCGCCATAAAACTGATGATTTGAGACATGCATTTAATTCATCAGCAGCTGTTGAATGTGGTATAACTGGTAGAGTTTGTCGAAAATCACCAGACAATAAAATAAGTGCACCACCGAAGAGCTGTTCATTTCCTCTCAAATCTTTTAGTGTACAGTGAAGCGCTTTCAAAGCCTTTTTGTGCGCCATATTACATTCGTCCCATATAATGAGTTGACATGATTGGAGTACTTTACCCATTCCAGAATTTTTGTTGATATTGCATGTTGGTGTGTCGGTGATTTGCATATTCAACGGCAATTTCAGTGCTGAATGCGCTGTTCGACCACCATCCAAAAGAGTTGCTGCAATTCCAGATGATGCGATTGCCAGTGCAATATTGTGTCGTGATCGTATAGTTGCCAAAATAAGTGAAATGAGAAAAGTTTTTCCTGTGCCTCCGGGCGCATCTAGGAAATACAATCCACCGCTTTGGCTTGTAATTGCATGCATAATTCTATCATACGCTATGCGTTGTTCTGGAACCAATTTCGGAAGATTTGTTTGAACAAATGTACCCAATTCGTCGACACCAAAGTGTGTTTCTCGTTGCAAATCACAATCGAAAAGGTCGTTTGCAGATCGTTTCGGAGCAGCCATTCCCAATTGTACCAATGCTTTGTTAGCGATTGCCATACATATCTCCTCAATCGAAACCAATGCCTCATTATACACGTTTGGTGTGAATTGAATGTCCGGATTTTGATTTGTTGCACGCAAACAATGTAAGATGTCTTCACTCTTGTAGTCTTTGTATTTTTCCCAAAGATCTTTTGGATTGGATGAGAAACACGTCAATATGATTGCAAATAACGTGCGTATTTGCTGTGGTTGAGCAGTATTCGATGCATCAGCGAGTGAAGTGTCCCAATGTGCATCGTTTTCCAAAAGATTTAATTCTTGGCAAGCTTCACGATAAGTGGCACATACTTGACCGTTTACTGTTCTCAGTTCTTGGAAGGATGTCGGTCCACGTACGTTAATTAACAGTAATCGCAAGTAAAAGCATTCTGCATTATTTTGGTGAACAGTGTATAGACGGCCTAATGTGTCGGTCGAATATAAATTGGGATGTACTTCAACTGCTTGACCTTGTTTGCGACGTTGAAACTTTTTCACTGATGCATTCCATGTGTAGTATGTTGGCACTTCAGAGTAAAGTAGCGTCTTTGCAAACATATCATTCTCACACAATGAGAAAAATGCAGTTAACGTTGTTGACGGTGGTGACAGTGCTCTTGCATGTGCATTTTCTGCTGTGAAGTATACGCGCTGTCCATTTTCAAGGTGCACTGCCAAATGAACAACTGTTGGATGTCGTTCACGGATTGGAAATGAGAAAATGCGCCATACTGCTTCATTGCTACTAATGTAGCGTCCCATTTGATATTGGTAGATTTCATCGATGGATGCATTTGCATTTCCCACTCCAAAAACTGCCATATCGCTTCCTTTGTTAACATATTTGCAAATATACTTGATAGATTTCACCGAATTGCAATACTCGACATTGATATGTGCTTTGTACGTTTTCGAAAGTAACGGTGAATACGGCACAACCCAACGATTATCGACTTCAACATCATTGTTTCGTACTTTTAAAGTTATGGATTTGCCACCATCTTCAGTTGATCGCCGACGATAGAGTGGATATCCGTCATTACCAGTAATAGTCTCGGCAAGTAAGTGTCTTGGGTATCGTTTCATGCATTTCCCATCATGACATGCATGGTGAATTGTTGTTGAGTATGCCACATGGACCATGAATCATGTTTTTGGTGACGACTTCAAGTCTTTATCAATATCGACATCAGGTATTTCTGCTGAGATGACTTGATCAATTTGATCTGGTGTGACTTTTTGGATGAACCATATCAAAATGTGTGCATGTGGCAAACCTCTTTTTTGCCATTCAATGGAATACATCCAACAGCGTGTCTGTCTAAAAACATGATGCTTGACAATGAAATCTATTAAAGATTTCAATTTTTGTTTGAACACACACGTGGAAATATCATGACGATCCGATGATGATTGTCCAGGTAACAAAAGTTCTTGTATTTCATCCCACGTCGGATTGCATGTGAAGGTAATAAACAAATCTGGACGGCAGCCATATGCGCGAACATATGTCATTGCATCTTGTGCATATTCATGGATGTGCCGTGGACTCCCTGTAAATGTGGCCGGTAGTATCACCATTTTTCCGAATTCATTGAGATTCACATTGCCATCATTAACAACTGCATCACGTAAATGTATGTACTTTTCAAAATGCAACATGGTTTGATTTAATCAAATGTAGAGGAGTCGTTCGGTTTTGATTTTCGATACATATCGACAATGTATTGATGGAACAATTGTCGACATTTCAAGATATGATTTTCAGCGTTTTCACGAATCATGAATCGATACGAATAGTATTTCATGGCACTGACTTTCTTATTCGTTTCCTCATTTGTTTGTGGATTTCTCATTAAGATGTTGAAATGATATCCATCTTCTCCTTACCAAAATAAAATCGGATATTGCAATCCGTCGTATGAGCGATGAGTTTCTGAGACTCGCTGAACATCACCATTTGTGAGATGAAGAATTATATCACGCGAGTTAAATTCTTCGCCAACTATAACGATCGCCACTTCATCAGTTGTTGGTGCATTGTACTGTCTTTCGTGTTGGCCGACAGGTGTTTTGTCTGCTCTAACTACGACTTTGTAGTCATCAGTTGGCATTTGTTCAAGGGCAATTCTGAACAATCGAATTAATTCGTTGTGTTGATCGAATAAAGTTTGTAATGCAGTAACTATTTCTTGTTTAGTGCCAGCATTGTATTGACAACGTTGATCGATTTGTTCATGAGTGTTTCCCATGAAACAAATTTGAAGAAATTTGTGATCTGCGTTCGGTAGTGGTAGTAGTGATCCTGCACGATGGTAAATTTGCCCTTGCACTTTAAATGTTGGCATGTAATTCTCGTGCACGATATTTGTTGCACCGAATGATGTCATTTGGAAACATGAATTGTACTTCCGTATGTTTGCCAAGAAATGTTTTGATTGGCTTGTGTCACCTGATACCAACATTGATAATGGTTCAGGTGGTGAATGTAATTCTGGCAATTTCACTTTTCCACCCGTGCAGCACAATACTGGTGTTTCATTCTTAAATTTGAGGGCATTGCAATACACGCATGATTTATCCATTTTTCCAATAAGCACACTTGGATGAAGACTGTAATCATAATTTGCATTATAATGGAATGACTAAGATTTAAATCAGCGTGCATTGTTCGTCTGGATTGAGTGGTGCGAACTCGAACGGTTTGCAACCTTGCTTCCCGTTGCTCGTCTGTTTCAGATGATTGGGTTTGAGCAGTGTGATCTCGAACGGTTTCTAATCTTGCTTTCCGTTGCTCGTCTGTTTCAGATGATCGGGCTTGAGCAGTGCAAACTCGAACGGTTTCCAATCTTGCTTTCCGTTGCTCGTCTGTTTCTGAAGCTCGTGATGCCTTTATCTTTCGTGCTTGAGGTGTAGATCGACCAATAGCTTTTCGTTTAGGTGGCATAATTGATTAGACAGCAAAAGTAATGCTTTGTAACGACTATTACAAATTCACACCGCGATTGTTTGACGTAACCAAGGCACGAACCAAACGTAACTAAGTAAACATGACGTACACTGATTATGAATTTCATACAGCTGTTGATTTACGTCATCATAGTTTGAGCCAATCCAGACCGTGTTCGATCACGTGACGTATTTAAGGCGCCTACTGTTCAATCACGTGACGTACAAATTCACACCACGATTGTTTGACGTAACCAAGGCACGAACCAAACGTAACTAAGTAAACATGACGTATCTAAGGCGCCTACAGTTCACACCGAAGACACACGAAATTAGGTATTACTACAGACCGTGTTCGATCACGTGACGTATCTAAGGCGCCTACTGTTCGATCACGTGACGTATCTAAGGCGCCTACTGTTCGATCACGTGACGTATCTAAAGGCGCCTACTGTTTGATCACATGATGTATCTAAAGGCGCCTACAGTTCACAGCAAACACACGGTAAATGTTGCAAAAACACATTTGTTAATTGTTACAATTTTAATGGTTGTACTAATTCAGAAACCTTCGCGGGCGTGCGCAGAACAACTCACCAAAGTTTAATCGCAATCGGATGAACGGTATAGGAACGCATATGACACAAACAAACAAACATTCATTTTTATATATATAGATTATTATTATTGAGATAAAACTGGACTTGAATTTAAGAAGAAGAGAAAGAGAGGGAGGGAGAGGCCCATAGATGTTTTGGCCCTGGACGCTGGGGTAGTAAGATAATTCGGACCTAAGACTTTTCAGCCCTATACATTTTGGCGATAAGACAAAATTGGTCCCAGATATTTTGTCCCTTCATTTCAATATTATTATAATATATTTTGATGGGGGCCCGAGTGGTCTAAAGCACTCATCATTACAGATCACTGCCATCTCACCTGTCAGTGTGGGTTCAAGTCTTGGGCTCAGCCAATGTAAGTACATGAAAAAGCTTCACAGTAGCTTTCCCCATTGGTTGTTGGTTCTTTCTGGAGTTAAATTGGGCTCTTTCTCCACCAGTTATACTGGCTGCCTTGTATAGTCTATCTTGTGCTGAAAAATGGTGTTAAACCCAATAACAACATTTATTTTATCATGAACTCTTTTTTTTATAAATGTTTATATTTTTTCAATACTTTATTAGAATTTTCAAAAACACAATAATTAGAACTGGTTAAACTCATATTACTACAACTATGTAATATGTGGTTGGGGATATGAACAAATGGGAAACTACTCATCAGACATTCCTCAATGATGAAAACCAGTGGTGGCAATTTTGCAAAGCTTTCCCAATACATATCTAAATTACTAAATATATTATGGTCAAGAATATCTAAATTCAATTCTTATTGAGATAGCAAAATATTTTGTAAAGAAAACCATTTGAATTGGTTCACCACACACTCATAAACACTATGTCATTAATATATGAAATATTGAAAAGAATAAAAATATAAATACAAAATTATGGAATCAGCATGCTGTTTGAAGTGATGTATAACGAGATTGAAGTACCAGTTTGATTGTTTAATCAGTTAACATACAATATTCTGACTGAATGTATTATGTGATTACATATAATCTAAACTTATTTTAATTCAGTGTCCTTTCTGGAAGACTGAGTAAGGAATGGACTCATCTTTGTATAAATTAATTGAATCTTTTTTTAAAAAAATAAGAAATAGTTTTAATCAGAAAACATCAATTGATCTGGTCTAATTACATAATCAGAAATCAGTTCAGGTCCTTGATACAGTGTGCACAGTGGTCTTTTTATTATTAATTGTTAAAATATTTCATAATTATTTTGTATTGACCAGTTTTTATTGGAAAGAAACTTAATTATATTGATTGTGTTTGTTTCATGGTTCAGTGATTGTACCTGTATCAGGAGTATAAATGTCCTACAGGTTACTTGTTACTAAAATTGATTATTTAGCATCCACTTTGATAATGTTTATAATGATGCCCGAATTCTCTACCTGTACAAGCCATGTGCACTCTTTTACAGGTATTTATCATAATGACTAACTCTGCAAGGGTACCCGTATATTGTCAGTGTTTTTTTTGTCTTACTGATTTAGACCATGGATGAGACCAGTCTGAAAACAACTCATTATGTGTAGCTTTTGCTGATTGCCATTCCTTGAATACATGTTAGACTTGCATATTATGGCCAGAAATCAGTGGGTGGCAACAACAGTCTCAGTTACAGTCTTGAATATCAGAATTATTGACTGGCTACATGAATCAATATCCCATAACCCATCTCAGCCTCTGAAACTTGACAGTTTCATGCCATACATTATGGCCATGTTCCTTCATGACTAGACTCCACCAAATTACTCTGATCACAATGGGCTATGACTACAATGAATCATATAGTATCAACTACAAGAAAATAAACTTATCCACGACTCTAACAGTGCTGCTAGGCACTTCCTGTGTATGGTGCCCAGTTTGGTGCTGCAATACAAAGAAACCACTTCATGAAACCAGGATTGGTTTAACACACTTAGTGCTGCTAGTCACTTCCTGCAGATAAAGCTCAGTCCATACAAGCACTCTCTTCTATCCTGCCTCTCTAGATTTCAGTAGGGAGAAAGCTCCAATCTTTCTTTGCCAAATAGGGAAGATTTACCATGATGACATATGGACCTGACCAATGGTTTCCTGGGGACTCTGTATCACGTTCAGTGCACCTTCACTTTGCCCAGAGTTCTTTCATTTACAACATAATACTTACCACATGGTCATCAACCTAAGTACATTCAATCAACTCTTTTATGATCTTGAGTTTGCGATGGGTTCTAATGCATGCCATTTAGGAGAATACACAATCATTGTGAACTTACAAGATGCATGACTTCACATTCCCACTCACATGGCTTCCAGAGTTCTGTGATTTGCATACAAGGGGCTACAAATAAAAGGCACATGTTTCACTGTTCATTCTCAATGTTCTTTCCAACAAAGACATCTCTGACCTTGTACCCTGCAAAGATTTTGATGGATTAGGTCAGAAATCAATATTCAGAATTGAAATCATGCATTGATAGATTCCATGCCTATATGGAACAATCCATCTGGTAGAGAATTCCTTCACCTGCTGAGTTTTGCTCAGGGATTCATTGATACAAATGAAGGCTGAACCATAGACCATTGGATCAACTTTTCACATTCTGCACAATATGAGGCTGTGTCTTGAAGGCAGGGAAGCAACTCTGGATTTGCATTGGGGATACCTTTGCAAGTACAGCCTCCAGCAAACAATTGACCTAGATGTGAACACAGAGGACTGGGGAACAACTGACCTACTATTTTGTGATGCCGATCCCTAATGTGGAGTCTGTTTTCCAATCTGGTTATCTTGAAGCTGTGTCACATACCTTAGGAGACCAGATATGGGATCAGGAGATGTATCTTCCTTTAGCTCTTAACTATTTTCCAAAGGTATGACTGTGTAAAATATTTGAAGAAGAAACCAATTTTTAATAGTAAAAATGTTTCTTTGATAATACTTATCCAAGCATAAAGAAGATGCACCTCCCAGCTTCTCTCTGGTGCATCCATAGAGAGAGCATTCCTTAAGCTTCAGTAGTAAGGGGAGATCACTCCAATTGCCACCCAGGTGAACAGATGATGTTTAGCTGGATTTGTGAGGTAGTACTATGTCTAAAGTAATATGATGGGGGTAAGTATTATCAAAGAAAACATATTTTACTAATGTAGCTACTTGCTATAAATTTAAAAAAAAGGAAGGGAGGCAATAAGTATACTTTTGAAGAAAAGAAAATGCAGTGTATTTTAGGATTAAATGATATCAGTGATACTTTTGTCTTCACAAGTCTTATTTTAGTGCAAATATCAGAAAATAATTCAAAAGTAATTTGCCACAGAAGAGCTGCTTTTAGATTTGAAATTAATACATTGAGGATATTTCTTTTTTAAATAGATATATGGAAATATTGATACATTGAGGATATCTCTATTTTTTAAGGAGATATATGGAAATATTTCACAGATGAATTGGAAACATTGCATTGTCAGTGTCAATACAAAAAGTTTCCTTGCTTGTAACATATTTCTTTATATTTAATTAGAAAACTGATCTTTCAATTATATATTTGTGGGCAGAAGTATTATGAATAGAGAAATTACTACATAAGTAATGTGTCAGTAACTATTACAAGTTTTATGCTGATGTTTTAAATAGTGTATTGTACCTAACTTGTTACTATCTAATACGAAAGATGGAGTGAGTATTAACACATATTTTGCAGATGTCTGAAATATTGTTTGGGGTGCATGTAGCATTGTATAGGCATCCATCAGCCTTCTGAATGTAACTTGTTTATTACAAGTTATGGTTGCATATTTTAGTTGCTTTCCTGCATTGAGACATAATATAATTAGCACTAGGAAGCTGAGTGGCAAAATGTTTCACCCAAATTCCAGTAATAACTCATCCATGTCCAAATACTCGAATGATTCCAAACATGGGTATGAGTGTGTTGAGAGTTAAAATCACAAGGTAATCAAGGTTTAGGATTATGTTCAGTCATGTTTTCTTTAAATTTAATGTTTTCTTGTTTGTTGTAGAGTTTATGGGGTACTTCAATAATAATTGACACTGAATTTTAAATAGAAATATGTCATTTCTTAGTTAAATGAAGAAAAAAAACTATACAATTTTACTTTGGCATCGATTGACCACACCATTAGTTTTTCCTTGTAATAATTTGAATTAGATAATTAGACCCTGCTCTGCAGACAAATCTTGGTACAATACTTGAGATAATCTTATGTGTATGACTTATACAATATTCCTTCACTATAAGGTCTTTCATAGTAGCATAGTTCCTGTTAAAAAGTAAGTATGGTAATGGATACCATTTCATTATTTAGTATGTATTATGTACAGTACTCCCTCACTATTAGGTCCTTCATAGTAACACAGTTCCTGTTAAGAGTTGAGTGTTCTAATGAATGCCATTTCATTAATTTATTGTAAAATTATATAAAATTATATTTATCATGTTTGTCATAATTAGGAAGTCTAACCACAAGGCTGGTCAATATGACATGGTTCCTGTTAAGAGGTGAGTGTGCTAATGAATGCCAATTCATTATTTAGTAACAGAATTATTTGTATTATGTACAGTACTCCCTCACCTTAGGGTCCTTCATAGTAACACAGTTCCTGTTAAGAGGTGATACAAAATTATATTTATCATGTTTTTCATAGTAAGGAAGTCTAACCACAAGACCCATCAATATGATATGGTTTCTGTTTTAAAATGAGTATGTTCATGATTTCCATTTTATGAAGTGGTTGTAAAATTATATTTATTGTGTACTCTGCTATAAGATGAGATACTGAATAGCTTCCATGTACAGCATTATAATTAAGGAGATCTTTACTTTTCCAAATGAGTTTGTATTACAGGCTCATGACAAAGGTGATTATTTCCCAGTTTGGGGTACATGCCTAGGATTCCAGCTTCTAACAGCAATAACAGCAGGACAGGATCTTCTCACCACGTTTGACTCAATCAATGTGAATTGGCCCCTCAACTTCACCCAAGGTAAAATGTGGACAATTTTGAAACCTAGAGAAAGAAAAGGACTGAACTTTTAAAAATTTCATTAATATTCTACAATTTTATCTACATTGCTCATTTCGATCGGAGTTTGGGTTGGGTACACTATACTCATATTTAAATACTTGTTAGTTGTACCCATTGTCATATTCCTATTTTTAATGAGTTGAAGTACTCATACTCTTGGTTTCAAATAGAAAAGTACTCTGTAATCAGAGTATAGTTTTGAGTACTGGTACATAAGAACTCTGGTCAGTAAATGATAGTTTTGAAACAAAATTAATCTTAGAGAAAATCGAAAGTTTAAACAATTGCATCCCAACAATATACAGAGTACTATGCAAATGTATGTAGATGATGTCTGGTTGACAGGGCAAGTAGCTTTCAATAGATGTAATGTACATGATGTCTAGTTGAAAGGGCAAGTAGTTTTCAATAGATGTATGTAGATGATGTCTGGTTGACAGGGCAAGTAGCTTTCAATAGATGTAATGTACATGATGTCTAGTTGAAAGGGCAAGTAGTTTTCAATAGATGTATGTAGATGATGTCTGGTTGACAGGGCAAGTAGCTTTCAATAGATGTAATGTACATGATGTCTAGTTGAAAGGGCAAGTAGCTTTCAAAAGATGTATGTAGATGATGTCTGGTTGTATATAGTACATGATGTCTGGTTGACAGGGCAAGTAACTTTCAATAAAGATCTTATATACTAAATTGATTTCACAAAACAGTAGTATGTGTGCTCAAACTTGCTTTAAACAGATGAAATCTGCTTAGCATTATTGTGCCTACATAAATGACATAATTAGAATGTCACACCATTTCAGGACTTGGTCTTTTTTCATCCCTACTTTCATATCTGAATGACTTAAGGCCTAGTCTTTCATAATTGTATGACTCAAGACTTATTGGCTGAAAAAGGACTAGATTATTATGAATATTATGTGGTGTGATTGAACTAGACAAATAAATTATTTAAACATAGACATTTTGAACTGTTTCCTTGGTCGCTCAGTACATCCTTGCTGGTCAGTTGAGATATCCTAAGGAGCTAGCTGGTCATTGAAGACATCCTATGAAGCTTGTTGGTCAGTCAAGACATACCAAGAAGCTTGCTAGTCAATTGAGACATCCTTAGAAGCTTGATGGTCAGTCAAAACATACTAAGAAGCTTGTTGGTCAGTTGATACATCTTAGGAAGTGTTTTGGTCAGCTGAGACATCCTAAGAAGCTTGCTGGTTGGTTGAAACATACTAAGAAGCTTGCTGGTCAGTCAAGACATCTTAAGAAGTTTTTTTGGTCAGTCGAGACATCTTAAGAAGCTTGCTGGTCAGTTGAGACATCTTAAAAAGCTTGTTGGTCAGTCAATGTACAATCAAATTAGACCTGTGCCTTGATACCCATAAGTCTAATTGACACTGTACAATCAAATTAGACCTGTGCCTTGATACCCATAAATCTAGTTGACACTGTACAATCTTCTGTTACTTTCTCATGTTTCTTACATTGGATCTGAGGATCCTCTAAACCATCTATACTTGGTTATAAACAACAAAGATCATGATGCGCCAACAGATCAGGGTCTGTATTATTTGTTCTACTGATTACTTCTAACAAACTGCTCAAACCAAGAACTGCTGGCATATTATGCAATTTCATATCTTGTTCTGTGTGTGTCACTGTTGGACTCGTCTTATATAAAAGGTAGCAAAATAACTGCTGAGGTCATAGCCAGTAAATTAGCTTGTTTCATTTAGATGTGGTATAATACACATCTTTTAGAACCCAAGGATCAAACCAATTAAAGAGGGTTTTAAATAAAAGAAGTACAGTAATGCAATTACCTCATGGCCAGTATATAATGTACCATTTACAGTATCTGAGTTTATACCTCATGACTAGTATATAATGTATCATTTACAGTATCTGAGTTTATACCTCATGACTAGTATATAATGCATCATTTACAGTATCTGAGTTTATACCTCATGGCCAGTATATAATGTATCATTTACAGTATCTGAGTTAACACATTTTTGTAACTTTTGTTCACAAATGTTTTTTTCTTACTGGAACCTTCTTTGCATGATTTAAGTATAGCTAGTTCAGATAGACAAATGAAATAGAATGCTGCATGCATATTTTAATGATCTGATGACTGTTGGATTATTATAGAATTATGGCCAATATTTTGTATTTTTTCTAAATGTTGAATTGATGACATTTTGGTGTATTGGTTTGCAAACACAGATCTTGTTTCTTCAGCATATTTCAGACTGTAAGACAGTTTTACATAAGCATCTGCATGATTAAACAATGCAGAATTGAAAAAACGAAAAATAAATCCTTTTTGAAAATTATTAATCATCATTACAGAAGAATATAAAAGAATATTCAGATTTTTGTAAATAAAAGCATCAAGGGCACCATTTATCCATTTATTGGACATCACATGTACTGGCAGGAGATAAGACTGCCATCATCATGTGAAAAGGAAACAAATTCCAAGAATACATCAAGTTGAAAGATAGCAACAAGCCATTGAGCAACATAGGGCTGGAAACTAAAATTTGTGACACTATACTAAGGTAAATAATGTCTGCATGTATTTTATATATACTTTTACATTGAACATAGTGTTTACCATCACTGCATCAGCTTTGAATACAGAACTTTTTAAATACAAGTTTTCCAAATGTAAAGTATTAACACATTAACCCCTAGTGCCGCATTTATGAGGTAGGAGGTAGTAGCCCACTTCCAAGGTTTGTAGCATCAAGGTCGTCCATGATGCACTAAAGTGGGTGGTATTATAGAAAGGAGACAGATTTAATTCTACAATGATACCAAATAATTTGGACATTTTAGTTGCACTACAAAATACACGGGGAAAACCAAAATTTGTAGACCTTTTTTTTTCCACCCAAAATTCGCCCATGGTCCAGATTTTAGACTTTATGGCCTCAAATCTAATGAAGACTGGTCTGAAGTACACATAGACAGGTGAACCTGTGGTAACAGTAGGATAAGGTGGACATTTTTAATAAAGAGCCTTCTCCATACAAAAAGTATGGGTCTGGTAAGCGAAAAAAAAAAGAGAACTTCAACGTTTCACCTTCTGATAATGCATGAGGAAACTAACCAATGGAAAACTTTTTTTAAGCACAGTTAGGCATTGGGTTAATGGAAAATTGCTTGGAAGTCGATGTATCAGGATGTACATGTATTCAGAAATACTCCCCAAAATGTGTTTCCTGCTCGCATTTCATGTGAAAACAGCAAAAACCTCTAATGTCTTAATACATGATATTTTGTTAAACCTATTTAAAAACTGGCCAGATTTACAGAAAAAAATCAGCTGCCTTACTGAGATAGTCATGGTTTCATTTGACAGGTCTTATATGTAATTGTCTTGAATTGGTAGAAATGAAACTTGTGATCCCTGTTTATATGCACTAGATTGTTGTGTCATTTGTTTGAATTTTGCAGTTATTTCTATTTTGACTTTGTGGATTTAAACTTTCTTGGACTGTAATGGCATCGTACCTATTTTACAGACACAAATCTATATGCCATGGTTAATATTTACTGTTGGAATTGTGGCCTTCTTAGTCAACATAATATTCAATCAAACCTCTCTCTAGCAGCCACTAATGGCAATAATGACAGTTGCATACAGGTAACCACTGTACACATGTTCACCTTAAAAAATTGGTTTGAACAAATGACATGCAATGGATATTATTATCATTGCTTTTGTTGTTTTTATTATTATTATTATTATTATTATTATTATTATTATTATTATTATTATTATTAGTATTATTATTATTATTAATAATATCATTGCCCACTCCTTCGGCATAAGTGGTTAGAGCATCTGCCTTTGATGTGGGAAACTGTGTTTTTTTTTATAAAAAATAGTACTTGCTTGATGGTCAGCATTAAGAGGTTAGTGTTAGGACTGATTGACCAGGTGTCAGGATAATGTGACTGGGTGGAACATGCATCTTCATGTCTGTAGCGTGATCTACAGCCACACTGTAGACATTGTAGTGATATGATTGACACATTATTAAAACTACAAATCACCCATACACACATTGTTATTATTATTTTTTAATATTATTATTAGTGGTAGTATCAAGATTGCATCATGTGCACTGTACATCATAATTATAATAATTAGATCATAATTATGAGTATATATTGATCTGTACTGAATTTGTTACACAGACCATTACTGTATCCTGTTGACTTTACTCCATCTAATAATTAAAATCATCATCACACACACACACACACACACACACACACACACACACACACACACACATATATTTATATGGATCAGACTTTGAAAATATACACCAATCTTATATAAACAGTATTTGGATTAGGCAAAATGAGTTGCTCAGCTCATCCAAATCAAAAGACAGTTGGTTTATGTTTGACACTGGTGATCAACAGAAATCAGAAAAAGCTGTATATGGCTACTCATTGTGACCCATGAACTGAAAATTTACCTGCCTTTACAGACAACTTTTGAATATTGAATGACTCTTGACCCTAATTAAATGTGATGTAATTCATATCTCTTCTCCAAGATTATAACTTTTTTCATCAATGAAAAATTTAAATTACAGGCAAATAAATGAAGATATCTAACTCTAACTGTCCCACAGGCACAAAAGATGACTTTAATTTTTGCTCCAATGACACAACTACTTCCCACCCACCCCTTCCAGCAAAACATTGCTTTGACATTCTACCCTAATGATAAAGACTGCCTCACTTTCGCATTTGACGACATATTGACACATTTTTATGCTGTCAGCATGACATATTGACACATTTTTATGCTGTCAGCATGACTGGAATTACAATTACAATCAAGATAAGAAATATTTTTCGCATCTACTCAAATCATTCCTTTATCAAAGGAATGCCTTCCTTATGTAGCAAAAACTCAGTTTGCATAGAATGAACAGTAAGTGTCGATAAGCTGCAATAAGAAGGCATGAAGAAATCACTCTTTAGTTGATAAACCCTGATCACAGAAGGCAGATGACTTACATTCAGGATATTTATATGGGAAATATTTTTTTTTAGAATGGCCATTGAGCACAGGTGACTCCTGAGTAAAGGTGACTTTTACTACCATTTTGCCCATGCATTGGCAGTCTTGGTGTAAATGTAGGGTACATAACAGTTTAATAGTGAGATTAGATTTTCTCTGTCTATGCTGTTTAAGAACTTCCTCAAAGAAATAAACATCCTAAGTGAGAATTTTTGGTAATATTTTCTTTCAAGATGCACAGAAGAGTCATTTGTTGGGAAGCTTGCCACGAGATGTACATCAATATTTGACCAAAGAAAATGTCACAGAAAACTATCACAAGTATGGCATGTCACCAGAGGTAATTATCAGTTGTTCATTTGAAATGTCTCCACTGGGATTTCAGAAGGGAGTTTTTTTTTTTGCATCTGTTTTTCCATATGAAAATATATTTTTTTATGTCTGTCAGTCCCAAATCCAGTATAGAGAGATATTACAAATACTTTTAAAGCTAGGTTATACGTTGATGGGCACATTAAATTTTAGGTCATTGAACATTTTGACCTTTCATTTTTAGACAAAAGTTTGTTTCCACAATAAAGCAGGAAAAAAAGATAGAAAAATTAAATTTGAAATGCATACAATACAGTTCAAATGATTTTTCCAAACATTATGCTGTGTGGTGGGGGAAGGAGAGAGCGGGGGAAGAGAGAGACAGAGAAAGACAGAGAGGGAGAGGGGGGACAGAATTAAGAAATAAACCTCTACCATCTTGCCATGCATATTGATGGACTTGCTGTGGTATCTCCATAGCTTTGCACACCACACTCTCTCATGGAGTCACTTATGATGACCATCATCCTATAGTCTTAGTGAGGTGCAGTAGGGCTTGTCAAAAAGAAAAATCTAATTTGCTGAGAAAACTTTGAGACACTTACAAAATGCAAAAATGTATTTTCAAGATGTTGAAAGTCAAGTCAATTAATAATATTTATCCTGTTGTAAGCCCCTTGTCTACTTATTATAATCTCATTGAAAGCTGCAAAGCAAGCATGTTATTTATGAATGGGGAAAAGATTGAATGGTTACTATAATTAGTGCACAGATAGCTTTAACATACATGTGATTCTAAAATACCATTTTGGCTATTTATTTTGCAAAACCAGCTAGAACCAGTCTAGTGGGTATTTGAACTGTTCCAGTAATTGCTGCAACTAGTACAATGATGTGTGGCCACATAATACAACTGAGGTAGGCATGCTTACACAAGTTGTTGATTACTTTATTGTTGTAATCTGGAGAGTTTATGCCAAATGTGGGATCTTTTAAAATAGGTTTTATAAATAATACAAGGGTCATGTTGGCTTCTGAGTCATTGATTAAAAACTGACTGCCCTTTGCCTGAGTTGAGATTAAAAGGAAAGCCTGACTAAATATTTCAGTAAACAATTAATTATTTTTAATGGTCTTGTTTAAATGCTGTTGCTGCTTCAAGCTAAAACTTTAATGAAAACTGATTCAGCTGTCCCTTACTCACACTTGAATTGGTGTAATGAAATGCTTGCTTTTAAACATACTAAATTTTAAACATACTAAATTACTAAATTTTAAACATACTAAATTTTAAACATACTAAATTTTAAACATACTAAATTTTAAACATACTAATATGAACAACAAAAGTATAAATAGAAACTGTATAAATCAAGACACGCTTCAGATGCTAATGAACACTGTTAATCCACTAAGAAAGACATTGTTGGAGCAGTTAGAGGAAAACATTCCTTTTAAAATTCAAATTAAAACAAATATCATATTAAAATGATTTTGTTTTTATCTTTTCATAGTTGAAGTGTAGCAATCACAATGTTTTGTGACAAATAACATTACAAAATGGGTAAATTTGGGTAATATTGAAAATGGAGTCAGGGCCTCTGGAATTTGAGTCGGAGCTTTTAGTCACCAATAAATAATTCTTTGAGCATGGCATCCAATCACAGCATTATACAGAGGTGATTGAAACGTGAGTAAAGATTGTTGTTGCTGCATCAACCTGCAAAAGCAAAAATTATTGGTTAATGAAATAGTATTAAGATTTCATTTCCTTGTTTTCATTTAAATATATTAATAAGTTTATTGGGGTGGTCTGTCTCATCATTTGACGGACCCTCTAGTTCCAAAATTTAAAGGATTTTATGTTTTTGTTTCCCTTTCAGTGTGTGTGTGTTTGTTTTATTTAATTTAGAATTTCATTTGAATAAATTTTGATATAGGTTTTCTACACTTCCCTAACAAGTGTATTGATACTCCTTAACCTGACCGGTTATGGTTTACATAAGTGATCCAGGCCAGTGGATCAATGGTGTTAGATGTGTGCTATATTGTTTATACATTTTTATCCCCTTGTGTATTTTGTCGGACTGGGCCATGATGATCAAATTATTACTGAGTGGTTCATAATATTTTACATTAAAAGCATTTTAGTGTAGGTAATAGGTTAGAAGATAGGTATATTTTTGTATGTGTAAGGAAGGATGTTGTATGTGTAGTTGTTGTTATTATTAGAAAGAGGATAAAGTGTATAGTGGTGTCTCTGTGTTAGTGTACTTTGTATGTGTAGTTGTTGTTAGAGATAGTAATAAATACAGTCTTACAAGGACCTCCCTAAGGTGTGCCATTTAAATTTTATAGAGTATTAGTAGTTTTAACTTTAGTTAAATCTTTCCTTCATATTATATAGTACTTTTAAATTAAGAATCTTCCCTTCTTATTTTCATGCTGGAGTTGATATACAATATTAGGTCATTATATATCTTCTTATCATTGATGTTATTTGTATATAGGAATTTTAAATCATTTGTTGTTCCATATTTATTTGTAATTTTATTTTTTGAATCTTGCCTTTCTGTAGATTTTTCCAGGCATCGTAAAATTAAGTGCTCTTCAGAGTCTATATGATTCTTGCATAGCCGACAGTGTGGCATTGTACTTAATATGTGTCTGTTAAAAGCAACTTCACCTGTCATCCAGCTTTCATGAGATATAAAAGCATTCTGCCTGGTGTAGAGGCTGATTTTATATCTGCATAATTTTTTCATAGTAATGGCCAATTTAAGTTGGGATATTTCAGTTATATTAGTTGTTTGTCTTGACAGACTATAAAATTTAATGTTTTGTATATATTCTTATTCTTTTCCCATATGTTTTGGTTGTCTATATATTTGTAAAGTAATTCAGTTAATCTTTTACAGCTTCCAGGTTTTTTTAAATAATTTAGTTAATAATTTATTTTTATATATTGTATGGTTAAAGTGATATGAATATCCATTTGTGTAAATATATATAACATCCCATGATAGTTGGGGTGAGTTATTTAGATTTACCTATTTAAAATACGAGAATTTTGTATAAAGCTTAAGTTGGGTAGGGCTAGTCGTTTTATTTTTATGTCTGCATATTCATGTATGTTGTTTCTTTACGTAGTGAATTTTATTATCCCAAATAAAGTTTAGTATTCACCGTTCAGTGTTATTAATCATGGCCTCTAGTTGTTGTGTCATGCTCATTATGTGGTTCAATTGGCAATACATGTAGGTTATAGATTTTTGTATACAGTCCATGAGATTAGTCTTGGTATGCAACCAAGTTTCTATTTGTGCTTCCATCTTAATTAATAGCACAGGGTAGTTTTTGTGAGTAGACATATAGTCCTTCTTCTAGTTTTTTATAACGTATTCCGTGCCTTTCCTGCATTAGGATTATATCATAGTTTTTAGCTTGTGCTATGTTTTCAAATTTGTGTTTTATACCATTGGTATTGCAGTACATCAGCTGAATATGGCCTTTCTGCCTCGTTGAAATTTTTAAGGTCCAGGATCTGGCACCCTGCTGATTCGTATGCAAGTAAAAGTCGTCCATTTTCGTATTCTTCAGATCTGTGGGGTAGTAGTTCTTAATCTTCCTTCCCTTCTCTGCATGGATTAACATTGTTGATTCAGAGCTGTAAAAACTACCCACTAAATTGGAAGAGGCTAATCACCCTAAAATTTCCAAAATAATACATGTACAAACAAACAGTAATTTATACACATAAATAATGGCATCTTACAGTCTGAGTATAAATTAAAATATACCTGGAGGTCTTAAAAGGAATAATCACAATAGATCCCAGATTCAAAGATTTCACTATGCGTGAGTGAAACTCAGCTAATTCTTGTGATGATAAAGCTGATTATACCACAGACTTTACTGCTCAAGAATGAGTATCAGTATAAAACTGTATTATTAACTTAGCGTTTGTTTTCTGTTTACAGTAAACAGCGTTCTTTGGGATAAGTGAATCATATGGTATAACAATAGGCTTTCCTATTGTTTGATTCTCATAAAAGAAAATTTTGGATAGAGACAAAACTTGTAAATTAATCTGAATAACTTGTATTTTAGTTGGGCATTTATCTGAATAGCTTGTATTGAAGTTTGGCATTTATCTGAATAGCTTGTATTGAAGTTTGACATTTATCTGAATAGCTTGTATTGAAGTTTGACATTTATCTGAATAGCTTGTATTGAAGTTTGGCATTTATCTGAATAGCTTGTATTGAAGTTTGGCATTTATCTGAATAGCTTGTATTGAAGTTTGGCATTTATCTGAATAGCTTGTATTGAAGTTTGACATTTATCTGAATAGCTTGTATTGAAGTTTGACATTTATCTGAATAGCTTGTATTGAAGTTTGGCATTTATCTGAATAGCTTGTATTGAAGTTTGACATTTATCTGAATAGCTTGTATTGAAGTTTGACATTTTTCTGAATAGCTTGTATTGACGTTTGGTATTTATCTGAATAGCTTGTATTGAAGTTTGGCATTTATCTGAATAGCTTGTATTGAAGTTTGGCATTTATCTGAATAGCTTGTATTGAAGTTTGGCATTTATCTGAATAGCTTGTATTGAAGTTTGGCATTTATCTGAGTCATTATCATCATCAGTCTCTTGATCTAGTGTGGTCATTGAGGCACTGTGCTACTGAACATCTGACCAGTTCTCTCCACTTGTCTCGATCATGTGCCAATGCCTGTCTCCGCAAAACATTTTCTGGTCCATTCTGTAATGTTGTCATTCCACTTTTTTCTCTGTCTACCTCTCCTTCTGCCACCCTGGACGCTAGCCTGCAGGACTTTTGTGGATAGACTGTTGGCTCTAGTGACATGGCCATACCATTTCAGCTTTCTTTTTTTTACAGTGGTGAAGAAGACCTCATATTGGCCTACTTTGTGCCTAATAGTGTTTTGCACTTCTTCATCATGATGTGGTCCATGTCAGGGATGTCAATAATGGTTCTGTTGCATCTCTTTTCAAGTGCCTGGATTCTTCACTGTAATTCTGTTGTCAGGGTCCAGGCCTCACATGAATACATAAAGATTGAGATGCCTAGTGCTCTCAACAGTCTGATGTTAGTTTTCAGGCATATATTCTTGTCTCTCCAGATGGGTCTTAGCTTTGACATAGCTGCTGTTGTTTGTGCTGCTCATGACAAAATATTTGAACTGGCTCACTGTTTCTAGTTCCTGTCCTCTGACTAATCAGCTTTGTCTTCTCTGTGTTGATCTCCATGTCAAATCTGGAAGATGTTTCATCCAGGTTCTTCACTAAGGTTGCAAGCTCGTCTTCACTGCATGCCAGCCCATCAATGTTGTCTGCAAAGCGGAGGTTGGTGATGTTAATGCCCTACAATGCCAACTGTCCCACAGTGGTTTTCCAGGGCCTCGCTCATGATGTGCTCTAAGTAGATGTTGAAAAGCGTGGGTGACAGGAGACAGCCTTAACATAATCCAACTGTTGTCAATGATCCAGTCACCCACAGAACCTTGAGCAATTACTGCAGTTGTAGCCTTGGCATAGAGCTGCTTGATGGTATTGGTCAACTTTTGACCCATGATGTACTTCTTCATTGTAGCCTAAAATTCCTCATGCCACACTCTGTCAAAGTCCTATTTAAAATCTATGAAACACATGATAGATTTCTTGTTGATGTTGCGAGTACTTTTCACACAGAACCCTGAGATTGAATATTTGTTCTGTTGTGCTTCTTCCACTCTGGTACCCTGCCTGTTCTTCAGCGATTATTTCTTCTGTTTGTGCTTTCAGTCTGTTCCAGATAATCTTCAGCATCACCTTACTAGCATGGCTGATCAGACTGATAGTTCTGTAATTTTGCAACAGCTGGAGATTGCCTTTTTGAGGAGTGTTATAATCAGTGACTGGGTCCACTGTGTTGGCCATTACCTGTCTGCCAGATCTTGTTGCCGATTTTTGTTAGTAGTTCTATCACTGACCCACCCACCCCATTTTTGATATGTTCAGCTGGGATGTTGTCTACTCCAAACTACCTTCCCATTATTAAGTGCTCTTATTGCTGACTCCACCTCTTCTTTGAGAATGGGGAAATCATCATCATTTGAGGAGTTTGGAACTTCATGTACCTCTGCCTCTTCTGTAGATTGATGGTTGTAGAATTCTTTGCAATACTCAGTCCATCTTTCTGCAATGTCACTTGCTTCTGTGAGGCATTTTCCATTTTCATCTTGAATGGTACTAACTCTTGGTTGCGTCTGTCTGGTGAGGTCTTTCACAATTTGGAATGCCTATTTGCTGTTATTCTTTATCAGACTGTTCTCTCTATTTCTGTGCACTTTTTTCCAATCCAATCTTTCGCCTAAAAATAGTTTAGATAAGTTCCAGTCAGACTTTTTATGATTTATACGTGCTACATGTTACAGGCATATATTAATGCATGGTGTTTTTATGTTTTATTTTAAGATTACTGAAAATCTAGCTTTTAAAAACACTACTGTATAAAGATTTTGGGAGTAAAAAATCACGTCTTTGACATGACAAATTTTTTTGTTTTAGCAGGTATGCTGCTTTCTTTATCCCCTAAAGAATTTCAAGGATATAGAAAATGACTTTATTAAGATCAGAACTCAAAATCCTGCTGATGGGCCGCGAGTGGCTGAGTGGTCTAAAGCGCTCTCCATTACGGATCACTGCCATCTCACCTCTATCTGTGCAGGTTTGAGTCTCAGATTCGGCCAATGTGGGTATGTGAGAAAGCTTGCTAGTAGCTTCTCGTGGGTCAGTGGTTCTTTCCAAGGTATTCTGGGTTCTTCCTCCACCATTAATACTGGCTGCCATGTATGACCTATACTGTGCTGAAAAATGGCGTAAAACCATAAAAAACAAACAAACAAACAAAATCCTGCTATTCAGTATTGTTAGTTCACATGTACAAATGTGTAGCAAGCAGTAATTTTTTATCTTCATGTATTACTATTCATTCCATGTTCTGAATGTTGTTGTTATTTAGTAAAGTGTTCATTAATTTGTTTCAGACTTTTAATGGTAACCCTACCTTGTCAAAATTTTATACAGTTCTGTCTACCAACTTGGATAGAAATGGTAAAGTCTTTATATCTACAATGGAAGGTAGGTAAAATATTATTTTACATTCATTGCTAATACTTGACCCCATTAGCTCTACTAATCATAGATGATTTATAGAATGGTCTATGGTCCATTGTCCATCCATTAGCAACAGTTAGCTACTCCTCCTAAACTATTGCCAGGAAAATGACACTGATGAAGCCATCTTGAAAATCATGTTACTGCTACTTTTCCAGAATGGATGGTCATATCAACATCGGGATTCACTAAGTGGTGCTCACCAGTTATTATGTACTTTTCAGAGGTTTATGTAAGGTGAAGTTGTTTGCATCTGTAATATGCACACTATAGATAATGTTGGCATATCTCTATGCTACTTTGAAGTAATGTGGCTGACATTTCTTTGTATACTGTACTTGTGGAAATTATACATGATCTAAGCACATTGTATAAGAAAATGTATGCTTGACAAATTAACCAGATTTAATAAAAAGTACACTAACTTTAGCAGTTATTAAAATAAGGAAAACGAATTTTGCTGAAGTAGGCAATAGCATCTTCTGAAAGTGCAATGAACAAATTACAAAATATCAGAAGAGTAAAAATGTTATCTAATCATTTTTCTTTAATTTACCTCTGAAGTCCACGGAGTGAAAATGACCATGTTTTTTCTTATACAAACACCTTTTAAGTTAGCCCAAGCTGTATACTCTAGAACCTAAATTACACCCATCAGTCATGCATTAAAATAAAGGGAATTAAAAGTTCTTCTAAAAACACTAAGATATACAGTGTTTATTATATAGCCAGTATAACCAGTGAAGAAATCCTGGAAAATTCTTTTTCTTTAAAATTCTAACCCCATGCAAACTATGAAACTGTAGAGTGCCACCTAAAAGATTTCTTAGTAATGTCTTGTTGAACCTAATTGAAAATGGTAGAGATCTGACATCCAATATGGCCACCACATTGAACATCTTTGTATCACTACATCTGAACAGAAAGCAGTATTGACACCGGGTTTTCACCATAAAACTTTGTCTGGAAAATGGTACCAATATCACATCCAACAGGACCACTGCAACAGCATCCACAAAAGCCATCTTGAAAATCTTGCTATTGCCACTCCTCCTGAATGGATGGTTATATCATCGAGTTTTCTTGAAGACTTCTTGTGGTAATATGGTGTAACAGTGACCTAAAACTCATTTCTTATTTTCAACGTAAAGTAATATTGACATGGGGATTTCACCAAACTACTTCTTATGATGTCTTGTTGGTCCTAAATGGAAATAGTGCCAATGATTCTAATGTCAAATATGGCACAGCAGCCACTGCTAATGCTGTTTAGTTGGTCCTAAATGGAAATGGTACTAATCTGATATTGAATTTGGCCACCACATCAGCCTTCTTGAAAATATTGTTATTGCTACTCCTCCTGAGGAGAAAGTAATTTGGGTTTTCAGCAGAAGACTTCTAATGATGTCTAGTTGATCCTAAAAGAAAATGGTGGTTCTGCTTGTGCAGCTATTGAGACCATACAGTGTCAATCTTATCAATCTTGTTATTGTTATTTAATCGGAATGGATTATAAACATGGGTTTTTACTAAGCAAATTCTTATCCAAGTGGTCCTAAATAAAAATGGTGCCACTCAGGCATCCACTATAGATGTCACAATGGCATCTTGAAAATTTTCTCATTTCTCCTGAATGAACAGTAAAATTAGTATATGGGACTTACAGTGAAATACTTCCTATGATGTTTATTGGATTGTAAGTTAAAATGATGCAAGTCTGACGTGGAATAAGGCCACCACAGCAGCCACCTTGAAGTCTTCTTAACACTACTTCTTCTAGATGGCTGGTCCCATTGAAATTGTGCTTTAACCAGAAAACTTCTTATAATATCTGGATTGGTTCTCAATGGAAATGGTGCCAGTCATATATCCACTGCCCTCCCCCCCATGGTAACCATGTCGAAAGTCTTGTTATCATTACTCATCCAAAACAGCAAGCCATATCAACATGGGGTTTCCAATGGAAGACATTTTATGATATATTGTTGGTCCTCATTAAAAATGGTGCCAATCTGACATCCAATATGTCCATAACAGAGGCTGCACTGGTTGTGGAAAGGCAATCTGCTACCATATTATATGTTATGATGCTAACGTATAACATAAGATCTTACTTTTGTATCTTTCATGTGAATTTGACTCAATCTGCTAAACATGCACCCCTCCATCTATATGAGGTGTCATTGAACTCATTATTCTATTTAACATATCAGAAAAGATAGTAATATGTGTAAAGCAAATTGATTTATGATATCAGAAATTTTATATAATTTACTATGTCCAAACTTAATGTCTTTTATTTTTATAATAAATATTTTAAAAAATAATTTTGATACGAAAAATGTATCACATGTAATGAGTTCCCCCTTTAAAAAGTCACACAAGTATCCCATGAGAGGTCAAAATGTTTTACTATTTGATTTCTTAAGCATTGTCATATAAAATTTGATGGTGTTCATTCTTATATTGTACAGCCAAATTTGGTTGCTCATCATATATCAATATAGACATTTTAGACAAATCAATATAGACAATTTAGACAAAATCAGTATAGACAATTTAGACAAATTACTATTTACATTTTAGACAAATAAGTATAGACATTTAGACATACATATATATATATATATATATATATATATATATATATATATATATTACAAATCAGTATAGACATTTAGACACATCAATATAAACATCTTAGACATATCACTATATACATTTTAGATATATCACTATAAACATTTTAGACAAATACGTATAGACATTTTAAACATGTCAGTATATACATTTTATACGTCAGTATAGATATTTTAGACCTGTCAGTATATACAATTTAGACATGTAACTATAGAAATTTTAGCCATATCAGTATAGACATTTGAGCCAAATCAGTATAAACATGTTAGCCATATCAGTATTGACATTTAGACATCAGTATATACATTTTAGTCATATTAGTATAGACATTTAGACAAATCAGTATAGACATTTTAGTCATTTCAGTATAGACATTTTAAATAATATATGAGTTATTATGATGCCAAAGCAATTCTTTCAGACAAATGAGATAGACTTTAACAGGATAATATCAGATTTACATCAGGCACAACATAGGTTATACAAGGGGAGCAGTGATTGGTTTGAAAGAAGGAATTTTTGCATTGAATAAATAGTTGAATGGTACCCTATAAATCCTCCATAGTATTCAGTGTGATACTTATAGTACATTGATAATGAATCAGTTGTTAGAGATTTAAGCACCAAAGAGTACTTTTATGTTTCCAGCAAAAAAATACCCTATTTTTGGAACTCAGTGGCATCCAGAGAAAAACTTGTTCAATTGGAACCCAAAATATGATATCAATCACGATGCTCATGCAGTCAGAGTCTCACAGTACTTTGCCAGCTTCTTGGTGTCAGAAGGTACTTCACATTTTTTAATCAGTCTGTGTAGTGAATTCATTGTCATAAATCATAATTACAAGCTTGCAGTCAGAATATGTAATTTTGATTTTTCATAACTTTGCACAGAATTCAGACAAAATTAAAACAGTTCCTACAATTGGCTTAATATTGTTCTAAAAATCTGCACAGATCTACAGAAGGTAAAAAGACTTAGATGTTAGCATCATTTCAGAATATTTTTTCTTGATTTTGTGGGATGAAGTTTCAGTTTTATATTTGTTTTAGATTTTGTACTTACGAGATCAGGTAGTATGAAATTATTTTTAAAAATGTTTTGTTCCTGGTATGTTTGTCTACCTTATCTCCAGGAAAATTACTTGGATTCTGACTGTAAACTCAGAAGAAAAAAACAATAAATTCTTGAATCAAAAATATTTTCAATAAATTGATGTTGCATGTAGTGTATCAAGTTAATGCGCTTTATCAGTTTGTTCAAAATAAAAATGTTTTCTGTTCCTCTGTTGTCTCAAAACTTGATATTTTGGTTAGCCTCAAGTTGGTGATATTTTGGTTAGTTCCAGCTTGAGCTCCAACTTGGTAATAGTTTAGTTAGCTCCAAGTACATGCCTAATTCAACTAGGTAGAAATGCATGAATGTGGATGGTTGCATTATCATAATGAAGTGTCCATGAACCTTGCAGAAATACAGTGGTGACAACTGGCACAATATGTTTGGTGATGACTGGTAATACATGTTCTTTAAGAATAGCTGTTTTTTTGGTCAAGTTCATATTGCCATTTACATGAACAAAGGTAGCCATGTCATTGCAAGTGATACAGCCCAAAGACATGACACTTGCCTCAGTAGGGTGGGGTTAGATCATATATTCCCTCCTGTTTTAGCCAAGTACTATCAAAGTTTCACCAGAGAATATTTCCATTCTCCAATAATTATCTAGTAATATGCAATTTAGAATGATACTAGTCCCTCCTAACAATCTGTTTTTTATGTCACAGTTTTCTCTTCACTACCATCTTTTGTATCCATGAAATTTCAGATGCCTATTCATAGTTGAGTCAGCTAATTTAAAAGGCGTAATGTCATTAAAAGTATTCATAATGTCGTTAAATAAAATTGCACAAGTAAGCCAGCTTGTTCCTTCTTTTTGTGCATTGTTCTATTCCTTTCACTTTCTATCTATTGCTGTTTGCAGATGACATGAAAACAAAAGGAATATAATAAGCTTAATTGTTAAATTAATTTGAAAAATGGAATGTTTTAAATTTAGAGGCTTGGCTAAAATTTGGACCTAGGTTAGTTTAATGTCTAAGAGGGAATAGGGGCTGCATAGCTTTGTCATGTTCATCCTGCTGTGAGGATCATTGCACCACATTCATTGACAACTGCTTGTACACGGGGAACATTATCAGTTAAGAAATATTTGGTTAAGAAGAAAAATCCCTAAAATCTCTCGTAGCAACCAAAATGTGAGAGACCCTAAAATCTCTCATAGCAACCAAAATGTGAGAGACTTGAATTTGTGAACAGTTTCTGTTGTAATATGTGATTCTTTATCACTAGTTTATGACCTGTGACATAAAAGTAATTTAACCATACAAATACAAATTATAACAGATGAGGAAGTAAAAAATACAGTGGTTCTTTGGAACTTTATGTGTCACTTACAAACCAGTTTTTGAGATACACAGAATCTTCTACTTTCACATGCCAAAGCTGAAACCTGATTAAAATTAATACCTTTGTTGTGCCATTTGCCAATATATGGACTTAACAGAATGTTTTGAGTTGTAAATACCATGTAAATTATCTTAAACACCTACTGACAATATGGATGTACTGAGGGCTGTATCAGAGATGTGAATACAATGTAACTTACCTGAAACACCTGACAGTATGGATGTATTGAGGACTGTATCAGAGATATGAATACAGTGTAACTTATCTGAAACACCTGACAGTATGGATGTATTGAGGACTGTATCAGAGATGTGAATACAGTGTAACTTATCTGAAACACCTGACAGTATGGATGTATTGAGGACTGTATCAGAGATATGAATACAGTGTAACTTATCTGAAACACCTGACAGTATGGATGTATTGAGGACTGTATCAGAGATATGAATACAGTGTAACTTATCTGAAACACCTGACAGTATGGATGTATTGAGGGCTGTATCAGAGATATGAATACAGTGTAACTTATCTGAAAAACCTCACAGTATGAATGTATTGAGGACTGTATCAGAGATGTGAATACGTTTTAACTTTCTTAAACACCCATGGACATTATGGATGTATTCTGGGACATGGACATCATGGATGTATTCTGGGCTGTTTAAAGGATATAACTTGCAGTTAAGCAAGGGTGAAATTTATAGATGAAGGTGGCATGATCAATCTGACACTTACTGGATATGAGAGGTTGTTGTTCATGAGTTTACATTATATTTATAAACTTTTTAATGTTTTCCCAAGGTGTGATTTCAATGATGTATTTTTTTTTTGCAGCACGTAAGAGTAACCACACCTTTCCATCCATGAAGGATGAAGCAGATGCTGTAATTGCCAACTATCAACCCGTGTACTCAAATGATGGCAGTTTTGAACAAATCTACTATTTCAACTACACAAGGATAGGATTAAAGAGTCTTTTTCCTTGATCTTTTAACACTATGACTACACAGCATTATTATTATTTTCTGTCAGAAAAAGAATCTATCATATTCAAATTTAATTTATCAATAAATTTTGTTTTATTATTATTATTTTCTCTGTCAGAAAAGGAATCTATCGTGTTCAAATTTAATTTATCAATAAATTTCACATTATTATTCTGCTTAAGTTTTGGAATGAACCATGTCATAAAATTCTTTTTCTTGAAATTTTAACATTTTCTTTTAGCATTCCATTACTTATTCCAGGTACACAAATATCTGAATTGTTATTCATTTTTTGTCTGAGATTTAATACTATTTTCAATAGTAAAACATATGTATTTATGTATGATGGTGCCTGGTGTATTGTATGGTACAAACCTCATTTTCCCAACTCCTCAAGGATCATGAAAAATGCATGAATATACAGGAGTGTGGTTGAATCAGTTTTTTTCATTTTAATATGCACACTAGATACAGGTATCCTGCTTAGCTGGACCAATAATCTAGATAAACAATGTTCTACTATATCAAGCTCACTGTATACAGTAAAACCATGAACCTTTAGTGACTCCTGAAATCACATTGGTGTATCTTAATTTTCTAAATAAAAATAATAAATATAGTTACTGTAGTTCATATAATTTTTCATACACAATCTATTAAAATCTTATTTATTATATGAATCTGTTTAACACATAAAAGATTGTTTTATTATTGACACTTTAAACTTGTCTACAGCTGAAGTCTAAAATAAGAAGATTGGTATGCTTGAAAACTAAAGTATAAATGAAAAAAAATAATACAGAATGACAGAAAGAAAGCAGATGTTTACTGAAAATCTATTCTATTCATTACTGTTCTATTGCCAGGCCTTTTTACACATATTTATATGGAGAAAGACACAAGCCATTTTCAGTAAAATCTTCAGTAAGCTGACACTATTACAAGAACTCTGGCTTTCCTCTATATGGTCTATTTTTCCTGTGATCTTCTCCAACCCAGTTGTTTAATAATGATCTGTTCAGTTCCATTGTGCAGCCCCGTTTTAAAGATGATCTTTGTAATAGTATCTGTCATTGTAAGGAGCATTCTGATTGGTAGATTTGATAACTTAAACACTAATTGATGTGACAATGAACACTGACATGTAGATTTGATAACTTGAACACTAATTGATATGACAATGAACACTGACATGTAGATTTGATAACTTAAACACTAATGGATGTGACAATGAACACTGACATGTAGATTTGATAACTTCAACACTAATTGATGTGACAATGAACACTTTACATGCACATTTGATAACTTCAACACAAATATTACTGGAGAGGTATTCTGAGTCACATCAGGAAAACTTTTCACCATGTGAAGAAAAAAAAACCCACTTGATGGAAAATTCAACACATATGCATATAACTCAAACAACTTCTAAAAATACTTGCTTAAAGTTAAAAGTTTCTTTGGATATCTTGAAGCAAATGTAAATTATCAAATTTCAACACATGTAGATATATCTGACAGACACTCAAAACGCTTTTGATTTAGTAATAATTGGAATGCACAGTCAGAAACATGGGGAGTGAAGTGAATATAGTTTTCATAAAAGAAATTGTAAGCTAAAAGGGCAAAACAATGTCATAGCTGGAATATGAACTACTGTCAAAGTGAAAGAAACCTTAAAATTGTGATTGAGGAAAGGGGTAATAATAAACTAGTAGATGAATTATATAAGTGATGAATGATGTATGAAATAAATGAGTTGGATGGTTATGGACTGGATTACTGCAGACCCACTTAAAAGAACAGTCTCATCTAATAGCCAACTACTGTGTATGCGTGTGTGTGTGTGAGTACAGTGTCTATTGATGTTTTATTGTTTCTTTTAAATCCACTTTACACAATTCATAACTGTATATAAAGACCACCTGCTGTAAAGACTGCCATTTTTTATGGTCCCCAAAGTGGTTGCCATATTCAGTTTTCATGATACATGCAATTATTCCACATATGGTATAGTTACAAGCAGTCACATGGAAACTCGTACTAGATTAGAATCTATTTTTATTGTCTTATGCAATGCCAAAGTGTTCATGACATTTTAGCAATGAATGCTTTCAGTAGCAATGTGTTTATCAAATGATCTGTTAATAAAACAGAACCAAATGAAGGAAAATCAGTGCCATGAGTTTGCTGAATGCCAACAACAGAGCAACAAGGTTACTATCTTTGAAATTGCCTTGGTGTGCAGAAAAATGTTAGCCAATCATCAAGGTTGATTAATGGGGTATGCCAATATGCTTGAGTAACCTTTAAGAAACTCCAGTACAATGTAATGTCCTATATTGTTAGTGTTGTAAAGGTTGATTAATAGGATATGCCAATATGCTTGAGTAGCCTTTAGGAAACTGAAGTACGATGTAACATCCTACTTTTTAGTGTTGTCATGGTTGATAATAGGATATGCCAATATGCTTAAGTAGCTTTTAGGAAACTGAAGTACGATGTAACATCCTACATTGTTAGTGTTGTCAAGGTTGATTAATGTGTATGCCAATATGCTTGAGTAGCCTTTAAAAAAACTGAAGTATGATGTAACATTCTACATTAATTTGCTAATGTTGTCATGGTTGATTAATAGGATATGCCAATATGTTTGAGTAGCTTTCAGGAAACTCCAGTACATTGTTAGTATCGTCCGTAGAATATTCAAACCTTTAGTACCATGGTTATACAAGAAACATTTTGCATGCAGACCTGCTTCATCTGAATTTGGGGAATGACTAGGAGGCAGATATCGATGAAGAAAAGCCAAGAGAATATTCAGTGCATGCAAATTTAAAAAAAGGGCTATAACTCCATTTTTAGTCATTACTGTCATGTCCTACAAGCCAGGTATATTGTTTGGATCAATGGATGTATATTCCTGTAAAATAAATGGTAATTTTCCTCATTTGATAAACTTAAAATCACATTGGTGCTAATTTAATACAAAACTGATAAAATTGGTTTTCATACCTAATACTGACTTGAAATGAGAGGAAAAGTCACTCATATCAGGCACTATGTGAGGAATAACAATCCACAATAAATAGACAAAGTACAATGTTGATAGAATTTAATACATAAATAGTCAAAGTAGAATGTAGATAGAATTCAATAGATAAATAGACAAAGTACAATGTAGATAGAATTCGATAAATAGACAAAGTACAATATAGATAGAATTCAATAGATAAACAAAGTACAATGTATACAGAATTCAACAGATAAATAGACAAAGTACAATGTAGATAGAATTCAATAGATAAATAGACAAAGTACAATGTAGATAGAATTCAATAGATAAATAGACAAAGTACAATGTAGATAAAATTCAATAGATAAATAGACAAGTAGAATGTAGATAGAAATCAATAGATAAATAGACAAGTAGAATGTAGATAGAAATCAATAGATAGACAAGTAGAATGTAGATAGAATTCAATAGATAAATAGACAAAGTACAATGTAGATATAATTCAATAGATAAATAGACAAGTAGAATGTAGATAGAAATCAATAGATAAATAGACAAGTAGAATGTAGATAGAAATCAATAGATAAATAGACAAGTAGAATGTAGATAGAATTCAATAGATAAATAGACAAAGTACAATGTAGATAGAATTCAATAGATAAATAGACAAAGTACAATGTAGATAGAATTCAACAGATAAATAGACAAGTAGAATGTAGATAGAAATCAATAGATAAATAGACAAGTAGAATGTAGATAAAATTCAATAGATAAATAGACAATGTAAAATGTAGATAGATCAATAGATATATTTTATCTTTTTATTTTACTTTGTCTTTCTATATAAGTGTAACTGCATTATTGGATGTAAACCCCTGCAACATGCATATTTCACAAAATGCACTCTCTTGCATCTTTACTTCCATTTAATGTATTTTGTGTCCTGCTAAGAATTCTGATAAATAAAGAAAAACTGAGTGGTTTAAAAATAGTTTTATTTCAAGACATGCTTAAGATGCAGATATGTTATTGGATGGGTAAATTTGTCATCTTTTGTATAAAAAAATGAAACAGATGTCTAATATCTACTATCAAATTAAAAACAATTCTTTATTTTGATTGTAAAAATGATATATACTGCTCTCCCTTGTTATAACATGATTCCAGATAAAATACAGTACCAGTATGGAACCCATCACTGAAACTCAAATAAATGTATGACATGGGTTTAAAAAAATTAAGTGAAGTTTAGTGTTATACATGTACCTTTATTTAATTTTCAAAACATCACATTTTAAATTTTTTAATCTTTCCTGCTATACACCAATTCAGTATACAAAGTCGTTTTCTATATATTGTAACTCAATACATACTGTGGTTATATGGTATGATACATAATGCTGACGAACCAGCTTGTGCTGGGGAGAGTAACGAGGTTCAACACCCAGGTACAGACATTAATGACAACATAAATACACAAAACTGCATATGTGTTTGACATTGCATAGGATTATGTAAAGGCTTTCAGGCCAAGATATTTTAAGTTAAATTCTTTCTCTTGGCTTGGAACAAAACAAGACTTTGTATTTATTACACACCTACCTCCTTTTTGCATGTAATTTTTTTTTTATAGCTTTACTGTAAGTATGAAATTCAAAACGAATTGAGATTTACAGATGTTGATTAATTAAATCTAAAAATACCTACATGTGGTCAGCAAAAAAGAAATGTAAGTAGTTAAAATCTGGGTGTTTGATATGGAAATACCAACTGAACCACTGTATAGAATGCCAGATCAAGAATGCAAGCATAGCTTTCCAACCCCTGAGTACAAAAATACTGACTGCTTGTGAAAAATACATATTTTCGGAACAAATACTGATTTTTAAATTTTTATTCATATGTAACTGTTTACAACACATACAACCATCAGTAAAGTATGACAGTGCTTTATATAATTATTTAATGTCAAAGATACTATTGCATACTGGTTACTTTCTGGAAGACGGGTACCATGTTCCATTCGTGTGCCCATTCAGAAGGTGCAAGAGTGTAACACTCAGACACAGGCTATTTATAGGAGCCTTTTCCACACCTTATTTTTTTAAAAATCTTTATCGATTCAAATGTAGCAACTTTCATTGATGTTCTCAATTCTGCGATTTTCTTAATGAACTGTTTTCATTGAAGCTTACGCGTTCCTTTGCGATTTTACTGTCTGCAAAACATTTGCAAAACAAATCACCAGCAACGCTAGTAACTGAAAGAGGAAGGTTAATTTCTAAATTTAAAAAACCAAATTTTGATCCAATTACATTAAGGTTCTCTCTGGTATTTATATTTGTCGTAAGTTCAAGCTGAGTTGTTTGTGATGAAGCAGCAAGCTGATGTTAATTAGCTTTTTCATGAACTTGTATTTAATGGGCACCTCCATGCCCAATAGTGAAATCACACTACACGATTTGAAAAATATAGTTTTCTCCTTTGCTAGATGGTTTCACAAATCTAATAAAATATAGGACAAATACGGAAAAAAACGGGACAGTTGGCAGCTTTGAACAAGATTAAATGGGTATGTAATAATGAGGGGGAGCTTTACTTCAATCTGGCGGGCACCCTTTGTCTTCATTATGACCACTTCTCACAATGAAATGTTTAAGTACAATATTTCAGTCTTGCAGCCAATAACAATACAATATGTGGAAATCATTCTTATCTGAATTCCTAATATTAATTCAGTTTTAAGAGATAATCTTTCACTGTCTCGGGCGTTATTTCATAGTGTTCATAGTTTGCATGAGCTGCACCCGTATAATCCTCCCATTTCATATCAGTGATATCAGATGACATGTTGCACCTGAAGCCCTCCGCCATGAATTGATCAAGGAGTTGCCTGGCCCTAGGGTCCAGTAGACTGTTTATCTCCAGCTCATCCTTGACCCTACTGAAGTTTGACAAGTCCACAAAATTGCCTGAGATGGCTAAGGTTGTGTCCAAGTTCTCCACACGGTGTGGGCATCCAGCAGGTACAAACAGCACATCTCCTGCAGAAAGTAAAAAACAACAGTAACATAATCTCAATACAGTAGTATCCCTCTAATACGGCCACCCCTTCTGCACTGGGAAAGCAGCCTTATAAGATGGTTGGCCCTTCCTGAGGAGGACTAAATTTTTATGAGAAGTATATGTAATGTACGTAGTAAGAAAGCTATATACTTCAAAGCATTTAATATCTTCATTTAAAAGTAACATTAATCATTTAAATGTTCTTCTTGTTATAATAACAAACTTGTTTCAACTGAATATACGTTAATAGTTCTTTTTCTTGGTGTAAGTGTGATATGCGAGCGGTTATTCGTGTCATGCGCATTGAAAATGCATTGAAAAACGTCATTTATATCTTGGTACATACATAATTATCTTTCCATTTGCTCCATTTTTCCACTGCAGCTGAATAACCCTCTTATTGGTTATGACTTTGTTTATTTGAGTCATTTCAATATAAACTTGTTTTTTCAAAGTCTTTTCTACATAAAATTGTTCGCCAAGTCCCCCCTTCCCCAATGTTGTCAAATGGAATAACCGACTTTTTTCTTAAAAAAATGTCTCTGTCAATGCAATGACATATTAATGTTTGGTAATGATTTATTTGGGTGTTGCTAACTGTATGCAATTTAATTATGCAGACAAAACTTGTGTCAAGTGGACGAAATGCGGTCTTCGCAAAGGAAGCCATAACTGTGTTGTCACGTGATTTTTCGGTCTTTGTCAGGTACCCTGTTTTGTTCAAGGTTCTCTGTGTGTGTCAATGCACAAAATCTATTTTTAGCCTATGCTGACCCTGTTATGATCTTTACAATTACATCTGGTTATAATTATCAAAGACAAGAACTCGAGATAGGTGTTAAGCCACAAACGCTATCATAACATTACTGAGCCCATTTCCTGTAAACATAAACTTTTATAGATAATGATACACTATTAATCTTTAGTCAACACTTCTAACATAAACTTGACAATGGGAGACATGAATCGACAATAGAGATAATAAATTGCTTACCTGATGTCAAGATTTGAATTACTAATTGGTTCTGGATATATTTGAAGAAACAAAAGTGGCCACTTATGTGAGGGATATTTTACATTTTTTTGGGTACTAAAATGCTGGTCACTGGTTGCATTAGAGGGGTGGCTGTTCTTGAGGGGTAATTTTTAATACAAACTCATCAGTGCCAAGGGATTATGGCTGTAAGAAGCGGGTGGCCACTGGTCCGGGGGGTGGGTTGTGTTTAAGAGGGGGAATACTGTATACCTAAGACAACTGCAAAGTAAAAATTATTTTTAACCTTGTCACTGATACTAAATTGGTGCTGTGTCTAAAGGAACAACAATTGATTGGTAATGTCGGGTCTCATTACTGATTTTGATAAAACCATGACTATGGGTTTACTGGGTTATGTCGCTGAAATTGTACTTGTGATCAATAATAAGTGAGATCTACTGCATATTAATGTGATGATATTACATCTAATTCTCTCGAGCTCATTACCATTCTGATGACCATATTTCTGATCTGATTTTGAAAAATATTCGAATATAAGCTTTTATCAAGATCGCTTATAAACATTTGATAACAACCGAGAGCCACACATAATAATTTGGTGATCTTACATATTAAGTTTGTTATCTGTATGGAGACATGTTTTAAGACTTGATTTTGATCAAACTTGCAATGTGGACTTGGATCATTATCATCTTGGATATGTTCAACACTTAGCTAGATCTACTTTAGGTGATCTTGCATCAGATTCATTTTGTTACCAATCATGAAGCAATATTTCTACCTTTTATTTGATCAATCTTGGAATTTGGGTTTATATCATCAAGATCTCTTTAAACCTCAATAATATGAGGTGACATTGCTGCTTAACTGGAGAAATGTTTTACTCTATGAAGATAATATTCTGATTTGATTTCGCTCAAACTTGGATTATGGGCTTGTATCATCTGAGAGCTTGAAAAGATTTAATAATGAGTGAGATTCATATTTACCAATGAGATGATCTCATGTCTGATTAACTAAGTCTGTTACCACTCTGGAGGCAATATTTCTAATTTGATTTTGATTAAACTTGGAATCTGGGATTTGATCAAGATCAAAGAGCAGTTTGATAATGAGCAAGCATATTACTGATCAACTGACTAAGCTTGGTATGACTCTGACTCTGGAAGACATACTTCTCATAAAATTGTGACTTGAAATAAAGGTTTATATCCTCAATATCATGGATAAATCTGATAATCTCCTCTTGCATCTGATTGACTCAGCTTGTTAACATTCTGGAAGCTATATTTCTGCAGCAATTTTGATTAATTTTGGAACATTTGCTTTTGTGATCAAAATATTTTGAGCTATCTAATGAGTGGGATCCATGCATATTTATCAGGTGATCTTGCATATGATTGGCTATCTTTGTTATCACTCTAGAGGCCATATTTCTAATTTTATTTGTGGGTCAGTATCATAAAGATTTGAGTCAACAATAAGCAAGAGTCGTGCATATTAATGAGATGATCTTTAATTGAATTGGATTGTGTCAGCTTGTAAAAAAATAATTTGATTAGCATCAAACTTGGAACATGGGATTATATTCAGAAGATCTCAAAAGTGTTATATTGAGATTCCAGTCATATCACTAAAATGTCTGCAGTGTAGCAATTTATAGGGATGTCTAACACTTGGACATCATGCAGTAGACATGTAACATTATGTCCCACCCAGTCACATTATCCTAATACTATTTCGAACAGTCCTAACACTGACTTCTTATTGCTTAGTGCCATGTGAGGCAGCTGCTAGTATCATTTTTATACGTCATAACTTGTACCAGGATTCTAAAATACGAAATTCACATATCTGAGGCAAATGCCCATACCATTTAGGCCACCAAGCAGTCAAATCAAGGATACTGATTTAGTCTATGATCATTTGCAACTTCCACTTTAAATAGTCCCTATGTTAGAAAAAATTAAACACCATTTCATCTTTTCTTGAAAGGAATTAACAATTTTAGTAATTTCAGTACACTACAGAATTATGCTCCGCTTTATCTAATCCTGCACATGATACAGTCTTTAGGCTCCAATACCAAACGTGAAATGATTCGAAACAAATTTAATTCCATCATTTGACATCCAAAATCAGTCATCTACAAACAACAAAAATCTTGCCAATACTGTATAATTCTCTATTCTATTCTCTAAATCAGTCATCTACAAACAACAAAAATCTTGCCAATACTGTATAATTCTCTATTCCCAGGTCACTACTTTGGTTATTAAACAACGCAAATATTTGATATCTGACAATTCAAAATGTCCTCTCATTGTTCAAAGTAAATTCAATGAAATCACAGAGCAGATGGAGCAAATGGTTGAAGCTGCTATTGGAACACACCCTATCACCAGCTCAATTACAAGGCATGGTCTAAACTTTTACAAGAAATTACCGCAATACTCAAAATCAATGAATTGTATCAAAGCCTTTCAAAAACAATTTTCAAAAGATTCACTATTTGGTATGGAAAGGCTTAGAGAAAAAAAAACCAACATAAATTTGATAAACAATTAGTATCCCAAAAGCTTAAAAAACATAATTGACTCATACAATCTGGAAAACGGTTTCTGTACATATGGCTGCCAATTCACATAACTACTTAAGGTAATATCAGGGTAGATAAAACCTCGATAGCTTCCCTAGAGCCAAACATTTCTGAATGGAATATTCCATATACTAACCTCAAAATTGTTATAGAAATATGTCAAATTAAAACTTTTACAGAAATATGTAGAATTAAAACTCTACCAAAAATTTTAGAAAATCAAACCCACCCTCATACAACAGAAGGCAGAGATGAGATGGTACTGTGCCACTCCCATTTGGGACACACCTACCTTACTCATGAATAAATGGTGAACTTCAACTAGAGTGCAAGGTGCCAGTGTCCATTGACAGCGGCAAACAGTATCATCATGTATTTATACTTCCATTGTGTGAGATGCAAGTTTTTGCATGTGAACTAAATTAAGAAACTTTGTGATGATGTAAAACCCAAAGAATTCTTGGACTTCTTAAGAAACCCAGTTTATAAACTCCGAGTCAGCATTTATAAAATATTTTAACATCTTTACTGTTTACCTTTGACTTTATTTGGAAGGATTTTACTTTCTTATTGCTATCTTTTCTGTACCTTTTAAAGAATTTTAACATCTTTATCTTTGTGAAATATATGCTTACATTTAATTGGATGATGGGTTGATTATCTTAATTTTTAGCGTTACATTGTTATAGCTTAACTTTCCACATAGTCAGGATTGTGCTGACATGCCATTAAACCCTATACATACATATTCTATTTTAGCAAACCAATCTTGCATGTGAAATTAAAATCTTTGCACAATTTGCACCTATGAGAAAAATAGTTGAACCATTTAAATAAATACTGTGCTAAGAGTTTGTAAAAACTACAAAAAATAAATCTGGTGACATACCACTGATGCAAAATTCTCAAAAAATAAAAATAAACCATATACAAATGTTTTATTGTGACTCTGCAACCTGCATGTCACCAGCAGTTTTTATAAAAGCTTATGTATGGAGATGTGATTCCAGTTTACCTTAATCTTGTACTATATTATTACCTGGTTCCAATATGCATTCCCTTGGCTGGACATTTCGTAGCAACGGATATTGCTCCAAATCTGGACAGGATAGGTCCACATCAAATACTGGATCAAATGAGTGTTCATATCTTGGGTACAACATTGGTAAATCAACAGGATCAAAGAAAACCCACCTACAAAATTACAAAGACTTTAACCTGTCTGTGGCAAAGATCTACTCCAGACAAACATTCATTAAAGCCACTTTCAAAAGCATACTTATCCTTGATAACTGATTACAATATATGGGAACACTGATGGAGTAATTAATTTCCCAAGTGTTTGTTTAATTTACAATAATAATCAAGATTTTAGAAGAAACTTCTATACAGTAAAATAAATTATGATGAATATCCCAATTCATAGGCTGATATGGATTTTGTAATAATATTTGGCTGGCTGAATAAACTGTGCATTCAGAGAAGACTGTTGGCTCAAAAAATATGAGAAGTGGTGTCCCTATAACTGACATTTTCCTATAATTTGTTTTAGTGATTTTCCAATTATGTTAATGTTCAGTGCATGGATCCAGCTGTAACTGCATTTTATGTTTTATTAAAGAACAAGGTAGTTTTATGTATTAAACTTGATATGCATAGCTGCCAACCCCAGAGTACCAAAATACTGACAGCTTTTGACAAAGATACTGATATTCCGGAACAAATATGTCACTATTTACAATATCTACAACCATCAGTAAAGTAGGACAGAAACATAATTATTTAATGTAAATGCACCTTCTGAATGGACACCCTGTTCCATTCAAGTGTCTATTCAGAAGGTGCAAGAGTTCAGAATGTTTATAGGAGTCTTTTCCACACCTTTTTTTCCAAATCATTATTGATTCTAGTGTACCATCTTTCATTGATGATCTGACTTCTGTGTGATTTTTTTTTTAATGAAATGTTTTTCTTCTAATACATGAGTAATTCCTTTGTGATTTAACTGTCTGGATAAAATGTGTGAAATAAATCACCAGCTGGTGGTATTAACCATCAAATCATGATATAGGCATAGATTGTATGTATTAATTATCAAATCATGATTACAGACACAGACTGTATGTATTAATCATCAAATCATGATTACAGACACAGACTGTATGTATTAATCATCAAATCATGATTACAGACACAGACTGTATGTATTAATTATCAAATCATGATTACAGACACAGACTGTATGTATTATTCATCAAATCATGATTACAGACACAGACTGTATGTATTAATTATCAAATCATGATTACAGATACAGACTGTATGTATTAATTATCAAATCATGATTACAGACACAGACTGTATGTATTAATCATCAAATCATGATTACAGACACAGACTGTATGTATTAATCATCAAATCATGATTACAGACACAGACTGTATGTATTAATTATCAAATCATGATTATGGATACAGACTGTATGTTTTAATCATCAATTCATGAAATAGACACTGACTGTATGTATTAATCATCAATTCATGAAATAGACACAGACTGTATATATTAATTATCAATTAATGATTATGAACTGAATGTATTAATCATCAATTCGTGATTATGGACACAGACTGTATGTATTAATTATCAAATCATGATAATGAACATGGACATTGGCAAAAGATGAAGGCAATCAAATTACCTATTGATCATAAAATGTTTGATAATTGCTAGGCAAGTAAAGATTTTTAAATACATTTAATTTTAAAGGGCAATGATAATGGAAGTAAATAAAGGAAAATGTTTTTCGTTAGTCAAATATGTTTCTTTGATAATACTTACCCAATCATACAAACTAAGAACTATTACTAGTACTGCTTTGCAAATCATGTCATGACAGGCTTAACTTTTTCGCTAAGAAAGCTGTGTTACCTACCCACATAGGAGACAGAGTTAAATAGAGTTATCTCATCTTGATATTGAAATTGGCACCAAAGGATGGAGCAGCAGGGAGACTGGGAGGGTGTATCACTATTATGATGATCAATAATGAAAGAACATTTTATCAGAAATAGTTTATTTTCTTTCTTTAAATGTTTTACCCAATCTATATACATTGGGAGATTATGTGAAAGGTGGTGGGAGTTGCATCCCCTTACGCTGAACAGTCCATTTATGATCCCCTTAGGTATGTGAGACAGCTTCTAGACAGAAAACAAATTGTGGAACACTGCCTTGCAAGAAAGAAAAAAAATTCCCTCCTGTAAATCCATGAGCCACCAAAGCGTTTCTTTAGGATGATTCCAAAATGACCAAAGATTGGTAACCTGCTGCACTGTGGTGATTGGCCCTACCAGGTCCAACTAAGGTTTCTGGGATAAAGTTCTATGATGAAAAAAGCTAAAGAATGTCAACTCTGGCCTCTATTCCACAGTCTGGATAATGTCAGTTATGGAACAGTTTCACTTGTTTGCAATGCTTGCTATGAATGTTCTAACTTCATGGGCCTAAATATGTCACATGTCAGAATGTGTAGCAAGTTAATTGATCTTGGATTAAGTCTCATTTTGCAGAGCTGATAACCCATTCTATCTAGGACATAAGTGTCTGCACTGATGTTGTCCTTTCCTTTTTTGTTTGGTATGAACAGATGGGGTCTCCGTCAATGTACTGTCTTAGTTCTTTTCAAGTACCACATCAGACATATTAACTTGGCCTTGATTTGTTCTTGGTAATGAATGCATGACCAGCATAAATGACAGTGATATATTAAATGTAAGTAGCTTTGGTTAAATGACAAGGTTTATATTTAATTTTGGTTATTCGTTTTGCCATCACTAGAGAAAATAGCTTTTTAAGTGCAGTGAACCAATAAAGTCTCAAGAGCGGATCAAATGGTGTCCAATCCAGCCAGGGCAGTACCCACAATGGAAATAGATGGTAATGAGCATGCTTGTCAAAGATAACATTTTGAGTTTTGGAGCAGGACAGAAATCTGAATAAGCAATTGAAAATTTGACAGAAATGAGAATATCTTCAATGCAAAGTTGATTGGAATGTAATTGGTCAATCTGTATGAAAACTCAAAGGGACAAGCATTGTGATATTTTTGACAAAAGATCTTAACAACTATTACCATCTCTACAGTGGCAGCTAATGTGTTAAATGACAAGGATCTGAACTAAGATGAATTTGAGGTAATATGGCTCCTTACTGATTCACTGCCTAATTTAAGGAGGGACAACTTCTAGATCACTGTTGGTTAGTGCTGATATTGTTTCTAGTTACTCGTGTCTGTCAAAGACAGCCATATCTCTGAAGTTTTCAGGGCCCATAAGTAGAATCATCCTTCAATGTTGTAAATGATAACATTGTGTATATTATTAAAATATTCTATATTTTTTAAAATTCTAAGTAAAAATAATTTAATTATAATAAACGTTTGTCATTGCTGCTTATGGAATGAGAACTCGTTGAAGATATTTTAATTTTTTTTAATTCTAAGTAAAATCAATGTAATTATATCATGATTTGTCATGGTTGCTTATGGAATGAGGACTCAATCAAGGTATTCTATTTTTTTTTTTTTTAAATTCTAAGTAAAATCAATGTAATTATATCATGATTAGTCATAGCTGCTTATGGAATGAGGACTCATTCAAGGTATTCTAATTTTTAAAAAACTTCTAAGTAAAATCAATGTAATTATATCATGATTTGTCATGGTTGCTTATGGAATGAGGACTCAATCAAGGTATTCTAAAACAAATTAAAATTCTAAGTAAAATCAATGTAATTATATCATGATTTGTCATCGTTGCTTATGGAATGATGACTCATTCAAGGTATTCTAATTTTTTTGTAAAGTCTATGTAAAATTAATGTAATTATATCATGATTTGTCATGGTTGTTTATGAAATGAGGACTTGTTCAAGATATTCTAAAACAAATTAAAATTCTAAGTAAAATCAATTTAATTATATCACGATTTGTCATGGTTGCTTATGCTCATAAAATTGATCACAACATCATCAGAGTTTGTACATTTAAAAGATGATTCTGCAGTACAATTCCAACATCCCACCGATGTCATATGATTATAACGGCTGAATAATTTTGTTTTATGTACAATGAAATATTACAGTGGTTAATAAAGCGCTAATTAATTCGTATCTATTATTTATTTCAAACTTTTGAAATGTCTATGAAAATTTAGTCAAAACTTAAGTAAAATACTACATAATGGTAAAAACTTTAGTGAAATCTCACCAAACACTTAGTAAAATATCACCAAACTTTCAATGAAATTATAGTGACAGCTTGCCAAAATATTAGTTAAAGTTTTAGCCCGAATCTTTGTGAAATCTCATCAAAATTTCTGTGAAATGAGAAAGACATAAATGATGCCATCAAAGAACAGGTTTTTATGCAAGAAAGAAAATGACAAGAAAAACCTCGTGTTTGATAACGTCTGTCAAAATAAAAATTTTGATCCACTTTAAAAATTATTGTGAGTATTTATTATTGATTCACAATAATGTCTAAGTATCATTGGGTTGTTTAATAGGAGCTAGAAGCAGTTTTATTGGATTATTTTTATGTGGACTTTTTTCAAGGCAGCCATGTTTTAGGTGGAAACCTCGTGCAGATTTTTTTTATATTTCAGGTGGAAATCTCATGCAGATTTTTTTATTATTTCAGGTGGAAATCTCAAGCAGATTTTTTTTTATTTCAGGTGGAAATCTCAAGCAGGAGTTTATTTAATGCAGAAATCTGGATCTTATTTCCACTGGATTTTTATTTCCACTGGATCTTATTTCCACTGGATTTTCATTTCAGGTGGATCTTATTTCCACTGAAATTTTTATTTCAGTTGGAAATGTTAGATGGATTGTTTTCATATGTAGCACTTTAAGCTTTACACACATTGACTAGAAACCATCTTAAGACTTTTAGAGCAAAACATTAAAATTCTTTCCACATGACCAGAAATAGGTGACACGTGATGTTGCACTCTTGTCTTAATATTAAGAGGATTCTGTTATATTTTGTTTCAAGTTTTTGGGTTGCCTTTTTCTAATATATTTGGGAAATTTTCGAAATAAGATATTTTTGCATACATAAATGCATAGACTAAAAAAAAATATACTTTTTAGCATCAAAATATCTTGAGACTGGTTCTGCAGCAAATATGAATTAGAACATGGAATCTGTGCATAAAGATTAAATTTAGAAAACCAGTTTGCTCTCTCCTCAATAAGCATACAGATGCTATAAATAGAATTCGAGGTTGACAGTAGAACAAGGTTAGCTATAAACAGAGCATGATACTGTTAGGAAAGTCCACAGTCAAGCAAACTCTAATATTTAGTTACGTAAATGCCGTCTTTTCTAAAACACGGTCTGTGGGATTAATGGAATGTTAATAATAACGAGAAAACAAATAATTAATTTTTTGGGGAGGTGGATATACAGGAAAAAGCGCAATCCATATGTTTAAGCGTAACAAGTAATTTAGTGAAAAAAGCGTAATGATTACGCCAAAAGCGTAATGGTTGACATGTATAACTTCTATGAACTCCACTTTTGTGCCCCAAGTACTTGAGTTGACAGACCCTCAGTCCAAGAAGTGCATATCTGACAAGTATTCATGAAGTGGCAATCCGAGTAAGCAAGATGCTTAGAATGGTTTTTACTTCCAACATTTCACTTTACATAGCTTATACTTTATCCTGTTTACGGTATAAATCTAAGTAAAAAATAGAGCAAGCAATATTACAGTTGTAGCAAGACATATCCTACTTTATGAACTCGGCGTTGATGTACCATGCTGCATGCTATTTATCTTTAAGAATGGCAAATTTGGCAGCTGATATGAGTAAAGAACTGTAGCATTGAAATTAATACTTATGAAGTGAGCGCTATAAAAAATTTCTCTTATGAACTTACCTGTAGGAAAGGTCAAACAGACTGCCAATATAAGTAATGAATCATCACTTTTAATAACTACAAAGCAGTTTTTCTGACTAAAAACTATGAATAAACGCTTACCTGTATGTATCTGATCACAGAGGAAATAATATGATTTACTCTGAGTTTTCTATAGCACATATAATACTTGCCCATATAATATATCTACACCAATGTGAGAGTCACATTAGTGACCTGAGTAGTAAACAAAATTGCCACCTTCGTGAGTACAACAGTCATAATTCAACTAAAGACAAAAAACTTTGTTGTTGAGGAAATAAACAAGAAAAGGTTGAATATTAGAGTTGGGTTGGGGAGATAACTCTTTTTAACTGCCAACTATGTTAGCTTTCTAGGCAAAAAACATTTCACTTGTGAGGGCTAGATTTTCAATGTAGTAGTAGTTCTCTTAAGATTTTATGATCATCTGCAAAAAGGTATCTCTAGAAAAATGGCAGGACAAACAAACAAAAATGGCAGGAATTTACATAAGGCTAAAGGTAATTGTGATTCTGACAAACCTTTTTCTACCCTGAAAAAGAGCCATCCAAAAGTTGGATGCAAAGGCATCTACATGCAATTCACTAGTCAGACCAGCTGGAGCAATGAATAAACTTGGCCAGCTGTCTTTGTACAGTGAACCAGCCAATGTGCGCTGCAGAAAATCCCCTGAAAGTTGAAAAAAGACCTTTGATTTTACTAATATATATTACTGTGAAATTAATCTAATTTGTCAATGTCAGCATTATATAATATATATATATATATATTTGAACATAAAAAATAAATAATAGAAATGCCTCTTTAATATACATGAAATATTCTATGTATCTAATTATCTGAATGAGCTACTTAGGCTACAAATAAATAGTTTTTAGCATGAGACTGACTTTATTTATTGTTAGTGAACTGAGGTTCATCTCACTCATGGTCAAGCTGTATTAAAATATTAGCATTCGCATTATATACAATAAAATACACAAACTTGTATTATACACAAGCATTAAGTATTATCATAGTCTACAATCAATAAAATATGGTACAATCATAAAACACTTAAATATTTTCCTTTTTATTTATAAGCAGCCAAGATTGTACATGATTTAATATGATTAAGGAATATATCATATTTGTAAACTTTTCAAAAGCCAAATAGGGAGTTTGAATAAAATACATAGGGTGATTGGGACCTAAAATCGGGAGGTTTTTCACTGCATTTTTTAAAGCTAGTAAATACTGACCGATCTTCTTCATCCCATACCCATGAAATCTCCTAATTCCACTTCTCCCTGTGACACGCTTTATTTCCCCCCATGACATACCCACTTTTCATATTCTGGTCAGCTGTGGCTAAACTGCACAACAACTAATTGTTAGTCTTAAGCATAAAAACCAGTGTGAATAATTAACAATTAATTTTTTTCATTGGAATTATCTTGTGAAAAGGACTGTATCTCTGACATAATTCAAAGAGACCATGTTCTACAGTGTGTTAGGTAAGCATCAGTAATTGATTGGCAAATTAATGATGCCCTGTTTTGTTGTAACTAGCAGTGTCTAAATGTGCAGTCTCAAGCTACCATACATGTAACAACTATTTTCCCACTTTTTATATCCCACCTTATTTCTTTATTCTCAACTCGAAAGAAATTTAACATTGTTTGTTTTGTTTGTTTGTTTGTTTTTTTAGGGTTTAACGCCCTATTCAGCACACAATAGGCTATACAAAGCGGCCAGTATTACTGGTGGAGGAAGAACCCGGGAAAACCCCCAGAAAGAACCACCGACACACGAGAAGCTACTGGCAAGCTTTCTCACATAACTACATTAGCCGAATTTTAGACTCGAACCCATGCAGACAGAGGTGAGACGGTAGTAATCCGTAACGGAAAGCGCTTTAGACCACTCAGGGCCCCTCTTTAACATTGTTTACAAAATAACATATTTATTCTGAATTAGTTTCTTTCAGGGCATGTATGGTTGATGGTTCCTTCTTTGAATTTAATGATGGCAATGAACATTTGTATATATGTACAGTAATGCCAGGTGTTATTGGGTGGGAATAAAGATGTTTCAGCATTCACAGAGATTGTTTTGATCGATCTTGGGATTGAAACGGCTGACAATTTTATTGTGGTTTTTTATTCTTCTGTGGTTTATTTTCTGATTATAGTATTGTTGTAGGGTTAACAAAATTCAACACCTGATGAGAATAATGTTTAAACTGAACATTCTATTTACTGAAGAACAAAATTCATTATTGTGTGATAATAATTATTTCATGACAACAATATTCACGGGTGATAAAACATAACATGGATATGATATATCTATTTATGCATGAATTTTGTTAGGACACATGAAAATCAACAGATATAATGCAATAATCTAGAGTTCTCTGCAAAAATCAGGAGATAATACAAAATCAGGAGATAGGTGTGGAACAACCCTAAATATTAAGAGATTTTTCACCCATTGTGAGAGTTGATAAGTATGAAGATATTTTTGATTAAAACACATTTTAACATAGAAATCTTTTGTTCTGGGATAGGATACCAGTTTCTGTTTAATGTGGGTACATAAATATTGATAAATAATTTTGTTCACAACATGGGTTTGAGTCAAATCAGGGCAGACCTTTTAATAATTACAGAATAATGAGACAGTGTTGGGTAGGGGAAGAACAATGAAAGCCATACCAGCAAAATATTTTGGAATGGTTATCTCCTCTGCTAACTGGGGACAGTTTAAGGGCAGGCTCCAGTCAAACAGATATGTCTTCTCAATCCTGTCATCTGTTAGAATTGTATCTATATATTCCCCCACTGTGATCCTCTTGGCATCTTCAAGCCTTGCCCATTCTACTGAGGCAGGTATTGTCTTTTTAACTGTCACAGCACAGTTGCCTGAAAAAGTATCATTCTTCATTATCAAATATTCATTTGTACAGAATATATTTTGTAGAAGATATTGAAGCTGAAAGATGCAGTGTTGACATAAATTGTGAAATCCAGTAAAACAGTTTGAGAAAAGAATGCACAAATATTCCCAAATTACTGGCTATTAAGTTGGAAGTAACCAATATTGTTGCCTAGTCTGGATGATTTAAAAGCTGACTGTGATAAATCAATCCATGAAATTTCTAGAAATTGGTCTATTTACATTGATGTACAGTGGAACCCCATTATAACACACTTCGCGATAAAGCAAATTTGGATATAACGCAGTCACGGTGTAGCTCCCAAAATTTCAAATATTCATTCATGCATCAAGATAAAAAAATCTTTTAAAGTAAGTAAAATAGTGTTTAAAGAACTTATTACAATTTTGGGGAAGAGATCGCGCACTGGGAAGAAATCTCAATATTCTACGATCATGGCATGGTTCCTGAAATTTTAAATATATGTACAAGTATTTTTCTCATACCGGGAATTCTGTTTAATTTAAGTACAAGAAATAGTGTGTAAAACGTTATCATTTTGGGGAAGAGTTCGCATATGAATTTTAATATAATATAATCGTTTTGTATCTTCTGAAAGTTATTAATTTCACCAAGTTCTTGAAGTGTTATGCTAAAATAAACATTATGTGGTCTTTGTGGTTGTCTTCAATTAATTCTATATACAATCATTGCTCAAACAATAGCAGACATGTTTTTCTTCTTTAACTGCATACACAACCAAGCAACAGACAATGTGGTTGTAGAGGTGTCTCATGGACAAGGTTGGGGTAGGGTGCTCTTGCTCTAAGTACTATTTTTAATTATTACAGAAGACCCACCCTGGCTTGTTTTTGTCAGAAATTGAAGTAGTGAAAGAGAGATGAAAAGCTCCGAGCCCCCAGTCATTGATGCAGACAATTAATTTAATGAGTACACAAAATATGAAATTCCTCTGTTCACTAAAAGCTTCCTGTTCTGAAGCTCCTTTGTAATTCACAGAATAACAAGTTTCCCCGCCAATTTTGAATGTGGTCAGAGCAGCTTATCTAGCTTCCCTTATAACTGCCACAAGATGGTTTAGTGACTACTGTCGTTTAGTTCTCAAGATAATATATTTAAGCTTGTGATTCCAATGATGGCCACACCTTGCTAAACTCTGAGTGGATAATGATTCACCCCTGATTCCCATAATTAGCAGACACCTGCAGTCTGTCAAGGTTGGTTCACGCCCCCTACTTGATGTTCCTTTGATCCGAACACAGGATTTCATCACTTTTCTGTGAACCATGTTATGGACATGTTATATAACTGGCTTGGCAAAAATAAGGCACCAGTCATAAGTTCATATGACCATGTTAAATAAATGGCTTGACACCTCATTGTTCACAAGAGTGACCTTTGTATATTTATGATGCAGAAGTATTAGCCTCTGGGTCTAGCACATACATGTTGCAATCTGGTTATAGTTCCTTACAACATGAAAGCGATGGTTGATAAAAGTTTCTCAGTTTAATAAACATCAAAAAACGATAGCAGCCAACATGTTTTCTGGGCTAGGCGGTGTTATTAGATACAATCAGTTGACCAGTAAATAATGTCCACTTTACTAGCTGAAAATTGAGTGGGTACGAAACTGTACATGCATTCAGCTTAAAAGTAATTATATAAATGACTTGTGATCATTGCCAGCCTACTGCACTTAGTTCCCGGGTTTAACACATGTATGGGGTTTGCTTATGAACTCAATATTAATTTCCAATTTTTTAACAAAAAAAAATATGTTACCGTTATAGAAAAGAAAGTTTACAAACACAAATTGTTCTCTGCACTTTGCACAAAAAAATTTAGTATGATTATTAGGAAGAGATCAAGTATGAATTCTAATATAATATGATATATAATACAATCAAGTATTAGAAATAGTGTGTAAAATGCTTGGCTTCTGAAATTTATCAATTTCACCATATTCTTGAATTGTTATGCCTAAATAACATTATCGGAAATGTAATTGTTGATCCACGATCTTTGTGATTGTCTTCAATTAAAACTGTATACAATCATTGCTTAAACAACAGCAGACATGCGTTTCTTCTTTAACTGCATACACAACAAAGCAGTAAACAATGCGGTGGTTGATACAAGATTCTCACAATTTAATAAACATCATAAAAATGAAAGCCGCCGACATGTTTTCTGGGTTTGGTCATGTTAATAGACGGAATCATTTGACCAGTAATAATGATTGCTTTATTTGCTGGAAATTGAAAAGGTATAAAATTGTACATGCAAAAAACTTTATATTAGTGACTCATGACCATTACAGACTCACTGCATTTAGTTCTCAGATTTTATGTGTATGGCGTTTGCTTATGAACTTGTCATTAATTTCCTATTTTTTTAATTACAAAAATTTTTACCGTTATGGAAAATAAAGTTTGCAATTTGTACAGACACCATTCATAGACATTGGAACATAATGAAATGTACACCTGCTTTGTCGTTCTTAACCTAATTTTCTGTACATTTTTCCCATTGAATTCAAACACGATGATCTGTGACTAAAAAATTGAATGGTTTAAATACAATTTATCAATTTTTCAATGGAATTACAGGTATTATGGATTAGCTGAATGCCACGACGGTATTATAACAGACGGTAAGTAAACAGTGTTAATAGTCTGTTCATGATATATAATGGACATTGAATTCAGACAAAATGATCCTGGACAAAATTATTGAATATTTTAAATCTCTGTACAATTTTCATTGGAATTACATGCATTATGGATGAACTGGATGCCATGATGGCACGATAGCAAACATTGTTGATACCCTATTCATCATATACATTCAGTCGGGGTATTAAAAACAATATAAATTTGTGAAATTATTTAACACTATGTAATAACCTATAAATATATTATCTGTCCATTATTTTGAGTAGTTCTTATTACTGCATAATACGCCAATTTTTTTATCATTAGACATGAATACACATAAGTATGCAAATGCGGTGTTTTCAGAACAAAATTAAAATACTGTAAAACATTGCATTAATGCGACCCCACTATTAACACGATCCAATTTTTTTAAAACCCCAATTAGTGTGTTTTTGCGGGGTTCCACCATATTTATATTGTTTAACACTTCAAAAAAACTATTAATTGGAGCAAAAAACTATTTCAAACAAAGTTCAATTCACAAATTAAGACAGAACCCCATTATTTCAATTTGAAGTTAAATACAGAAAATATGGAAATTAGGAAAGAGGAAGCAAATAATGAGATTCGTGGTTATCTTTTCGTAATTAATTTAATTTTAAGGCACCCAAACTGAATACTGAGGAACCAAATGTCATGGTAACGAAGGTAAAAAATACATCTGCTTCACTGCCCATTTGTCTGGGTCTGATAAAACTAATTATTCAATACACAAAAGATATTTACTCTTGTGTGACATAATGTTAATAACAATCGTATAGCTTAGAAACCTTAAACAACTGTAGACATGTCTCTTTTCTAAAGTTACGAAGCTTATAGAGATTTTAACTCATCTTCTCCAAATTTTAAAAATTATTAATACAATTTGCATATGACTACTCTCACCATCATCCCTGAAAGTAATATCCTAAGGGGCTGAATAAGTCACGGCACAAAACCAATTATCAATATACTTTCCTTGTTCTTGATATATACGATTTTCATTGGTAAAAGAGACACAATATTTTTAAGCTTTAACGTTCTTCTGCTACCATCAAAAGGATGCTGCACACAACCAAAATACGCAAACACTTAAATGGTAACTGGTTCCCATCAGCCATTGGTGCAGTCCCTCTTATATCTAAATAGATGCAAAAAGTTTAGACAATAAATATGGTTGACATTATAGTTTCAAATGTATCAATAATGAATATATACATTATATCTGAAATCCGAGATGTAACACTTTATTCTGGTACCCGCTTTTTCTTTAATATGCTGCATTGTCCATGGTACTGCTGTCATCTTGTCTGCAAGTCCAGTGATCACAACAGGTGTGCTGGTCAGGGAAAATTTGTAGAAAAAATCATCATAAGACAAATCCTCAATGTGGACCCTCTTTACCTTTAAGATAAAAATGGTAAAAAAAAACCAAACATAAACACTTAAACAAAAAACAATTTTCTTGTATGGATTTCTGCATGATACTTTGTCAGAGTGCACAGAATTTCTAATTAGGTTACAAACCCAACTCTCTTCAATTGGGTTGGTGGGGCTCTAAACAAAATCACTTCTGTCATAGAACCAGAAGTAAAATATCAGCATTCATGGTCACTGACTATTGAAAAGAATGTTAAGGTATGCTGATATCAAATTCATTAAAGGCCTCAGTGACAAAAGGTACATAATAACTTTCCCTGAAATGCAATATTACTTAGCAAAGATATGCTTCAGAAAACAGATTTGAAATTAAATTTATTAAATGTTGCATTTATATAAAGCTGCATGCAAAGTTTGATTGAAATGCAACAAAGTTTAGTAAAGTTGAGTTGTGTTGCTGCCCCCCCCCCCCAAACCCCGACACAAATAAAATATAAAATAGCAGGGGTCATAACTCTTGCAAATTATTTTGTGGATGCCGGAAATCAAACACACTCAAGGTCTTATCAACAAGCTGCCATATGCAAAATATGGTTGAAATCCAACAAACTTGATGAAGTTATCTAGCTGAAATTAAAGTCAAACAGAAGCACAATCAGAGGGACATAATTCTTCAAACAAGACTAAATCCATATAAGCCACAAAACAAATCGTTATCGTTAAGACCCTGTTATAACGAACTATATCTGAATAAGCAAAATGTTTTTTTTTTAGCTATACTGGTAACATGTGAAGATATAAAGTTAACAATCATTTGGCATTTGATTAATGGGTGTGAATGTAGAATATACAGCTCAGCCTTGCTTCAGATAGGCATCATAAAATAAACTGCCGATACTGTTTGGTCATTTTTACTTTGTTTTTACATATAATATATTCAGTTATTAATTCATTGCACTTTTAGAAGCTGTTATTTTGTCATCTGGCAAAATGTCTGCATATAATAACTGCTAAAGATAGTGTACTTTATACTACTTCAGGCTGATTTTTCTACCATGGAAGCAACTACTTTGGTTATCCGGTCCGTGACATTTTGGTGCCGGCCATTTTGACGCGACCGTTTTGGCACTTGGATGTTTTGGCATGGGCTACTTTGGTTATCCGGTCCGTGACATTTTGGCGCCGGCCATTTTGACTCGACCGTTTTGGCACTTGGATGTTTTGGCATGGGCCATTTTGGCACTGGACGTTTTGACACTGACAAAAGGATTAACATCAAAAGATTACACATTAGAGGCCATGTCGGCATTTACAAAAGGATTAAGAAATAATAAAAGCAGGATGCTTAAGATAATTGACTCTATCGGTATATTGTCCTGTGAGACATGACCACTTAAGGATTAACAAGTTAACCTTTTGACATCTAACGTGTTATTCATATTTGAAAATGAAAGCAATGATAAGATAAAAAAAAGTCCACACAAAGGATTATTGATTTAGCCAATAAGGCTCAAACCCACTTCTATATAGTTGTTTGTTTATATAAGTGTGCTGTCAAATGTATTAACGTAAAAAAAAAATTGGGAAATGAGCATTAGGTATTTGAAGAGTGGTAAAGAAGAAAAGTAAGTGCATAATGGATATCAATACGTTTTTGAAAAATACAGTGCTGATAAGCTTACATTTTTTTGCTGATGCGAGTTGAAAAACGAATGTAAAGCCCATCTTCACCCAGCTGCAGATGATGCCCAATTCATTCTACTGATGAATGAACATAACATAGTTAAAGTTATTTTAATAACACAAGGTTGATCATTGGAATAATTTTACTTTTATTTTTCACTTTATATTTGACTTACACACTACATCTCTTTGATAACTGAGCAAATCAATGTTGTCCTTACCTGCTCCACTAACGTAAGGTTACCTCTCAACAGGAATAACAATTTTGGCGCCAAAGTGGCTGGCGCAAAACTGGCCCATGCCAAAATGTCCTGCTTCATGTTTATCTGTGTTATTTTTAGATCATGTACAATTTCCAAATATTTCAGTCATAGTATATGAAAATAACATAGTACAGTCCTACCCGTTTATGTTGACATCCTCGGGCCAGAGGAAATATTAAAGACATAGGCAGATGTCGAGATAAGTGTTTGCTGGGGTGGGGGTGGGGGGGCCTAAAAAAAGATAAAAGTTAAAATTCGTCAGCAAGGGGTGATCCGTCTTCAGTGAATAGCATTTACACTGAGAAAACAATGGAAATTTTTGAGAACATGAAGACAGAATCAGTGTGAAATACATTTCATTTGCATATTGACAAATTACATTTTGGTTACCTTTGTGTAGTAAAATCCAAATTAAAATACTGCATTGATCACATCCTGACAAACGTTATGAGATTCAACGTTGGCATTAGCACATGGCTGGATAGTTGTCATTTATATGCTTCATGTACATGTGTACTTAAATTGGCCTCGATTTTGGTCAGTCTGTCCCCATCTTATTGAGGCCACCAAGGGGATGTGGCTATTCACAGGGAAGTGAAAAACTGTAAACAGTACATATATTCTCCACAAATACTTTTGTATCCGATGTTATGACGAGCATTAAAGCGACTGAACCAACCACTTTTTTTTTGATAATGCTTCATTGAACCATTTTGATGCTTCCTTCACGTCTTCAAATGCAGCAGTCTTGCTTCTTACTTTGGGGAGCACAGTTACCTTCAACGTAGTCTTTCTTTATAGACTCTGCAGCTTTCATCCTTTCTGAACGGGTGTTATTTTTAAGTGAAAAAATTTCACAGACCTCTTTGCAAGATGTTCATCTCTTAACTTCCTTAACAGCCAGATATTTAGTTTCCAGAGACTGTAAATTTAATTTTCGTTTTACCCTGCTGTTGAGTGTTGGTAGCCATCGTAAATGTAAATAAAGTTAAAAACAAAACTTTCACAGCAAAAAAAAAACTTATTTTAATCACCAATCACTTTTAAAGGTCTCGGAAACGCGTAATCCGTATTTTCATGCAATTTTTATATATGGGATTTAGAAAATCACGTATACAGGAGTCCTCTGTACGCATCAATTTACTGGACGGCAAATTTAAGGGCTTGCTAGTCCTGCTTCAACCACCTGTTGATTGGAAAACTGTGTTCATCAATTGATCCTTTTTGCTGTGCTGATATTTACAATCAGAAAATTCAGTGGCTGAAAGACCCACAGATGTATATGTTGTCATTGTAAGAGTACATCTGAAGAACATGACCCACAAGCCAGGCGGCAAGATCAAAGACTTAAATAGCTGTCAAGTGGTGAGAAAATGTGCTGCTATGTTTTATTTTTATCCGACCGCCACATCAAAAGCCTGGCGGCAAGATCAACTAATTGTTGAACAAAGTATGGGATGGAAATGAAAGATTGTCAACATAAATGATTAGAATACAAAGGATTTGTTAAAGCTGGGACCAAGGGCTTCTGTTGACATGTATGTTGATCTTTTATGTTGATGTCGACATAAGCATAACAAATTGATAGTAAACCAAGGGACTGGGACTTTGCATTTTTGTCAACATAGGTGGCTTGTCGATATAAGCAATGTCGATATAAACAGGTAGGACTGTAGTAGGTTTACATTCCCTCCAATGTGCACATTACAAATGCAAATAACTTTACCCGACACCTATCACTGTCTCATAAGTACCCAACACCTATCACCGTCTCATAAGTACCTTACACCTATCACTGTCTCATAAGTTCCCGACACCTATCACTGTCTCATAAGTACCCTAAACCTATCACTGTCTCATAAGTACCTTACACTTATCACTGTCTCATAAGTTCCCAACACCTATCACTGTCTCATAAGTACCCAACACCTATCACTGTCTCATAAGTACCCAACACCTATCACTGTCTCATAAGTACCCTACACCTATCACTGTCTCAAAAATACAAAATATCTGTAGAGTGTCCCTTTTTGCTCTCTCCTTTGAATATATTTAATGATCACTATAACATTATGAGAACAGGTAAGAGATAGAAGTATTGCTGAGCATTCTACCCATGCTTCAGGTATCCCTGGGAAGAATAATTCGATTCTGTATTTGACCAATAACCTATTCTTCCGATTATAGCATCACAGCCTATGGTCATGTGATCTGTGACAGCTCTGTAAGAATATATTAAAAACTTTTCTTATCGTCAAATTCACTAGCTAATCCAGCCAAGCTCAGAGGATGGCTGATGTATTGGGTTAGTTTAGTCTGGTGGTCTAGGTCCACCAGATTCAGATTTCATCTCTGTGATGCTAAACCACTAAAGATAAAAACTAGAGAAGGTTGACTCTCGCATGATAGTCAACAGTTTCTTTGATGTCACAGATTGAAAAATTGTTTAAACTCAAGGCTTGTACATATTTCTCTAATTTCATGTGCTGAAATCCTTGTAATGGGACTTTTAATCTTTCCAGTGAGCATGTAACGAACTTAAGCCAAAAAAAACAGGGCTTGAGAGATGATACGCTGCTTCCTTGCCTTCACCAAGTAAAAGAGTCATTTGTAGTTGCCATAACCTGATACTGTGCATTTCAAGTAGAGTTGAAGAACTGGATCTTAAATAGCTGCTGTTCAATTTTATTGATGAGAAGGAGCATTTGATGACTAAGTATGGTAACTGGTTTTTTGGCCACAAAGCATGGTTGTTACATGATCATTGCTGAACCACCCAATCTAAACTTAAGACAGTTTGGATCAACTGAAAAGGATTACAACTCACAATGTAAGCGGAAGCTAAATCAGTAAGGAAAATGGTTATGATAACAGCTTAAAGGAGGTCTGGGCTAATGGTTTTCTTTTCTCTATGTCAAGCCATGTTAGGACACAGGACATGTTCAATCTTTGAAACAGTGAGAGTTTTTGGGCTATTCATATCAAAATTAGCTATCAGGTCTGATAGATGTTTATCATGATCAACATCTCCTCTGCCATGGTGTCTGAATGCATCAGATATTATGCAGCAATCGGTGTCCTCTTTTTCTCTTTGTAGAGACAAAAAGGTCAATAAGTTGACTTGAGGGATAGATGTAATCAAAGGGACAATGGTACTGACACTACACCAACACTTGAAAACCTTCAGAGTGGAGGACCTTCTTGCTTTTGAGATTCTCTCTACAATCAAAGGTCTCAATTCTTTCTCTTGCAAGGCTGTCTTGACAAGAGCCAAGGATGAAGACGATGACAGTCTAGGCAGGGGTGAAATACATATTGACTGGTTGTTTGGCAATAAACTTTCAAGGTAGGTTTATCAGAAACTCGTGTAGATTGTTTAGCCAGGACATGTCCCATCTGAAATTATAATGACCTTATAATTCTGAAAGCCAATCTTTAAAATGTAAATCCACCACCATGACTGTGGGGTGGGGTGGTGTAAACAAAAGACACATAACCCCACCCGATTGAATGACACCACATCCGAGGCCCAAGCTTATGGGCTCAGGACTGATGAGACAATGATGGGTAGCTTGTGATTCCACCTTGTTTCAAGCAGGTTAATCATTGCATGACCCCAAAAATGCAGAAATACTATAAAAAGCTGATGGGTGATGGGACCATTCCATATGATAACCTCACCCTGTCTGGACAGAACATAGCAGGTACACAGAGTCTGCCTGGGAATGTATCTGATTAGCACATAGATCAGAAGTTGGTAAAACTGATTAAAAAATGTAAAACCAGCATACGTAAGTTGAGCAATTCGGTGCCTCCTTATTGGAGGTTGCTAAGTTCTCACAACAGAGTTGTCTGGCATATTCAAGGCTGATTTCCTGCAATTGGTCCATCCATTCCTGAAAGGCATTTATGAATGCTTTAGTTTCTGAAGGTTGATGTGAAGAGGCCCACTGGTCTCCATTTGTTAATGACTGTATTGAGACCAGTCAGCAAGCGGGCTCCCTAACCATACATACTGGCATCTGTACATACAGTCATTCTCAATTGGGCTGTTTCCAGAAGAATAGCTGTGAAGCAACTTTGGTTGCACCATTTACATAGGAAAGCAGGATTTAATCCGTTGTAGCTCTGATAAACTGATAGAGCTGTTGGAAACAGTTTCTACAAGTTCAATGATCCACACGATGCAGACATTCAAGATTGACAAGTGGAAAAAACACTGGAAGGGGTGAGGGGTGAATTTTTTTCTAGTTCACTTGAAAACTGAGATCATTTGAAAGCAATAGAAGATTGTTTTACCCTTGAGGAGAACAGCATAGCATTCATCATGTTTCTGGAGGAGACCATTCAGATATGTCAATACTGCCACAGAGGGTGTCGAGCAGAACAGGGTGATGATGTAATCTATAATTCTGGTAAAGACTCATGGACTGATAATTAGAAAGGCTCAAAATTGGTAAATTTGTTTGTAGTAAGCCAAATGAAGAAACTTTTATGATGCAGGCTGAATAGGGTCATGAAAGTGGCCATATGTGACATTAAGACTGAGGGCATACTTGTCTCTTCAGATGGAGAGCCATACAGACCTTGCTGTCTCCATCTTGAATTATAATACATATGTATAAGAATTAATGTGTTGAGGCAACTCAGGTCTATGATCAACCTCAACTTGCCATTTCCATTTGTGTGTATAATAAGAACAGTGCAAACAAAACCCTCCAGCACTGCCTGTTGTTGAATGACTTGGAACATCATTAATAGGGGTTGTCAAGAGGGTTGGATACATAAAATCTGAAGCCCCTCTGACATGACTTGGGTCACTCATCCCTCCTGTTGAGATTGGATGATTCAATGTTATCCAAATGCAGAAATCTGGCACCAACCAGTAGGCTGGGGGTATTAAGTCATTGTCAATAGTTTAAGTGAAAGTTTGCCGCGGCCCTGAATGGCTGAGTTATCTAAAGCACTCTCTGTTACAGATCACTGCCATCTCACCTCTGTCTACGTTGGTTTGAGTCTCAGATTCGGCCAAAGTAGATATGTGAGAAACACTGCCAGTTGCTTCTTGTGGTTTAGTGGTTCTTTCCCGGTTTTTTTCCCAGGTTCTTCCTCTACCATTAATACTGGCCTATAAATGTCCTATAACATGCCCAAAAAGTATACAATATTCCAAATTAATTCCAATAGTCTTGAATGTCCTAATGTATCACAATGATACAATCCAGAATGTACCTGAATGAGTTCTCAATAATCCCAAAGTAGCGTGTTAGTCCAAATGTCAATGAGCACTTTGTAATTCCAATGAATAATTTAAATAATTCATCTCATATTATATCTGAACACAACTGTAAATGATTCCACAGACTGATAATAATACAGGAGTGAATAATTTTTTACAATTGTTCCACCTCCTTTATTTGATTTGATACAAATGATGTATGTAAAATTATAACACAAAGCAGGTCTACTTTTAATTGAGTGTAACAATACATCTAATACTTCTGCAATACATTCAAGACCCCAACAGGACCCATGCATTACTGTGAATTATAAGTGGGTTTGCAGTTATCTGGATACAATTATCATGGGAATGGTGTGCCTGCTTGTAATCAATGGAGAGACAGTTCTCCCAGGCAATTTTGTCACACTTGGGCAGTTGACACTGTTGTTGGATATATTTAAGCTGGACTGGTCAGCTTTGGTACTGTGATCAGGAAAGCATGGCTGGATGGCAGGTGTAATTGTCAACTTGGGTATCTGTATGTATAAATGACTCTTTCATTAAGATTCCCAACCATATATATATATATACACACACACACACACACACAAAGCCATAAATTGAGCTAAACAGTTGGATCTATCAATCAGATTCCCATAACTGAGTCTCGGTTGGGACAACTGGGCTGGATAGATGGACAGCTTGATCCACTATATCTTGCAGGTCTGAAGTTCAAGCTCAGACTTGTGGCGCTGGAAGGGGGGGGGGACTTCCACTGGGCAAAAAATTTGAGAACCATTCTCCATTTTATCTAAATAATTATCTGCTGCAGTGAGAGATGAAATGAGATAAAATTTATAATTACTCACACCTCCAGAGAATAAGCATTTACTCTAGATTAGGACAAAATGCATGGGATTTGACTGCATCATTTACTCTAGATTAGGCAACAAATGCATGGGATTTGACTGAATCATTTAGTCTAAGTTAGGATAAAATGCATGGGATCTGACTGAATCATTTAGTCTAGGTTAGGATAAAATGCATGGGATCTGACTGAATCATTTAGTCTAGGTTAGGATAAAATGCATGGGATTTTAATGACTTTAGGCTACGTGTGTGAATTCTTTACAGGAATCTCATGATTGAAATACAATTAGAAATAATCATTAAATTTTAGCACAGAATATTAAGATCCTATGATGAAGCATTTGAAAAAAGTGACAAGAGTTGATGCAATATAAACATAGCTGCAAATCTCCCAGGCTCACAATCAGGAATAAAAAGTTGCGAATTCTGACATGAATTTGTGAAGCAATCTTAGAGTTTGGGAAAATTTGTCAGAAAAAATGTTTAAGATGGTCTCCAGCTGATGAAGGTAGATTGTGTGCTTCATCATTGGTAGCATGCAGGCCTTCCATTGATGGCTTAAAATATTCCAGAGCTGAAATCTGCCACAAGTTCTTAATTTGTCCAACCTCTATGTTCTTTTGCTACCAATGTGCTTCCTCGCATCATCTCTGCCACCATGTCCTATGCTAAAATTTGTGCCACACTGTGCAAAAAGCATGATGTATATCAGTATTTTGTCTGAATGCAAGACCAGGTTTTGATATACTCCAAACTAAACTTCACTTTTTGTGCAAAACATTTTTTTTTCTTTAGTTGTGAAGACATTTTCATGATGTGATGCCAATTCAAATCAGTGTTGATGGCGCATTTGCAGAGTAAAATCTCCGGTTAGGCCCCACTTTCTCTCAAAAGCATTTGTAAAACTACTCTTATACATATAGATTAAATATGCTAAAATGCTTGCTACCAGGCCAAATGTACCAATCAGCTATAGTTCCACTAATACCATGACCAGCAGTAACGGACAGTTTCGGCAACTGCTGATATCATGATGAGCACATAACTGGAAATCAGTTATTTTATTAAAGATTTACAATAATAAGAAATTGGGAAATTAGTGAATTTTTTGCATGCATCGTGAATCACTGAGAAAGTAGTGAAATTCATGCCAAAATCTCACTTAATAGAAAAAGGTTATTAAGACATCTATCTGAACAATATCTGAATCACCTCAAAGCATGGACTTCTGCTAATTTACAACCTCAAAAACACTTTTAAAAGGTGTTATTCTTGGCTTTGGTTTCTAACAAGCTTTCTCACCTTTTAAAAGTTAATTTTTATATTTAAAAAAATTGGGATATAGAGAACAAAATATGGTTTCATTCAAGGGTTCTCTTACCAATTTCTGGCAATCCATGTCAGTGCAGTAAAAAATAAAAGTTTGATTTTAAAAAACTGTTTTAGCCAGGACTGAATTCTTTATATGATCCAGCTGGAGATATCAGTGTCAATGCTATACTATTTTGTAAGCTTTTACTCGATGCCACTGAATACTGCGGGTGACCATCAAAGACGAGATAGATACCTGTTTAGCTGTAGGAAATTCTAGAACTCCATTTCTGTTTGAACAAGAGTTTATGTTCAGTTTGACAAGAACTTTCTCTTGTGCTGCACGCACACTGTACATTCTTTTGAGTTTAGCCATCGTCCACTTGTATTCTGAATCTGAAAAAAGGAGTTCTTCTTCAAGATATATGAACAAAATATTAAAATGCATAAAATGCAAAGACTGATGGTCATGCTGGCCATTATGTTTGCTATAGCTCTGGTCACATAAGGAGCCTTCACTCTAAGAAGTAATGCCTTCACTCCAAAAGTAATCTGGTTTTTCAGAGATCTGTCATAGATGTATATGCCTTCACTTGAAGAAGTAATCATATTTTCAAGAGATCTGTCATAGATGTATATGCCGTCACTCCAAGAAGTAATCAGGTTTTCCAGAGATATGTCATAGATGCATATGCCTTCACTCCATGACGTAATCAGGTTTTCCAGATATACATCGTATATGTATATGCCTTCATTCTAAGAAGTAATCTGGTTTTCAAGAGATGTCAAATATGTCTATGCCTTCACTCCAAGAAGTAATATGGTTTTCCAGAGATATGTCATAGACATATATGCCTTCACTTTAAGAAGTAATCAGGTTTTCAAGAGATCTGTCATAGATGTATATGCCTTCACTCCAAGAAGTAATCAGGTTTTCCAGAGATCTGTCATAGATGTCTATGCCTTTACTCCAAGAAGTATTCTGGTTTTTCAGTGATCTGTCATAGATGTCTATGCCTTCACTCTAGGATGTAATCAGGTTATCCCATGATCTGTCATAGATGATTTCAATTATTTTATACCAAAACAGGAAAGAGTTAATGATGTCTAATTCCAGCCTAAAATCCTTTTCATAAACACAAAAATGCCTAATTCTGGCATGATTAATGAAATTAGGAATAATCCTACATATATACAAGGTGCAAATCAACTAATTGGTCATCAGATAAATGCAAAAATATAAGCAAAACCAGTAAAAAGTGACATTGTCATAATAACCTTCTTTTCAAGTATTATGATTTAGGCATAATGGTATTTACACAGTTTGCAAGAAAAGGCTGTTTGCTTTGGTAATCTCCTTTTCCTATTTCCTATATGTATGGTGATGTATGATATTTTATCAGATCTATTGATACACTGTCTCCGTTCCAATGTACTGCACTGCAATGTGTCAGAAATAATCTACTTCAGCCAATATAGGCACCAACGCAAAGAAAAATGACAAGGATGTTTTCAATGAATCATGATGCCTCTAATGATATTATATTCCAAGTTAATGAAAGACTTTGCCACAAGTGCTGGATAAACTATAACCATGGTTAAAAGGTTTTGTCCAGACACATTTTCACCCTAATTAGTACACATGCTGATGTCAACACAGGTGTCTGATAAGCCCTGAATCATATTATGTAATTCCTCAGCAGTGCATCACCTAATGGCATGACCCTGCTGCCCCCTCCTCCACTGAGTATTAGTGTCATAATCAGGCACTTGACATCTCACTTCCATGTGCATGGGTTTGAGCCTCATCTTGGCCAATGTGGGTAGGTGAGAAAGTTTGTCAGTACCTTCCCATGAGACTTAGGTTCTTCTCAGGTTCTTTCTCCAAATATAATGTGTGATATGTATGTGTGTATGTGATTTGGATTTTTAAAATAGCTTTAACAGTATTTCAGTCATACTGCTACGATGTTTGCAGTGTGGCAGTTTATTGTGATGTCTAACACTGGGGCATCTTGCCGCAGACTTGTAGCATGATGTCCCACCCAGTCATATTATCCTGACACCTGGATGAACAGTCCTAATGCTAACCTCTTAATGCTGAGTACCAAGAGTGTCACATGTTAGTACCACTTTTATAAGTCTTTGATAAGACTGAGACGGGGATCACACCCACAACCATCTGCATCATAGGCAGACGCTCCAACCACAAGGCCACTGGAGTGATCCAAATATACTAGCTACCATGTATAGTATAATCTATCATGTGCTGAAAACAGCATTAAGTACAAAAACCAAACAAAAAATACTTAGTAGCATTGCTGGGGAAATATGAAGATTAGGTCTTTGTTTTTACCACTATCTTTTCTAAAAAATTTTGTTGTCTATTTGGTTCAGAGAGTTGTAAATCTGCCTTTGATTAAATAATGTCCAATGCGGTGATAAAAAAAGAACTAAAGTTGTTGGCATTATGCAAGAGAATACTGTTATTAATCAACCAATCATCATCAATTATTTTTATTTACACAGTGGTATATATTTATTATTTATTTATATGAGGATTACTTTCAATTATCTTGAAAGCATAGTTAGTTGACTTGAGCCACCTTTGCAATCTTTTTTAGAAAATTTCCAGTAGCTTGCGTAAAATGTGAGAGTAACCTCAGAAGTGACTTCAGATGTGGCTGATAATTTATATGACAGGAGACGAATTTGGATCATGTGTAGATAAAGGGAATATTAGTGATTATGCTTGAAACAAAGGTTCTCTAAAACAAAAAGGTTTTGTTCAGAAACATCACAAACTGATCTTCTCTCTGCCTCTCCAGTGCAGAAACAGAGAATATCGCTTTTTTATATCTGCAATATGACACAGAAACACCAATACTCTTTTGCATTTTCATTGTACAGCAAAGCTTTATAATTCAAGTGTCTGGACACTCACTCAGGCCATCCAGGTCAGCTGCCTTATCGTGTCCTTGGGAGTGGCATATAGCTACCATTTCTTTGACATGATATATCAAAAACTGTATTAAAAGTGTTACCAAAATGTCACTTCCTATGAAATTATTTTATACCCAAAAATGGGTTCAATTGTTGCACTGAATTAAGTTTAAATCAGAACATGATGAATTCTTACACTGGAGTTGAGACTTGTTATGCCCCAGTTTTGAAACCTGACATACTTAACTCCCAATTTTACACATCAATAGAAAGCAAATTTTGTAGTAAATTATGTTTCTCCGAGAATACTTACCCGATCACATTACTTTAGGGATATTAGCCTGCTACCTCGCGAATCCAGCCCTACCAAAAGACGAAAATTCGTCTTTCCTGTCTATGTCATATAGACAAAGGTCAATAACTCTTGCCCCTTACCTCCCCTTGCCGCCCGCTAGGTGTCGCTTCTTTAGTTTTTAAGCTGAGCGGTATATAAAACACGAGGATGCTCGCATGGCGGGGTGGTTGGGAGGGTTTCTTAGTAATGTGATCGGGTAAGTATTCTCGGAGAAACATAATTTACTACAAAATTTGCTTTCTCCTTTGAATACGTTCCCCGATCACATTACTTTAGGAGAATAAGTAATAGGAGGAGGGAATGCGGAGCATCCGACCTCCACCCCGGGTATCCTCTAGGGAATGATGGTTGGATTCCCCATGTTAATGATAACCCGGTCTCCTAATTTTCAATCAGCAACACAGCCCAGGGTCACGTGATATGTGACCCCTTTATACGGTTAAGAAGATAGTTATTGAAATCTTCTTACCTACGAAAATTTATCTGGCGAATCCAGCGAAGCTAATAGGCTGTGCTGATTGTTGCACATGGGTCTGGTGGGCGTCTGGGCTGCCCAACACCGGACCTACTAGAATCAATGTTTGCCTCTGCGAGTACAAACTTGAAGATAAAACTGTAGAAGGTTGACTCTGCATGTCAGCCAATAGCTTCTATAAGGTGACTGATTTGCGAATTCTCAGAGTACGCCGAGCGTATAACCCACTACAGCCATGAAGCAAGGGCTTGAATGGTGATATCTCATATCCCAGCTATCACCAGAAGAAAGAGGTGCTTGTATGTGACCTGACTCACCTCTATGCATTGAAATGGTGCTAGAGTGCACAAACAGGATCTTACATGGCTGTTGATCCTGACTTATCTATAAAGAAAGCGAGCTAATGACGACTCGTTGATCGCCAATGTATGGTAATCTATTTTGGACTACGAAGCCTGGCTGCGTCAAGAGGACCATCAAACCCTCTGATTGGAACGGAAGAGAGTTCGGGTCACTAGAATGGACATGTAACTCGCTCACCCTGCATGCTGAAGCTAAGACTATCAAGAAACCCAATTTGTATGATAGTAGCTTTAACTAATCGTGGGTTAAAGACTCAATACTGTCTGAATTGAGTCATGTTAAAACCCAGGACAGATTCCATTTGGAAACAGGGTGAGGGATATAAGACGATTGAATTTTTAAAATGTCTAAAAGATCTGACAAATCTTTGTCATGGCTGATAGCACATGTACCAGAATGGCGGAATGTGTCTGATATCATGGAGCGGTAGCATTTGAGAATAACTGGAGCCAGCTGTTTCTCCTCGAAAAGCCAGAGAAAAGTTGGCCAGTTGAGGGATTGTGACACTCAGAGGAACAATGTGAATGATATGGTACCAGTCTCTGAAAACATGCCACTTGCCCTCGTAAACCTTCAGAGTAGAGGGCCTTCTTGCTCTCGAGATTCTCTCCGCAATCAAAGATTTAAATTGTTTCTCTTGCAAGGCTGTCTGGACAAGAGCCAAGCTTGAACATAAAGACGGTCCGGACAGGGGTGGAACACCCCTGGCTGCGGTTGCTTGTGAATACTTGTGCTGACTGTAATCTTCCTGGGTAGATCTATCGCCTAGATTGAGTAGATCGGAGACCCAGTTGTTCCATCTGAGAGGGGCAATCAGAACCATCTGACAGTTCTGACCCCTTAACTTCTGGATTAATTTCAGTACCAAGACCGTGGGAGGGTAGGAGAATGACCACAACCCTTCTCAGGTGATTGATCAAGCATCCACGACACAAGCTTCTGGGTCTGGAACCTGTGAGATGAAAGGTGGAGAACTTGCGATTCCACCTTGTTGCAAAAGATCAATCATTGGACGTCCCCAAAGTGTGTCAATTGGAAGAAAGTCCGATTGATGGAGTGACCATTCTGTGTGAATGACTGGATAGAGTGTCAGCCAAGACATTGAGTCTGCCAAGAATGTGTCTGAATTGTACATTGAGGTGGAGATTGTCGAACCAATGTAGAAACTGCCAGTTCAGATTGCACAGGTCTGGTGATTGGTGTCCCTTTGTTTTGAGGCAAGGCACCACCAAAATGTTGTCTGACATAATGAGGGCAGTTTGTAATAAGAGTTGATCCTGCCCGAAATGAAAGGCATTGATGACAGCCGTTATTTCTGAAAGGTTGATGTGGAAAGGGGCTCGCCCCTGGCACCTACGTGCTGCTGACAGTATCGAAGTCCAGCAACAGGTGGGCACTACAACCGTAGGTATTAGTGGTGGAACATACCGTTATCCCCGCTTGGGGTATCTCCAGAGTAATCCCTGTGGACAACCTACAGGGGTTGTGCCATTGACTCAAGAATGATCGTATCTCTGGCGTGAGCATGACTGTTTTCTGGGAACGAAGGGACTTGAAAAGGGCGCAATTACGCTAGCAACGCCCTTTGTAAAGGGCGCATAAAAGGACGGCTGAGCGGGATCAAGTCTGTTGCCGCATTGAATAATCCGAGGATCTGCAACTCTCTCGCTAAAATGCGCATCCTGTCGGAAACGGACTCTGCGAGTGCAATTATCTGGATGATCGCAAACTCGAGGAAGCCTTACCAGATTCAGATCGGGAGAAACTCCACACCCAGATGGACCAAAATCCGGATTGGACAGAGATCAGACTTTATCCAGTTCACGAGAAAGCCTATATGATGTAAAGTTATATAAGATCGTTTCTGCCTTTGAGCAGAGTAGAACTTGACAGATGTTTCTGGAGGATGTCGTCCAAATATACTGCCGACGCAATAGATGAAGTCGAGCGGAACAGGGTGACGACGTAATCCATAACCTTGGTACTAGCCCAAGGGCTTAAATTTAGGCCAAAAGGTATGACATGGAACTGATAAACCAAGTCCCGACAAGCACAACGGAGAAATGTCCGCTACTCGTTTTTCTTTTAACGTAGCTTTAACCATCTTTCAGTTATATCGCTACGATGTCTGCAGTGAGGCAGTTTATAGTGATGTCTAGCACTGGGGCATCATGCCCCAGACATGTAGAATGATGTCCCACCCAGTCACATTATCTAAGCGTCAAGCGAGGCAGCTGTTAGTATCATTGTGTAAGTTTTTGGTATGACTCGGTCAGGGATCGAACACACGACCTGCCGCTTCCGCTGCGGACGCTTTAACCACTAGGGACGTGAAATATGCGCCGGTCATATCTAGCCAGCTTATGATGGGGTTTAAGCGACGTGCCCTTCAGACATGTGTCACGACGTATCAGGTCTAGGTTGGCAGAAGCAGTCAGCGCATTGGCCATGGAATGGTGAGCTGCCCTGTTAAGAACCCTAGCTAACCGGGCCGTCGATTCTCAAGCATGTTCATTGCCAGATTTTTCAGCGATCCTGAAAATGGCTAGGGAGGCTAGGTCTAACAGTGAAGACGTAGCGACTACATTTCGAACCAGCTTGGACGTGGCATTGAACACAGTTTTTGTCCACTTTATAAGACAATGCCGCAGACATATGGACTGCTGCCATATTTTATCCCGAGCCAGGACCTCAGTACTGAACGCATCGGAGTGAGTTTTGTACCATCGACCTGAAAACGACGCTGGTACTTGGCTTTCAGAAAAGAACGCCTTAGCATTTCCTGGATCCCCTATACGTGTCGACAGACGGTCATTAATTTCCTTAATTTTTTGTCGACTGGGGAAGGAGGCGGAAGGATAGAGTCTCTTCCCCCTCATCCAGATCGACCGACGCTCTAACCTTATAGTCGGTTATGGCAGCAGGAGGTGGAGGGCATTCTGAAGGGGCCAACACCCTATAAATTTCCTCCACTGCGGCTTTGAAGCTGAACTCAGTCCGTTCCATAGTTGGATCTGCATACAGCTGATTTGCCTGCGATTCATCGCACTCACTATGTGCATAATCTTGCTCTGGTAAAGCATCCATATCGGGGTAATGCATACCAGGTGGCATAGATGACTCGATTCCGTCATCTCTGATAACGGCATTCACTCTCCCTTGTGGATGAGCTGTTAGCCTATGGACGGCCGGCAATGCCGAATGAATTGATTGGCATATGTTTGGCCTGAATGTCTGCGACGGGCCGGCTATGACCGGCACCGACCGCTCGAATGGTCGGGTTGGATCGAGAGATTCATCGCCAACATCTGTGTCATGGTAGTGATATGTAACCGGTAGTACGGATTGACAGACGGAAACATCACTAGAATCATCGTCAATCCGATTTGTGCGGATTGCGGTATCATAAAAGTCCAAGTGCTGGTACAGTGGTACAGTCGGACGGACTGGTATATGACTAAAATCTCCATACGGTTGGACGACCGGTGCCTGATGGGCTGAACGGCCGGAGCCGGATGGACTGTCAGTGCCGGCAAGTGTCGGCTGGAAGCTTGGCTGGACGACCGGTGCCATTTGGGTTGAACGGTCATTGCCGGATCGACACCCGGTGCCGGTTAGTGCCGGCTGGAAGGTTGGCTGGATGACCGGTGCCATATGGGCTGAACGGTCATTGCCGGATGGACGCCCAGTGCCGGTTGGTGCCGGCTGGAAGGTAATAATAATTACATAATGCTTATGTAGTGCGGCCAGCACTGTGCGCCCATCTACCATTCGCTCAGAGGGAATGTTGGTTCTGGTACAGCTTGCATATCTGTACAGCATACCAGGTGACCTAGATGACGCAATTCTGTCATAATTGACACTTTCACTAAATCTCCCTTGTGGAGAAGCCGTGAACATATGGACGGCCGGCACTAACGGCTGATTGAACTGGCGAATGGTCGGCCTGAAAGTCCTGTTCTGGTAAAGCTACCATATCTGGGTAGCGCATACCAAGTGGCATAGATAACTCAATTCCATCATCTCTGATAATGTCACTAATTCTCCCTTGTTTTAAAATCACACCGTCACGTATTTGACGTGATGGGAGGTGTACACCGGCAATACCGACTGATTTGTCTAGTATATGGTCGGCCGGAATGTCGGCGAAGGTCCGGCTATGACCGGCACCGGCCTCTCGAATGGTCTGATTGGACGGAGATACATTTATAACATCTCTCTCATGGTAGTGATATGTAACCAGTAGTACAGATTGACTGACGGGTACATCACTATAATTTCCGTAAATCCGATGTACAGCCGGTGCAGGTTGATGCCGGCTGGAAGACCGGTGCCATTTGTGCTGAACGGTCGTTGCCGGATGGATGGCCGGTGCAGGTTGATGCCGGCTGGAAGGTCGGCTGCACGACCGGTGCCATTTGGGCTGAACGGTCGTTGCCGGATGGTCGGCCGGTGCAGGTTGATGCCGGCTGGAAGGTCGGCTGGACGACCGGTGCCATTTGGGCTGAACGGTCGTTGCCGGATGGACGGCCGGTGTAGGTTGATGCCGGCTGGAAGGTCGGCTGGACGACCGGTGCCATTTGGGCTGAACGGTCGTTGCCGGATGGACGGCCGGTGCCGGTTGATGCCGGCTGGAAGGTCGGCTGGACGACCGATGCCATTTGGGCTGAATGGTCGTTGCCGGGTGGACGGCCGGTGCCTGTTGATGCAGGCTGGAAGGTTGGCTGGCCGGCCGGTGCCATTTGGGCTGAACGGCCGGTGCCTGTTAATGCAAGCTGGAAGGTCGGCTGGCCGTCCGGTGCCATTTGGGCTGAACGGACGGTGCCGGATGGACGGCTAGTGCTGGTTGTTGCCTGCTGAAGTGCCGGCTGAACTGACGGTGTCGGCTGGACAGACGGCTGGATGGCCGGCGAAAGTGCATAATAAAATGGATCCAATTGATCCAGCCTAGACTCCATGCGTCCGGGACTTATAGGCCCAAAAGCCATGCACGGACCTGCGGTGAAATTTACATCCACTGGGCAGCCTAAACCATGTCAACATAATTCCTCCATTTCCACATTGCCAACACCCATTTTGCCATTCATGCCTTCGTTGTCGACTTTGCTACTGAAACGACAAAAGAAGAGAACAAAACACAAATTAAAAAATTCAGCATATTATTAATTCGATAATACTATAACCGTTATTAACGGAGTAGTCAAATTATTCCGTGCCATGTTAACTCTTAATGACAACACTAGTTATCGCCGTGAGCGTGTTGCAATAGGTCGTTCAAGACGAAGTCTACTGAAACGAAAAAGATGATAAACAAAGCACATTTAGCAATTCAACACGCTATTAAGTCGCTATTACCATAACCGTAACTAACGGAGGAAGCGAAATGATTTAGTGTCGCGTGAACTCGTGACTACAACACGAAATTCCGCCATTAATAGTCGCAACTGGTCGTTCAGAGACGAAGTCTACTGAAACGGAAAAGAAGATAAACAAAGCACAAATTAACAATTCAGTACGCTATTAAGTCGCTATTCCATAACCGTAACTAACGGAGGAAGCGAAGTGTTGCGTGAACTCGAGACTACAACACGAAGTCCGCCATTAAAGTCGCAAATTGGTCGTTCAAAGACTTTTTTGAAGTCTACTGAAACGTCAAAGAAGATAAATAAAGCACACATTATCAATGCAGCACGTTATTAGTCGCTAATATCGTAAACGTTACATACGGAATAAGCGAAATTATTGAGTGCTACATGTATTACATGCTAGTACCACCATAAGCGTGCTTTGACCACGTTGCAACCTGGTCCGAAGTCTAGAAAAGGTGACAAAGTCACTCAAATTGGAAAATATTGTAAAATAATGTATACAACCTGTAGAGGAATGATTATCCAACACAGTAATTCCAAATTTAACTTCGGATGGTCAGAATTTACACTAAGATGGCTTGGATTCATTGGAGGTCTAATTGTACGTGTTTACACACAACAAGCGAAGCTAAAAAACTAAAGAAGCGACACCTAGCGGGCGGCAAGGGGAGGTAAGGGGCAAGAGTTATTGACCTTTGTCTACATGACATAGACAGGAAAGACGAATTTTCGTCTTTTGGTATGGCTGGATTCGCGAGGTAGCAGGCTAATATCCCTAAAGTAATGTGATCGGGGAATGTATTCAAAGGAGAAATTCATTTTCTTCTATTAAAAAACGTGTATTCACTAAAACAATTTATACAACCCAAAATAAGAATAAGTTACATTAGACTAGAGGAGATCAGCAACATCATGGACAATCTATAAAAACATCAAAAGTCCCTATGTTTTCAATTGCCAAATATATTGTTTGTATTTAAATGATTTAAGATTTGCATCCACCATAGGCGATTTTGATTACAAACACCAATATAGATGAGTTAAAGAACAAAGAGTTAATCATATTATTTGTAACACATTCAATAATTTTTTATTTCATTTCAAATCGTTCTCAAGGTCAGGCATACTTGCAAGAACTCACAGACATTTAAAAATGAAATGGATGGATGGATGGATGGATGGATGGATGGATGGATGAATGGATGGATGGATGGATGGGTGGATGACTGGATGCTACTGAATAGTTTAAATGCTGTGTCTTGGCTTTACAACATGACACAGAGAGGACAATAGAATGGTTCTGAACTCACTGTCTGGGTATTTCTCAATGGCACCCTCAAGATGAGTGATGGCCAAGCTCAAGTTGCCCATTTTCTCATAGAAGCTGCTGAGAGCAGCATAGACGTCAGGTTGTCTCTCTCCATCCTGAATTTTACATCTCAAGCGGCGGATTTCTGACTGAATGTACTCTGTACCTGGACCAGATCTGAAGACAAGATATAGCAGACATCATGGAAGTAATGTTAATTTTATGTAAATGAAGATTAGTTTTGACTGCAGATAAAATTAAATATGCAGAATTCAAATGAAATCATACCTCAGCAGTTTAAAAAAATGTAATTATGATCTAATTATGATCAGAAATTATGCCTTAGTCTTTCCATCTCCAAATTACATTTACCAATATCAGTATTTAGACAATGTCTATTATAGAACTGAGAATTATGGGGGTGGGACTGCCAACATGAAAAATGGGGTAAATTTCTAAACTATAAGATGATTTATGCTTGAAAATATGACACATCATTTTTTAAACATATTTTATCTGACATGTTAGAATGGTTTTTTTAATACAATATAGTACAAATCCAGCATCCACACATTCTAGAACAGACCCTGCTTTGAATTTAGTTTGAAAGTAAAGTTTAACATAAAAAGGTATTCATTTTGCAATACAAATCCATGATGAGTGCCAAGATGGGACATCTTGTTTATTCAAAGAGTATTTCTAAAGCTCTATACATAGCATAATATACCTTGAGATAAATCTGATCAGTGTATTTGGATTAACACTATTTGGCAGTTCTTGTTCATCAGAGAGAAGTGTTTTCCCTGTAGTTCTCCACCATCTAGACAGGGAAACATTAGCCACTGGCTCTTCCTCATGCTCTTCTCCACTTTTCTGACTAAAATTCAGCTGAAAGTAATGTATGTGACACACAAAGAGAATTATTTGCATATTTTTTAATCTAGTGAAACTAACAGATTCTTAATGACCATATGCACATAAATAAAACAAATAAATCACACACAAGGAAACTCGACATTTGTAGCTAGAAAGTAGTATATACTCACTTTCATGACCATAATATACTAATATTTAAACTTTTCTTTCCATAAACAACTGTTGACAAGTCGGACAAGAAAGGGCTATAATTATGCTACACAATGACTCAGAACACCAACAATCAAACACAGCCAATGTTTCATCAATATTTATCTGCATATGGAATCGCATCACAATTATTATTTCCAGTTCAGTACCCACGACTGTAGTTATAGTCTATTTTTAGAACATTTGTTTCTCTCTCATTCTGGTGGTGATAGAAAAGTTAAATTGATGCAATTTTGGTAGGGATTTAAAGGTAATTGTTTATTTTTGAGAATATCAGCTCAGAGAGTGGTTGTCTGTGTGTATTGTGGCGACAGTCCACATTGAGTAATAAGGCCTTGGTGATGATCCGGAAATCTGTGTTCTATTTACAGTGCAGCCTCTCAAAAACAAAAATGCTGGTGAACCTTTGACAAGAACTTCACAGTGAATTCATCTTTGGAGGTATTTTAGATTAAAATATGATTTGTATTGATTGTCACACAGTTAAAGAGTCAGTACTAAGAAATATATTTAGAGAACATATAGTAAAATTAATTGTAATGCATGTCCATGCAAATCTGGCAAGAAAGGGCTATAACTCTGCTACACAATGAGTCAGAACACTGACAATCAAACACAGCCAATGTTTCATCAATATTTAGCTGCATATCAAATCTGGTTTCTTCTGAAGAAACAAATGCAGGATAGACATATGGTCAGGCATAATTTAATATGATCCTATTTCTACAAAAAGAGATGAAATACAAATGAGATAAATAGAGATGACATACAAATGAGAAACCAGAACAATCACACATTCATATGTCTAATCTGATGGTATTGAGTGCTCACACTAGATGAAAGCAAAAAAACAAACAAACACATATTCCTTGTAAATTCCTAGGCTAGAAAAATAAGTCCAAACAAATTACAACCATGTTATAGTGCAGTCACTTTACCGATATATTACCTAAGGTGTATTACCTTTTTAGGTGGATCAGCCTTCTTATTTGCGAACAACTTCACTCTTCTCCATAAGAATGATCCCACTCCAGACAGCTGTGACAGTGACTGTGCATCATTTTCATGACTTCCGTTACTACTGATTGGCCATTCACTGATATACTCTATGCTATCATTCTCCATGGCCAGGCTAAAAATAGAATTCAAATCAGAACATACTTCATTGCCATGCCAATTAACACAAAGTATTATTTTTCACAAGTTCCTGATTTATTACCTTTTCATGTACCCATATTTTGTCTTTTAATTTTTTAAGTTTGGATCAGTATTACTAGCACTGAAAAATACAGTTGGAATAAAGTTTTGTACAATGACGTATTTGTAGTCCCTATTGGAAACATGAAGCACTGATACAGTACCAGATCATAATGGAATAGCCACTTACTTCAGCATCATAGGAACATTAATAACATCAAATTTTTTAAACATAAAACCTAAAAAAATATGAAGAAAATGGTATATATTCATCTACCAGATTCCTTGATAATTAAACCATTGACTTTTATTGCAAATAAAAGTTTCTGCCTAACACCCTGATGGCTTGCATGCATAATTTTTTTTCAAAACAAAAAGAACAAGGATAGAACAAAATGCACAAACTTATTCATGTCATTAACTGAATATAATTTTTAACTCAGTTACCAACATGTGGTCCCCAACATTGTCATCTTCTTCCAAGTTTTCATTGTATAAAGAGCATTCTTTTATTTTCTGGTTGCTGTAAGAGACCATTTTCAGTGAAAGGGAAAATGCAAGGCCTACAACTAAACAGACACTCGGTTGGCCTAAGTGATTTGAGCATTCGCCTCAGATGCGGGAGGTCATGGGTTTGAACCCCTGCTAAGTTGTCACGTTGTAAATAAGGAACAATAACAGATTGAAACATGTATATGCTAGACCCTGAGGCTAATTATTTCGCCAAATAAATGTTACAAGTGTCAGCCTTGTGAACAATGCAGTGTCAAAGGCAGTTGTGCATAACATGGCCATAGAAACTCGTTACTGGCGCCTTATTTGGCGGTGCGCGATTCACAGGTAAGATGAACAGCCTGTGTTGGCTTCAAAGGAACATCAAGTGGGTGTTGTAAATGCACCTTTGACAGACTGCCGGGGATGGGGCACTGTCTGCTAATTATGTTGACCATGGGTGAATCCACATCTACTCAGAGTTGAGCAAGACATGGCCACCATTGGAATCACAAGCTTAAATCTAGTATTTGAGAACTAAACATCAGTAGTCACTAAACCATCAGGCAGAAATTTATAAGCTACTCCAACATCATTCAAAATTGGCAGGAAACATTGTTATTCTGGGAATTACAAATGAGCTTCAGACAGGTCAATGACCTATTTGCTCAATTGTTGCAATCTGTTACGACAAGGTAATTGTACTTTATGTGCAGTATGTATTCTTCAGTGCATCTGATTATGTGATGTTGTTCTGTATAATAAGATTGAGAATTTCAATGTTACATGGAAATATCCCGAGTTTAAGGAAACTATCAACAAAACATACATATGAAAGCAAATTGGGATGCCATTTTGGTGTTCAAAGTTCCATCAGATTTGAAATGCAAAGGTGGCAACATTACTTGGTGGCAATAAAGTTATAAATTAATGAATACAATGAGTAAGTTGTGTCCGTTCTTTTAAATCTGTTATGCTGTTCGTTTTTAAAATTCGTGTGTGCAGGATTACACCTACAAGCTGACAGTGGTTGAATGGGTAGGCTAAAACTAAAGAATTTGATTTGAGTTTGAAAGTTTGGTGCAAGACTTTGTTCTACAACGAAAGACATCCACCATATTTATGTTGTCTGGTTGCGACAAACGACATAAATAGCACGGTCAACGTCTTATGCTGTAGGACTAAATTGTGAGATTAATTGCAAGAGACATCTGTTAATTCTTGAGTGCAATCATCTCAACATACAGAAAGGGTTAATATATCGGAACCTTGGCTAGCTTAGTCCTACAATGTAAGCCCCGACGCTGATATTTATGTTTGCTCGCTAGCACTAAAATCAAGATCAACATGTGATACGTCTTACCTTGTCGTAACAGATTGCAACAATTGAGCAAATAGGTCATTGACCTGTCTGAAGCTCATTTGTAATTCCCAGAATAACAATGTTTCCTGCCAATTTTGAATGATGTTGGAGTAGCTTATAAATTTCTTACGGGTAGGACTATAGCTAGCTAAGACGAGGGGACTAGAGTACACGCTGTTTGATCAATATGAAAGGGAAAGAAATGTTTACTTTAGCATCAAAATACTGGTGTATATATAACTTTTCTCATTAAAATGTTTACAAAATAAAGTTACATACATCACATCTATACACCTAGTCTGAGGATTGTGCTAACACTATTCCTCAAGTATACCGAGAAACCCAAAGACCGAGGATCTCCGAATAAAAACTAAAATTACCAAAGCCGATGCCTACATGATTGTTTACCCCGTACTATCGTTGTAGTAAGAAAAAGAAAAGATGCGTACAAACGAAAATTAAAATCATCCTCTGGCCAGGTGGTCCAAAGATCTCGCCTTTACCTTTTTATATATAAAACCAAATTACTATAATAGTATTAAATTTGTAAAGCAGAGGTTTGGGATCTGAAAAGTAAACACCATAAACAAATCGTACAGATATGACAAATTCCAACATTTCAAGCGCACTACCGCAACATACCACCTAGTTTGGGTGGGGTTACAACAACAACAACAACACACACACACACACACACACACACACACACACACACACACACACACACTTTAATCTCCGCAACTGCAGACAAATAATGAAATAATGATAAGTTATTAAACGGCTTTTAGAGCGGTGGTAGAAATATATGGTGGGTTTATCATGAAACGACAGTGTCAGTCTCGGGACACTTGAGAGAATTTATTTTAAATATTCAAACGTTTGGACAGGATTAAACGCGTGGCAAAGTTAGCTGTGTCAAGTAACAACATTAATGATGAAGAGAATAATGGTTTTCATGTATTGATTTAAAGTATGTATGTATGTATGTATGTATGTATGTATGTATGTATGTATGTATGTATGTATGTATGTATGTATGTATGTATGTATATGTGTGTGTGTGTGTGTGTGTGTGTGTGTGTGTGACACATTTACGGAATTTATTTCATTATGGGATAAGTAATAGCAGCCAGTACATAGAAGAATTTAAATTATGTGGATATGCACACAGATTTGTAGGCGGCTATGTTTAAAGTACAGATTGAATATCGCATAAACCGGAAATAGACATTCTGCAATAATTCTACAAACACATAAATATAAAATACGACAAATAATTTCAATTTAAAACACATGAATATTAACTCAGACTGTTAGTAATGTTATGTATATTTAATATGCATTGTTTGTTAGCTAGATTTTTAAGTTTGTTTATTTTCATTATATGCTATTGATATTACATATGTTGGACCTGTCAAGAATCAAGTTCATTCTCTACCAGCCCCGAATCGTTGATTTGGGTTTTGTAAACATGTTTTTCTCACTCTGAAATTAACTATTTGTGCTTTATCGAAATTAGTTGCATTATTGTTGTATCATTTTATCTGGAATTTATTTATTTAAATTATTTAATTTAAGTGTTTCTTCACTGGAAATACAAAGTGCTCTTAAAAAAAACATATCTGAAATTAGAGACTTGATATCAAGTGAATTTCAAATAAAGATTTAATTCTTGAAATGAATTTTGGTGATCTAGTAAAAGATTCTAGGTACATCGCCACGACACGGACCAACACAGGCACAACAAGACTTTCAGTTCTGGATTTACTTCAGATTTCTAAGAATGCTTATTCAGAACTTTCACCCTTAATGCTTGCCTTTTATTCTTCTGGATTTAATTCACAATACCGTAAGTTCCTTTTATTTTACGTTTTCACGTTGTATTCAAGAAATATAAAAAAATTAATTTTAAAAAGCTTGTTTTCATACTCTTTTTATTACTTACTTTTAGACCGTAGAGGATTGTAATAATTAGATTTTGCAGAAACAGCAATATTAATCGCCAAATCTGACAAAACTAGCACCACTCTTGCTTTATTTGCTTTATACTCCGGTACAGAGTTTAAAAAAAAATGAAAAGCATCAAAGATATATATGTATATTAAAAAAATCCCAAACTTATTCACTACATGTATCAGTTATAATTTCCAACCATATCTTCGATATGGATCTCAAACAGTGTTATTTTGTTCACGGTTTAACCCAAGCGAGAGTTTCTTTACTAATACTGTCGCCAATATTGCAATGGCGAGATTATAAATTCAGGCAACATATGTGTTGTAGTTTTCCATATTCAATAAGCTCTATTAAAACCCCAGCGATTTTCCGTAACTTTGGGAGTTACATTTACACTCTTTATTTTTTCTCAATTAAAAAAAGAAGTATGAAAGGTAGACATTGCATGTACTGGATGCAGACGACACAATTTGTTTAAAAGCCGGAAAAAGACATCAATGTGTCTGGTTGTTTATATTGACAGTTTATATCTAATTTAAAACGCGAACAAGATGACAATTTTAGGTGCCACCTGGCAACAATCAGGTTAGAAATTATAAACTGATGAATGAACGGACTGCGTTTTGTGCATGTAGTATATCCTTGATCTTTTTGTTCTTAAACATGTTATGGCGTACAAAAAAACGGGAGGGTAAGAGAATACTAAAAAGAAATATTACATCTTCTCTACAAATACAAAATACCAGTTTAGACAGTCGTTCTGTTGGCTTGCTGATAACGCCTAACAATAATTTATCAAGTATAACATGTTTTCTGAATGTCTAACTTTCGTTTTAAACGGCTGGAAATTTAACACAAACATAAAAAAAAAACATACGGAAGGGTTTATGTTAGATACGTGAATGACCATTGCTGACATGAAAGCACATAACATTTACTTGAATAAATATAAGCAGATTTTCAGAGCGAAACATATTTTTTAAAAAAATCTACATGCTTTCGACAAGTGAAAAAAGGGAATAAAATACACGCGATGCTTTTAGAATAATCTTTGAAGAGTGAAAACTCAAAAGATGCAGGTTGAAGAAGAAAATTAAATTTTAACGGGAATATTACGGATTGTATGAATAAAGAAACTTTTAAAATACTATTAAACTTGCTCCGATAAAATCTGAAGTTACCATATCGGATCGGTCGTCGCCCGAGTCAAAAAGGAACGCGTCTGCCGTTGGTCACCAGGACGGAGGTGACAAGTCTGCTACTGGTACTTTGCATAAAATCAGTGCGAGAGACAGCATAGACATCGCCACCTAGAACATTAGAACTCTGGCGCAAATCGGAAGTCTCCAAGAGTTGACACATGAGCTGGAACACTACACATGGCACATTCTGGGGCTCTGTGAAGTCAGATGGAATGCCCCTATGAGAACATCAAACTGAAGATGGGCATATTCTTGTTAACAAAGCCATCAAGGGATATCTGCTTGAATGCCGCCCCATATCTAACAGAATCCTCTCCATTCGTCTGAAAGCATCTCCCTTTAACATCACAATATCCAAGTCTATGCTCCAACTACCGACCATGATGATGAAGAAATATAGGAGTTTTACAACAAACTCCAGGGTATTCTAAGCATGGTCAGTAGAAAAGACATTATCATTATTCAAGGAGACTGAATGCCAAAGTTGGCAAAGATGCTCTAAAAGACTGGGATGATCATTGTGAACCTTCTTGCAATGAGCTTGCCAATAAAAGAGGGAGAAGGCTGCTCGAGTTCGCATGCTATAACAACTTGGTACAAGCCAACACCCTGGGCCAACATAAAGCTTCACGATGCTGGACATGGCACGCACCAAATGGAACCCATCATAACCCGATTGACTACACACTGGTTCAAAACCATTAACGATCTGGCATCAATAGAGCAAAACCAAGGACGTTCCCAGGTGTTGATGTTGGGAGTGATCACGACCTCGTGCGTATGAACTTCCGAGTGAGGCTGAATAAAATTAACAAGCCAAAGAATATCAGGCTCAAATTCAACCTTGAACAACTGAAGGACCCTAACATCTGTTAGTCATTTCAAGCCACAATTGGAAGAATATTTGTTCCACTCCTTGTGATGGATGTTGATGTTAAAGTGATGACAGAAAGACACTATCAACACAGTCATTACAACAGCTGACAAGGACATCGTTGGCATCTATTGCCCAAGGACAAAATCCTCGGTTACAGAAGATATTTTGAAGTTGTGTGGTGCCCTCAGATACCTCAAAAACATCAGACACACAACAGGGACAATGGAGAAAGAGAAATAAATAAGAAAATCAGAAGAAAAAACCTGAAGAAAGCGAAAGAAGATTTGATTGGACCAAAATGCAAAGAAATAGAGAGTAGTCTGATAAAGCATAACAGCAAAACGACATTCCAAATTGTGAAAGAACTCACCTGACAGAAACAACCAAGGGTCAGTACTATTCAAGACGAAAATAGAAAATGAGTCATAGTGACACTACAGAAAGATGGACTGAGTATTGCAAATAACTCTATAACCATTACTAAACAGGAGACCCAGAGGTACTTGATGTTTAAAACTCCTCAAATGATGATGATTTCACCATTCTCAGAGGTGGAGTCAGCAATAGGAGCACCAAAGAATGGGAAGACAACTGGAGTAGGCAATATCCCAGCTGAAAATGGGGAGGTGGGGGGTCAGTGATAGAGCTACTAACATAAATATTTAACAAGATCTGGCAGACTGGCGAATGGCCAAAACTGTGGACCCAGTCACTGATTATAACACTCCAAAAAAGGCAATCTCCAGCTTTGATAAAATTACAGAACTATCAATTTGATCAGCCATGCTAGTAAGGTGATGTTGAAGATGAATTTGAACAGACTGAAACCACGAGCAGAAAACAATCGCGGAAGAACAGGCAGGGTTCCGGAGTGGAAGAAGCACAACAGAACAAATAATCAATAACAGGTTTATGTGGGAAAAGTACTCGCAACAACAACAAGAAATATATGTTCATAAAAATGCATTTGACAGATGCATTGTGGGCCACAGTGAAGAAGTACAACTTGGGTCAAAAGTTGACCAATACCATCAAACAACTGTACGCCAAAGATACCAGTGCGGTAAATGCACAAGGTTCTGTGTTTTGTGGGGGACTGGTTCCAGAGAAGGCTGTCTCCTGTCACCCATGCTTTTCAAAATCTACTTATAGCGCATCATGAGCGAAACCCTGGAGAACCACTGTGGGACAGCCAAAATACAAGGGCGTAACATCACCAACCTCCGCTTTGCAGACGACACTGAGGGACTGGCAGGAAAGAAAGACGAGCTTGCCACCTTAGTGAAGACCCTGGATGGAACATCTTGAAATATCTTACAGATTTTACATGGAGATAAACGCTGAGAAGACAAAGCTGATGCAATAGAATGGCAAACAAAACTCAGCAAAGATTAAAGTCAGAGCACAGGAACTGGAAACAGTGAGCCAGTTCAAATATCTTGGTACCATACTCACCGAAGAGTGATCAAGAGCAGAAATTTTGTCATGAGCAGCACAAACAACGGCAGCTACGTCAAAGCTAAGACCCATCTGGAGAGACAAGAATATCTGTCTGAAAACTAAAATCAGACTATTGAGAGCACTAGTCATCTCAGTCGTTTTGTATTAATGTGAGGCCTAGACCTTGACTGCAGAATTACAGCGAATAATTCAGGCACTTGAAACGAGATTCTCCAGAACCATCCTTGGCATCTCTTACATGGACCACATCCCAAATGAAGAAGTGCGTAACATCATCGGCCACAAAGTAGGCCAATATGAAGACCTTTTCACCACCATCAAAAAGAGAAAGCTGAAATGGTATGTCCGTGTCACAAGGGCCAACATTATATCTACAACAGTACTGCAGGGTGGCAGTAGGAAAGGTAGACAGAAAAAAGTGGACTGACAACATATCACAGAATGGACCAGGAAAAGTTTTGCGGAGACACAGGTATTGGCACATAATCGAGGCAAATGGAGGAAACTGGTCAGATGTTCAGCAGCACAGAGCCTAGATGACCACACTAGGTCAAGAGACTGATTATGATGACGATGATAACGACGACGATGACGATGATGATGAGTGTTGTTTGGACTAGTTCAAACTATGAGTGGCAGAAAGTGAAGGTTATCTTGGGTTTAAAAATTTTATAATGACATTCTTTGTGGTGACAGCAATTCCACCTCTGCGAGAGTGGCGAAGGAACGACTTGATGCATTAACCGGCATGTGTTAGATCCGCGCACTTGGCCTCATTGACATATGTTTTAGCTATGTTTCTGTCAGGAAGAAGGCGTCGATATTCTGATCTTTGATAAAATTAACTAGTTCTGTGCGCTTTCCCGGTGGTCCTACTGACTGGGCGTTGAATAATGCAATACGCAGTGGTATCTCTGGAATAGTTGACTCAAAGGTTGACGAATTAATAGGGATTTGCACCAGGGTTCTAATTAACGGCCGCATTTTTTTTTTAAAAAAAACTTTCGCCGGAAAAAGCAAAAGGGAGATCACTGGAATTCTTCTTCCTATTCTACGCCGACCAGCTTTGAAACAACGTTTCTTCTTTCGCATCCGTTTACATTTAAGAAAGGATGAATGTAGTAACAGTTCGTTTAGTCTTTGATCACAATGTAGTATAGTGAGCCAAGGAGTTGTCATTTAAAACAATTAATGAGGGCCCATCATAGCATAAACGGGTTGACATTATGATCACGTGATAGCGGTTTATTCAAGAACAAATGACACAGTAGCAGTGGAGCAAGACAGCTGAGAAATGTTTTAATTGTTCTCGTTTCCAAAACAAGGATATGACGAAACATACGAACTGAACAGCCAAGGCATGATGAAACACAATAATGTAGACGGAGACAAACAACAAGCACATATATCATGAAGAAAAGCTAAAAACCGGAACAGCTTCTTCAAGGACGGTTAAGCAACAGAGGCCATATTTCCGGAAGTTAAAAGTGGGTTAATATTTGTAAAGTGGGAAGGTATTAAATAACCCTCAGCTGGGTGGTAATTTTGCCAAGTAAATACTTTCCAAGATAGGAGATATATACGATTTATGATGTATCTCGATAAGAAGAGATATCGCTTTAATGACTACAACTATAATAAAGGGTACAAAATATGAACAGAAGTGACTTAACCATATGAATATTTGATTCATATTTTAAAAAAAACAATATGTAATGCATATTATTATTATTATTATTATTATTATTATTATTATTATTATTATTATTATTATTATTATTATTATTATTGCAAGTACAATACACATCATTCCTAAGTATAAATGTAAATGTCTGATAATCGTATAAAGTATTATTATGAAATAATTTCTGTGTTTCAAAATCTGATTAAATGTCTAATTTTTTAAAAGTATTATAAAAATAATGGATATTATTTTACAATATTATTTCTGTTTTATTTGTGTTCATCTGGTCAAAAAAGATTTTCACCTATTTTAGTGTTACTTTTTTGCATTTATGTGACTCTTTACCCCCCCCCCCCCCATAATAATAATAATAATAATAATAATAATAATAATAATTATAATAATAATAATAATAATAATAATAATAATAATAATAATAATAATAATAAAAAAATACTACTACTAATAATAATAATAGTAATTCATTTTTAAAATGTAGTCAAAGCACTGACATTATACTTTTTTTTTAAAAACTTTAAATTGTGGCATGTAATAAAAATAGAAAAAGTCTACCGGTTATATTTTTATCATTCTGAGAATTTTGTCACTTGATATGTTGCATGTTTTATTCTAAATTTATTTGATTTCACTGAGCGGGTATCTGTACTTCGGCTGCTCCATCTACTAACAATAGTCCAAGCACCGTTGATGTGTTTAATTTCCAAATTTAAAAAAAATGGTTGCTCTGATTGAATAAAGTTGGGTTAATATTTGTAAGGTGTTAGGGGATTAAAAAATCCTCAGGTGGATGTTAATTTTGCGAGGTAAATACTTTCCAAGAAAGAAGATGTATACGATTCATTAAGTACTCGGGTAGAAGAGTCTTGAGATTGTGACGGTTCTCCACATAAGAGAAACATTTGTCCGGATAAGAACAAAAAGATGGCGCTGTCCATGATTGAAAAGTTGTTTCAGCAAGCAAAGTAAACAATTTACCTGTGGATCTCTCTATGAGAGATTTTTAAGACCCCCTAACCTTGAATTAAAAGCATAAAGTCTTTAGAAAGTGGATATGACAGGAAAGTTTGATTTCCGGGTTGAGTTGCCACCAGTTAGTGTTACGTATTTTAAGGAATCAATCTATATTGATCCGTAATAGAGGCCCCGAGTGGTCTAAAGCTCTGTCCGTTACGGATCACTGCCATCTCACCTCTGTCTGCGTGGGTTCGAGTTTAAGATTCGGCTAATGTAGTTATGTGAGAAAGCTTGCCAATAGCTTCTCGTGGGTCGTTGGTTCTTTCTGGGTGTTTTCCGGGTTTTTCCTCCACCATTAATACTGGCCGCCATGTATAGCCTATATTTTGCTGAAAAATGGCGTTAAACCATAAAAAAAAAAAAAAATTAATCCGTAATGATTATTATAATGTGTCAGTTGCTTTTTAAAGACTCGAATATGTGTTCGTATTTTAGGGCTCTTCAGGCATCCCAACTTTAGGGTAAATTAAAGTGAAATCTCATTTGGCACTGGTGGAAACTGGCTTGTTATCTTTGATGCAATTGTCGAGTTTGGGACCATGTTTTGCAGTTCTGACCATACTATAACCCGATTTAATGTTGTAAATAGATTTAGTGCCTCTTATGAAAAATGTCAACATGCTCAAGAGATTCGTTGAGTATAGTTTTATGAATCTATGGTTTTAAACCTAGTCTCAAATGAGAGCAATAACCGAGACAGTTGGTAAAGTTCAACAAATAATTACAAAAATGAAAGTCTTGTGAATTAAATCTCAAATAGGCCTAAAGGTTCTTACACAAATCTTAATGTATGAAATTCCAATTGAATTTGAAGAAAAAAAATCAATCTTGAATGTGTTCATATGCCTGTAGTCACAAATGTGCTAATGTGCCAATCATCTGAGTTGTGTTGACGTGTCTTTTGATGTTTCACAGTAACATAATCCAAAATTTTCTTTACTAAATTTATTATATTTCCAAATTAATGTTTTTAGTCCAAGAATATTATTGGGCACATAATTCCAGTGAATAATAATTTAAATAAATAAATCCACCCATATTACAAACTGAATACAATGATAACACTGACCTAGGCTGCAATTTTCATTGATATATCCTGTCAACTTAATGGAAAATGTCTTTTTAGGAACTTCTAAGGTAGTAAGGTCAGAATCAAGACTACCTTTACCTTGATCTGAATAATTATTCTTTAACAATAAAGGAATATAGCTGTATATTATGTTGTTTACAAAATAATGTCATTGGACAGGTAGTCCATTAATTTTATTCTGGACAAAGGTCAGTTACAAAATACAGATATGCTTGACAAATAATCATTGACAAAAGCCAACAAACAATGATATAAATATAACAAAAGTTTTTAAGGTTTGAGGGGTGTGTGTGTGTGTGTAAGATCACATGACCCAGAAAAACCATATCTAATGGAGAATAAACTCTAGACCAGTTTCAGATGTGTTTATTAGGTGAAATATATTGCATGCACTGACTGGATGATTCTCAGAAATGAAGTAATGGAATCTATGTATTATGTGGCTTTGAATTTGAATAATTGGCACATCAGCACAATACTTGATACATAGTGCTAATTACATGTTGAGTTCTAAAACATTGCACCATATATCTAAATGTAAATATGTAGTTCTATAAGATAAAATGTAAAGATTATACAATCCTTCAAAAGGCAGATACAATTATAGATGATGGTAAAAGAGTATAAAATCACTAAAATAGTAAATTTGTTTTATCAAAATCATATTCTTTTCAAAAGGCTAAGACTTTCTCTGGTGGTACATTATCATTAATCTTGTTAACTGAGTTCCAATAAAATCTTCTATCTCACAGGGAATACACAACAAAGGCAACAATATTTCACAACATTAAGGACACTTTGCCTGTACAAAGGAAGTGTTCATGTATGTTCATTGCTTTGATGAACTTGGAACATGGATTTAAAATCATGAATTTGTTTTAGGAAAATGATTCTTTTATGTTTTGGGGTTCTGAAATATGTGTTTGTTTATACTATATTACTCTATGGACTAAATCAGTGGTTCAACATCTTCAACACGCTGCTTGGACTAACAATGTGTGTGTGATTTGGAGTTTTTAATGTTACTTTTAAAACATTTCAGTCATATCACTACGATGTTTGTAGTGTGGCAGTTTATAGTGATGTCTAGCACTTGGGCATCATGCTACAGACATGTAGCATGATGTCCCACCCAGTCACATTATCCTGACACCAGGGGAAAGAGTTATCAAAAGAATGGTTTGCCAGACAATTATACTTTAAATGAAGAAGAAAAAAAACAATAACAAAGGTAAAGATCAACTGTTGATGTTGAAGCCTTAAACCCCACCTTTTTATTTTGGATCCATTACTATTGTGATCATTTTGATTTCCAGTATGCATGTTTGTATTATTAATATGGGTCCAGTCATAACCATACTCGTGTCAGTGTTTTGGGTCCCTCCTTCACAGAAGAAAATATTAGGAAACAGATTGGTTTTCTTGTATCATCCAGTAGGATAAATAACACTGTGGCCAAGGTACCTGACTGACAGCAGGCCAATGCAAGACAAATAGCACTTTGACCAATGTGCCCAACAGACAGCAGGTCAATGCAAGATAAAGAGCACTCTGACCAATGTGCCCAACTGACAGCAGGCCATTGCAAGATAAAGAGCACTCTGACCAATGTACCCAACTGACTGCATGCCAATACAAGATAAATAGCACTGTGGCCAAGGTAACCAATTGACCTGCTGTCCATGCAAGATAAAGAGCACTCTGACTAATGTGCCCATCTGACTGCATGCCAATACAAGATAAATAGCACTGTGGCCAAGGTAACCAATTGACAGCAGGTCAATGCAAGATAAATAGCACTCTGACCAATGTGCCCAACTGACAGTAGGCCAGCGCAAGATAGAATTTAATAAAGAAGAATTAACATTATACATGTGCATGAAGAATTTCTGCAGATGCAGATTTGATGAATGCTTGCCATTTTGATTTATTGAATTCTTGCCTTTTGACTTGATAAATTCTTGACTTATTGAATGGATTACTAAGTGGTTAGAGCGTCTGCGTCAGATGTACTATCTGTAGACAGTTGTGGGTTCCAGCTTTGGCCAAGTCATGCCAAAGACTTATAAAATTGGAACTAGCAGTTACTTCACTTGCTGCTCTTCATTAAGAGTTTAGTCTTAGGACTGGTCGACCTGGTGTCAGGATAATGTGACTGGGTGGGACATCAAGCTACATGTCTGTGACTATAAACTGCAGACATAGCAATATGTCTCAGATTGTTAAAACTAAAATCCCCAAACACACATGCATATATACTTTACTCACTTGGCAACATTACAAAGTTAGTGTTAGGGCTGGTCAGCCTGGTGTCAGGATAATGTGACTAGGTGGGACATGATACAACTTGATGTCCCAGTGCTAGACACTACTATAAACTGCTAGACTGTAGACATGATATCAATAGAACTCAGATTGTTAAAACTGCATTGAAAATAAAAATACACACACATACTTGATGAATGATTGCTTCTTTTACATGAATGATGAATGTGCTTTGAAACCCATGTCAGTTGTTTTAAAACTTCTAAATACAGTGTATTTACACATTTATTTCCAGAAATACAACTCCAGACGAGATTGATAGACTGTGTAATGGGATTCTGGATGCAGTGTATAACCCAGATCAGTCTTCTGAGCTGACAGTCCAGCTTCGACAGTTATATCTTGTTCTTCATGCGTCACAGACAGAGCCAAGGTGAACAGTTTTGTGTCATATATTTAATTAAAGGCTGTTGTATTTTGCTCACTTGGTCATGAAAAACTAGTGAACTTTTATATGTTTTCTTATCACGCATTATCAATCTGCTCATAATTTTTATTTATTGCTGAAATAAAAAACAAACAACAAATTGCACATTAATTTACAGGGATCATTTGGCATAGTTTCCTATCAGATTTGTTTAGTGGATGAAGCAGTAGGACTTACTTGGAAATCCCTTCATAAGACAGCTGTCCATTATTATGACATGTTAGTTATAGTCCTTGTTATGTACCATAATCACAGTATAGCAATGTACATGATGTACTTAACCATGGTATAGACAGAGTTGCAGTATGCAGTGAACCACAATATAGACAGAACTGTTATATGAACTGAACCACAGTATAGACATAACTGCAATATGTACTGTACCATGGTATAGACAGAACTGTGATATTTACTGTACCACAGTATAGACAGAACTGTGATATGTACTCTACCACAATATAGACAGAACTGTGATATGCACTGTACCACAGTATAGACAGAACTGTGGTATGTAATGTACCACGGTATAGACAGAACTGTGATATGTACTGTACCATGGTATAGACAGAACTGTGATATGTACTGTACCACAGTATAGACAGAACTGTGGTATGTACTGTACCACGGTATAGACAGAACTGTGATATATAGAATCTATGTTGGGGTTTGGACCGAGACAATGAAATCCCAGTCTAGGGGTTATATTATTTGTCTCCCCACGAGGCATGTCCGAGTGGGGAGACATATAATGTAACCCCGCAGCTGGGATTTCATTGTCTCGGTCCAAACCCCAACGTAGATTATTTTTCTCACCCAATATTATCCTTTAAAGTAAAAAATAACTCTTTAAAAGTGTGTTCCTCGTAATGTTTACATGTTGCGCATGAATACAAATAAGCTAATGAGAGCTGTGGTGTGACCGTTGCGTCCAAAGTACACAGTTCATAAGCGTGAGCAAAGAAAAATAACATAAAACGTAGCATAGTAATGAGGTATTATCACATTAAAAATATGGATCTTATATGAAATTAACAATAAATAGTTATAATTTATTAGAAAGAAACTGTTTTCTTTCATCATTTCCAATTTTGAGTACCCCCCACTCCCGTATTAAAGACCCTCGTCACCCTCCAAATATGCGGACCCCAGAGAATAACAATGTGCTAAACTTTGATTCTTTGAAAATTTATATTTCTATCTTGGAAATATGGCAAGTGATGCAGTGAAATTTGCTTATGGATTAGTGTGTTGAGGGATAAATGATTCCTTCTGGCTGTTAACTGTATTATTTGTCAATAAATATTGCAGGTATATTTAACTGGAGCACATTGGAGATGCTTAACAAAATTATAATAGAGCATGTTTTTCATAACACATTTCTGGCTGTTGCTAAGTTTTCCGTTGTTGTTTAGAGAATTGGGATGGTATGAAGTGTATAGGTATATAGTCTTATGTGCATGGGTCAGTGTTTTCTGATATAGTTCATTTCAAACACCATTGATAATTTTATCCTATCTGTAGCACAGTAAATTTTCATGTCAGCTTCATTAAATGTAGCTAACAGTGTATACAATGTTTCATGCGAAGGGTTTACTAATTCAGTTGCTTCAGCTACATTTAATGATCTGAAAACGTACTGAGCTAGTCCTGCATATAGGATAAACTTGACCATGCTAGTTTGAACGAACTAACATAATATCAAAACCTCGAAATAGTATGCGTGTTTGTATTTGTCTCTTTCAAAATATATTTGTTTTGGTGTGTTTTTAAGACAGATTGACCTTAAGTTACTATGTTTTGGTTATATATTATTTGTTGTTGTTGTTTTATTTGAGAAAAACTATGGCATAGCAGAAGACAAGAAGGTTTTTTTTTTTGTTAAAAGTAGTTCTCAGCGCGTGGACACCATGACTGAGACGATTAGTCTGAGATGACTAGACTGAGATAAGAAAAGTAAGGTTAGCAAAACAGCTCTATTTCTCTGTTGCTTGGGTGAGAAATGTACTGTACCACAGTATAGACAGAACTGTGATATGTACTGTACCACAGTATAGACAGAACTGTGATATGTACTGTACCACTGTATAGACAGAACTGTGATATGTACTGTACCACAGTATAGACAGAACTGTGATATGTACTGTACCACTGTATAGACAGAACTGTGATATGTACTGTACCACAGTATAGACAGAACTGTGGTATGTACTGTACCACTGTATAGACAGAACTGTGGTATGTACTGTACCACTGTATAAACAGAACTGTGGTATGTACTGTACCACTGTATAGACAGAACTGTGGTATGTACTGTACCACTGTATAGACAGAACTGTGGTATGTACTGTACCACTGTATAGACAGAACTGTGGTATGTACTGTACCGCTGTATAGACAGAACTGTGGTATGTACTGTGCCACAGTATAGACAGAACTGTGATATGTACTGTACCACTGTATAGACAGAACTGTGGTATGTACTGTACCACTGTATAGACATAACTGTGGTATGTACTGTACCGTACTAAAGTGAGAATGATTAAGAGTTTGATGAATACTTGTATGTATGTCTCTTGTATGGGTGGGAGTGTCATGATGGAGATGGGACATTTAGAAGGGAATAAATAAAATGCCAATGAAAAGTTAAATAAAAAAATAACTTTATCTTATGTAAATTATAGTTTACCTGCTTGGTATTTGTGCAGTTTTGTCACATAATAATGTTTTCTAAAAGAATACAGATATAATGCTAAGCTTCATTATAGTTTTTTTTCTTTCAATCCATATCATGTTTGATAGACCAGTTAATGTAAAGTAGTTAAATTTTGGTTATGTGGTCCACATTTTATCCTAACTCATGAGAGCAATACTTTTTGGTTTGATAAAGTATAATATGTAGGTCACTGAGGCCATTTTCATCTTTTTCATCACAGTTTGTGACTATCCACTGCAAAATCTGTCATCTTTACTTGAAATGACTGTATCAAGTACACTGACTGTGGCTGGTCAGTTTATTCTAGAATGATGTCATACTTAACAGCAAACCGAGCCTTAGTCAAAGGATGTAATGAAGGTCTTCTCTGGTTCTTTCTCCTCCAAAATATACTGGCTGCCATATGTGAGCTGTGTCTCATTTAGAGTTGAAATGATAACACTCTCTTGTCGATTGTGGGATTTATTGAAAGATGAAATGGTATGAAATAAACCAGGCATGAAGGGTATAATTTTTCCAAATTATATTCAATCCCTAGTCTTTCACTTGTGTGAAAGAAAGTGCTCTTCATGGCTCGTACTTCTTGTAGTGATGTCCATCTCAAGAACTAGAGAAGGAATGCCAGAAGCTTTTTGTTAGTTTGGCAGTGAATTGATTTTTTTACAAATGTAGCACAAGAATCATGCACCGCAATCGATCACTCACTTGCTCACTCATGACAAACATGCACATTAGTTCCTAACATGACACGTGGGCCATATAATCACTCCCTTCATGTAAATGTCTCCTGACATTTAGCAAATTTGTGCTTGTCGCATAAAAAGTACAATAACAATAACCTTTCGGAAGTCCTTTGAAAAAAAAAAATATTGATCATACCTATGATTACAAATACAGAACTTACCAAGTTTACTCTCCCTGCAGACAATCCAAAAAACCCGAAATTGGGACTACAACTAATCATTTAAAAAATAATTATTGAATTGTCATCCTCAAATATCTTGCTATCTAAGTTTCGACTCTTTCAACTTTTAGCCATACTGGGCCTTGTTCTTACTTGTAGCCATCATGAAGAGAGCCCTAAAATATTGCTTGTATATGTAACCACTGCAAACAAATTGTATGACAGTGAATCGTTTTATAACCAGGATTCAGGAAAAAATTAAACTATTTACCAATACTAAAATAATCAATTATGGCATAAGTCTTCAAAGTGGATATCTATATCAATACAAAATTGATTTACGTATCAAAATATGCTGGCAATTCTAAATAGCTAAAACCGCCAAATATCAAGTGCAGTCTTATACATATAATAACCCATAATAATAGTATTCGGCACATGACTTATAACCCAAAGCATAAATGTAAACAGTATTATCACCTAGCTTTCTGCTACTTTCACTTGGGTGTTGAAGTGCTGTAGAGTTTTGTGAGTGGGGTTTAAAGCATAGTAGTGTGTTAGATAAGGAGGTCAGAGAACTGTCAAGTCAACAACACCTCACACAGTGATCTATAAAACCATCATGGTGGTGAGATAATAATATAATTATAATTCACACCAACCTTTTTATTTTGCAATAAACTAAACTGACCTACTATCAACAGTGTAAACAGAAAGTAAAACATATGCATTTTCATGGTAGTAGCTATAAATGTCTTTGCAATGTCCGTTGAATTAACACAAAATTATATTTGGGTAACAAGTCCTTGCATCTGCTAAAGATTATGACTTCGCATGTTATAAAAAAATATGTCAACAGGCCAAATCCATGACAATGACCTAAACCTTGATTTGACATAGTAATTTCTATGTCGCATCTAACAAGTGGGTCGAACTGTGCTGCATACATGTCAACCATTGTGCTTTTGGCGTAATCATTACGCCTTACGCGTAACTGTATATGATTATGCTTTTTCTGGATATCCACCTTCCCAAGAAATCTATTATTTATTTTCTCGTTTTTATTAACATTCAATTAATTTCACATACTGTAGTTTAGAAAAGATGGCTTCTATGTAACTTTAATATCAGAGTACGCTTGTCCAAGGACTTTCCTAACAGTATCATTTTCTATTTATAGCAGCTTTCGACCTCATATTCTATTTTTAGCAGCTGTATTGCTTAGTGAGGAGAGAACAGGCTGGTTTTCTAATTTGAATCTTTATGTGCAGATTCTTTGCTCTAATTCATATTTGATGGAGAACCAGTCTTAGGTATTTGGCCATAAAAAGTATATTTTATTTTAGTAGATGCATATATGAGTGCAAAAATATCACCTTTTAAATAATTTCACAGATGGATTAGAAAAAGGTAAAAAAAATAAATGAAACAAAATAATAGCAGAATCTTCTAATTATGAAGACATGAGGGCAGCATCATGTGACGTCTATTACAGGTAGTGTGGAAAGATTTTTAATATTTGGCATATCCAGGTTGGCCATCTTGTTTTCTGCAGAATATCAGAAATACTTTTAACACTGCAATTAAAATGAAGAAATAAGCTATCTTGAATTCTTAGAAATTATTTACAGCAAGTAGAATGCCTTCCTTCTTGCTGGTAAGTAAATCTATTTCAGAGTTCAGGTGGACATGCTTGCTGCCTTGGAATTTGTCCCTTTCCTTATTATCTTTCTTCTTCTGCTTTTACATTACTTCATACTTAATGCCTTGATCAACATCTCCCATTGATTTATGAATCATGAATTGATAGGCTACATACATGGCAACAGTGGCCCCGGGAAAATATTCTCACAGTTGTTTTGCTGGTCAAGAATCACATTGTCATACACAACAAGATTATTACTCTCCAGATCAAGATCCTCAATGGCAGGGGCTTCATCGATTTTGGAAAAGAACTCAATAGTTGATGAAGAAGACATCTTAGATAACACAATCACTTTCGTGAAATCCTTGAGTATAGGGCCGATCATCAACAGCAGATGGTGCAGTATAGACAGAACTATGATATGTACAACTGATGACACATTAACTATTGCATGATTAGATTCAGCAACAGTTAGGTTTTCTTCGATATGGCCAGACTACTAAAAATTATGCAAATCACCATGTCTGGGTTGTCGAGGATTTGTCTGCAGTGACAGTAAATTCTTTTCTCTTGTGATGCTATGTTGAACATCTGTTGTTGTATAACTTCATCATGCCTTCATATAATATATGATGCAACTGCAAATCCAACACTGGTTAGGTCATGTAATGACTGGGCTGCAATCACTGGAATTTGATTCTTTACTGATTATATATATTTTAATTGTCTGTGTGCTTGTCCATCTGTATGTATGTCCATCTACACCCAAGATTGAGCTGGTTCATGGTCCAAATACATGTACTTCTATATAATGTAAAAATCATTGTTTAATTGAAAATGTTTTGTATTATTGTTTTTTTCTTTACCAGGGTTAGAAACTGCAATCGCTTCAATCTGGGCTATTATCTCATTGATTTCTGTGTCATTTTCAATGGTGTTGGTGTAGTCCAGTGTATTTATAATCATAGGTTGATTTACTCTTTATTTGCTCATGTGATAATACATGCAGACATGGTCAGCAAAGGTGATTACATGACTTTACTCCAATACTACATTTATGAAATGGTTGAGCACCTAGACCAACACATAATGCAAGTAAACATGATATATAGTGGCATGTTCTTGTACAGTATTAAATCATTATATTAATGCTGAGGGCATATCTCTCATTTTGGTGATTTCTTTTGCCTTTGCTAGTCATTCCAGTATCCTTGATGTTTTTTCTGAATGTTTTGATGTCTTCACAAGTAATTTGTTTGCTGTATGACTTGGTCAGGATCAGTGAGTTATAGTTTTCTTGCACAATATAATCTGTTATACAAGTGAGTCTGTCAAATACTAACATTGGATTGAAGTTAGAGCCATAAGACTGACAAAAATCTGGTTAGAGAAATTTTATTCGTGCTTCAGTTAAATTTTAGAAAATGGTTTGAAACAAGTTGTGCATATTGCAATATGCATATCATTTTAATAAAGAAAACTAAATATAAAATATACTTGACTCATAAAGACCAAAAATATCTTAAACATTTCATGATTGTACCTTTGAGAGTACTGTAGCAAAATTAATTTCTCATCAAGCTTGAATAATGTAGTATTTATTGTTTTCAGTGTTCCTGTTCAATTTATATTGAGACTTCTAGCTGCTGTTCCACTGACTGACAAGAGTAGAATCAAAGAATGTCTTCTGTGCAGAAGGATACTGATGGAGTTAATTCCCTTTCATTCAGAAGATAGTGCCTCACCAGATGGCAGTGAAAGCAAACAGACAGCTACAGAGCCATCAAAACTTTTACTGCATGCTTTACAGGTGAAAGTTTTTTTTTTGTTTGTTTCTGTTTCATTTAAATTTAATAATTCATCCAATAATTTGTGCATTTTCACAATGTAGTTTGCTCATTAAGTACATGAAGTATGAGATACATTGGGTATGAGATACATATGGTATGAGGGACATTGGGTATGAGGGACTTTGGGCATGAGGTATGTTGGGAGGAGGGACTTTGGGCATGAGCTACATTGGGTATAAGGTGCATTGGGCATGAGGCATGTTATGTATGAGGGACATTGGGCACAGGGTATGTTGGCTATGAGGTGCATTCTTGAATTTTTTGAATTTTATGTTTTTTATTTCAGGGAAAGCAACTAGGCTGCCTATCCAAGCATTTAGCACAGGCTGTATGGTAAAATATTTTATTGTTTTTTTTTATTTGTGTTTTGGAAAAAATATTTCTAAGTTAATGTAGCCTATGCAAATTCCCAAGCGAATCTCTGAGTACTTATTTTTGCTGTTGCTAAATCATAGGGTAGATCCTGAATAACTAAAATGAGAAAGAGAAGTAACCCATATTTATTAAGAACGATTTAAAAAATCTACTGCAAATAAATTTACTTTGTAAAATTGCTCTGTCGTAAATAAGTTTTTGTCCGTTACTTTATACACTTGTTTATTAGTTGAATCCAAACAACTTAGATCCTGATATGCTGGATCATTATATAATGGCTGATCAGGGTTTCTGTTGTTTACTGGATCATTATATAATGGCTGATCAGGGTTTCTGTTGTTTACTGGATCATTATATAATGGCTGATCAGGGTTTCTGTTGTTTACTGGTGACTTATTACAAACTGCACAGCCATCTGTTACTCCGATATACTGTTAGCAAGAGAAACCACAGAGGTTTATAACACATTACAGAGAGATACAATGACTAAACTGCATGAAATGCCATTTGATATGTGTATAATGAATATTAGTGACTGTGTTGTTATACCATCACATGTGCAGTTGGTGAGAGAAACTTCACAAGAAACAGGAATTCATAGATTTAAGCAGACTGATGTCATAGGTGTAGTTGGTACAATTGTTTTAGTTGATTCTAAAACATTCAATGAATGGATCTATATTGACACACAGGATAAGGCTTTTGATTGTGGAAATTTCATACCTGCGTCTGTGCAGCTTGACTTCTAGGCAAGCATATGTGGTACTTCCTGCAACATTATTATGGAGAATATCCTTTCACCTTATGAAGGAGGGAACAGTTTAACATGCATAGTTTTGTACAACTGTCAGACTTTTAATCTCATACATTTTTTTAAAAAAAAATCATAAAAGCATCAGAAAGCTTAAGAAGAAATGTATCCATTTCATATATAAAAAACAATACTCATCAGTTATCATGATCACAATACACAAAGTCTGATTAATAACACTAAAAATAGATAAATTTCCAGTAATGTTTACAGACCCAGGGACACTAAGATCATGGTACATGTAAAACAAAATACCAGGGAGATTATCTGTATGATGCTGTAATAGTTGAACTTAACATAATTCAGTTGATATTTTCTTAATAGTTGCAGCATAAAAAAATGATTAAAATATTGCTGTAATTGATATAAAGTGATCAGTCATCACTTTCCTTCATTCACAGCATGTTTAAACAAACATTATCTTATCTTGCAATTACTAATGTTGGGTTATTATTTATGTAATAATTTCAGGAAATGCATACCCTGCTTAATAAATAACAAAAATGTGAAAACTGTTTTAATGAGTTAGATTTTCAGTGCTTAGTTACCTCACCTACTATTATATCTGTTTCATTATGTTATAAATAGATACTGTAAATCCCCGATTTATCTGTATATTGTATTCCTTAGAAACTGCATATGTTGAATTTATGCAATTCGAGGTGAATATGCCCAAGGAAATATTTAAAAAAATGAGGGGTTATGTTCCTCAAACATGCATTTATGACACCAAAGATACCATAAAACTTGTTCAACCAATATGTGCTTTAAATCTATCAAACCATTTCAAACATGAAATGATTTTGCTTCATCATTGTCACATTCTAACATTTCATTAATGCTGTGCGCCTTTATTTGAATCACATTGGTCAAAAGCAGTACATATTTTTTCTGTTGCTTAATGCATGTTGTAACCATGTATTCCAAGATAGCATACCCAGTTCATGAATCATAGGCAGCAGATAAATGTGTAACATGACTCCATAATTTTCTCCTCAATGTCACTAGTTGTATGGAGAGTTCACTCAATGAGCCCTGTAGCACACATAATTTCTGATATATCACAATACGTTGCTGATAAAGATCTTTGCATTGATGAGAGCAAACTAAATTAGAATTTACTATGTGCTATAAATTGGTTTACAGAAAACCCAGTCAATGTTTATCCACTCATTACAATAAAGACCAACTGTAGAGAATTGAATATTGACGTAAATGGTACAAAATAGAAACTTTTAAATGTGCGAAGCTTTTCAATATCATTATCATGTTAACATGTCAAACTGAAACAAGGGAGGCAACTATTTTAAAGAACATTAGCAAGTTGGAGAGAAAAATTATTGAATTTAGTTGTATGAAATACTTTCAAACTGTCATCCAAATATTGATAATATTAAAATTATCATGCTATATGCCTGTGTGAAATATTTTTTGACAGTTGGCTAACTAGTGAAGGAGTTGACTTAGACACACAGAGGAGAGCTTTCTTCTTCCTAGTCAGTGTTTCACTTCTTCACTCCAGTCAAGTCAATACAGGTAAACTGAACATTTTCTTTCAAATTTATCCTTTTATTAATGCTATATTTTAGTGATTTGTATTATTACTTTGCTTACATACAACCAGGAAGTGTAAACATTTCCCAGACATTTTCATCTGAAAAAAGTTTAAGAGATCAACCACTTCTTTTGCAACTTTTTTCTATAAATACTGTATTTAAATCCTAAAAGTTAAATAGAAGATTTTGTATTAATCAACACCTTTTAGAAGAAGTGTACAAATATTGATTAAGTTATGAATACTAATATTTTCATACTTATTTGTATATAAAATATTTTTCATTTCAATTTAATTCAAATGATTTTACTAGGTTTTTGCTTGTAAATTGTAAAGCAGTAAACAAAATTCTTGACTTATCTTTGCACATTACCTTTTATATCCACAGATCAGGTGAAAACAGTCAGTGATCAGATGTCATCCTGGTTAATGAATGCCAGCCTGTGTCAGGCCCCAATCCCATATACATTCAATCCATTCAAGAAGGACCAAAATTATCCAGTCACAGAAGTGGATGGCAACCCAGCTACCAATTTCTTCACAGTCCTGAATATTGGTTGGTGGAATTAGTGAATTATCTGAGTTTTAACATGCAGTTGTTATTTATTTCTCCTTTGAATACGTTCCCCAATCACATTACTTTAGGGATATTAGCCTGCTACCTCGCGAATCCAGCCCTACCAAAAGACGAAAATTCGTCTTTCCTGTCTATGTCATATAGACAAAGGGCAATAACTCTTGCCCATTACCTCCCCTTGCCGCCCGTTAGGTGTCGCTTCTTAAGTTTTTTAGCTTCGCTGTACGCGAAAACACGTACAATTAGACCTCCAATGAATACAAGCCATCTTAGTGTAAATTCTGACCATCCGAAGTTAAATTTGGAATTACTGTGTTGGATAATCATTCCTCTACAGGTCGTATACATTATTTTACAATATTTTCCAATTTGAGTGACTTTGTCACCTTTTCTAGACTTCGGACCAGGCTGCAACGTGGTCAAAGCACGCTTATGGTGGTACTAGCATGTAATACATGTAGCACTCAATAATTTCGCTTATTCCGTATGTAACGTTTACGATATTAGCGACTAATAACGTGCTGCATTGATAATGTGTGCTTTATTTATCTTCTTTGACGTTTCAGTAGACTTCAAAAAAGTCTTTGAACGACCAATTTGCGACTTTAATGGCGAACTTCGTCTTGTAGTCACGAGTTCACGCAACACTTAATCATTTCGCTTCCTCCGTTAGTTACGGTTATGGAATAGCGACTTAATAGCGTACTGAATTTTTAATTTGTGCTTTGTTTATCTTTTTCTCCGTTTCAGTAGACTTCGTCTCTGAACGACCAGTTGCGACTATTAATGGCGGAATTTCGTGTTGTAGTCACAAGTTCACGCGACACTAAATCATTTCGCTTCCTCCGTTAGTTACGGTTATGGTAATAGCGACTTAATAGCGTGCTGAATTGCTAATTGTGCTTTGTTTATCATCTTTTTCGTTTCAATAGACTTCGTCTTGAACGAACCATTGCAACACGCTCACGGCGATAACTAGTGTTGTCATTAAGAGTTAACATGGCACGGAATAATTTGACTACTCCGTTAATAACGGTTATAGTATTATCGAATTAATAATATGCTGAATTTTTTAATTTGTGCTTTGTTCTCTTCTTTTGTCGTTTCAGTAAGCAAAGTCGACAACGAAGGCATGAATGGCAAAATGGGTGTTGGCAATGTGGATATGGAGGAAATTATGTTGACATGGTTTAGGCTGCCCAGTGGGTGTAAATTTCACCGCAGATCCGTACATGGCTTTCGGGCCTGTAAGTCCGGACGCATGGAGTCTATGCTGGATCAATTGGATCCATTTTAATATGCACTTTCACCGGCCTTCCAGCTGTCAGTCCAGCCGACACCGTCAGTTCAGCCGGCACTTCAGCAGGCAAACCGGCATTAACCGTCCATCCGGCACCGTCCGTTCAGCCCAAATGGCACCGGACGGCCAGCCGACCTTCCAGCTTGCATCAACAGGCACCGGCCGTTCAGCCCAAATGGCACCGGCCGGCCAGCCGACCTTCCAGCCTGCGTCGACAGGCACCGGCCGTCCATCCGGCAACGACCGTTCAGCCCAAATGGCACCGGTTGTCCAGCCGACCTTCCAGCCGGCATCAACCGGCACCGGCCGTCCATCCGGCAACGACCGTTCAGCCCAATTGGCACCGGTCGTCCAGCCGACCTACCAGCCGGTATCAACCGACACCGGCCGTCCATCCGGCAACGACCGTTCAGCCCAAATGGCACCGGTCGTCCAGCCAACCTTCCAGCCGGCATCAACCTGCACCGGCCGTCCATCCGGCAGCGACCGTTCAGCCCAAATGGCACCGGTCGTCCAGCCGACCTTCCAGCCGGCATCAACCGGCACCGGCCGACCATCCGGCAACGACCGTTAAGCCCAAATGGCACCGGTCTTCCAGCCGGCATCAACCTGCACCGGCTGTACATCGGATTTACGGAGATTATAGTGATGTACCCATCAGTCAATCTACACTACTGGTTACATATCACTACCATGAGAGAAATGTTATAGATGAATCTCCCTCCAATCAGACCATTCGAGAGGCAGGTGCCGGTCATAGCCGGACCTTCGCCGACATTCCGGCCGACCATATACCAGACAAATTAGTCGGTATTACCGGTGTACACCTCCCGTCATGTCAAATACGTGACGGTGTGATTTTAAAACAAGGGAGAATTAGTGACATTATCAGAGGTGACGGAATTGAGTTATCTTGCCACTTGGTATGCGCTACCCAGATATGACAGCTTTACCAGAACAGGTCTTTCAGGCCGACCATCCGCCAGTTCAATCAGCCGGCAGTGCCGGCCGTCCATATGTTCACGGCTTCTCCACAAGGGAGATTTAGTGAAAGTGTCAATTATGACAGAATTGCGTCATCTAAGTCACCTTGTATGCTGTACAGATATGCAAGCTGTACCAGAACCAACATTCCCTCTGAGCGAATGGTAGATGGGCGCGCAGTGCTGGACGCACTACATAAGCATTATGTAATTGTTATTACCTTACAGTCGGCACCATCCGGCACCGGGCGTCCATCCGGCAATGACCGTTCAGCCCATATGGCACCGGTCATCCAGCAGATCTTCCAGCCGGCACTAACCGGCACCGGGCGATCCGGCAATGACCGTTCAGCCCATATGGCACCGGTCGTCCAGCCAAGCTTTCAGCCGACACTTGCCGGCACTGACCGTTCATCCGGCTCCGGCCGTCCAGCCCAACAGGCACCGGTCGTCCAACCGTATGGAGATTTTAGTCTTATACCAGTCCATCCGACTATACCGCTGTACCAGCACGGGGACTTTTATCATACCGCAATCCGCACAAATCGGATTGACGAAGATTCTAATGATGTCAATCCGTACTACCGGTTACATATCACTACCATGACACAGATAGTTGGCGAGGAATCTCTATATCCAACCCGACCATTCGAGCGGTCGGTGCCGGTCATAGCCGGCCCGTCGCAGTCATTCAGGCCAAACATATGCCAATCAATTCATTCGGCATTGCCGGCCGTCCATAGGCTAACAGCTCATCCACAAGGGAGAGTGAATGCCTTTATCAGAGATGATGGAATCGAGTCATCTATGCCACCTGGTATGCATTACCCCGATATGGATGCTTTACCAGAGCAAGATTATGGACATAGTGAGTGCGATGAGTCGCAGGCAAATCAGCGGTATGCAGATCCAACTATGGAACGGACTGAGTTCAGCTTCAAAGCCGCAGTGGAGGAAATTTATAGGGTGTTGGCCCCTTCAGAATGCCCTCCACCTCCTGCTGCCATTACCGACTATAAGGTTAGAGCGTCGGTCGATCTGGATGAGGGGGAAGAGACTCTATCCTTCCGCCTCCTTCCCCAGTCGACAAAATTAAGGAAATTAATGACCGTCTGTCGACACGTATAGGGGATCCAGGAATTGCTAAGGTTTTTCTTTTCTGAAAGCCAAGTACCAGCGTCGTTTTCAGGTCGATGGTACAAAACTCACTCCGGTGCGTTCAGTACTGAGGTCCCGGCTCTGGATAAAAATATGGCAGCAGTCCATATGTCTGCTCCATTGTCTTATAAAGTGGACTAAACGGTGTTCAATGCCAAGTCCAAGCTGGTTCGAAATGTAGTCGCTACGTCTTCACTGTTAGATCTAGCCTCCTTAGCCATTTTCAGGATCGCTGATAAATCTGGCAATGAACATGCTTGGGATTCGACAGCCCGGTTAGCTAGGGTTCTTAACAGGGCAGCTCACCATTCCATGGCCAATGCGCTGACTGCTTCTGCCAACCTAGACCTGATACGTCGTGACGCATGTCTGAAGGGCACGTCGCTTAAACCCCATCATATGCTGGCTAGATATGACCGACGCACATTTCACGTCCCTATCCCACGAGTTGCGGACATTCTCCGTTGTGCTTGTCGGGACTAGGCTTATCAGTTCCATGTCATACCTTTTGGCCTAAATTTAAGCCCTTGGGCTAGTACCAAGGTTATGGATTACGTCGTCACCCTGTTCCGCTCGACTTCATCTATTGCGTCGGCAGTATATTTGGACGACATCCTCCAGTAACATCTGTCAAGTTCTACTCTGCTCAAAGGCAGAAACGATCTTATATCACTTTACGTCATATAGGCTTTCTCGTGAACTGGATAAAGTCTGATCTCTGTCCAATCCGGATTTTGGTCCATCTGGGTGTGGAGTTTCTCCCGATCTTAATCTGGTAAGGCTTCTTCGAGTTTGCGATCATCCAGATAATTGCACTCGTAGAGTCCGTTTCCGACAGGATGCGCATTTTAGCGAGAGAGTTGCAGATCCTCGGATTATTCAATGCGGCAGCAGACTTGATCCCTCTCAGCCGTCCTTTTAGGCGCCCTTTACAAAGGACTTTGCTAGCGTAATTGCGCCATTTTCAAGTCCCTTCGATCCCAGAAAACAGTCATGCTCACGCCAGAGATACGATCATTCTTGAGTCAATGGCACAACCCCTGTAGGCTGTCCACAGGGATTACTCTGGAGATACCCCAAGGGGATAACGGTATGTTCCGCCACTAATACCTACGGTTGGGGTGCCCACCTGTTGCCGGACTTAGATACTGTCAGCGGCACGTGGGTGCCAGGGGCGAGCCCTTTCCACATCAACCTTTCAGAAATAACGGCTGTCATCAATGCCTTTCATTTCGGGCAGGATCAACTCTTATTAAAAACTGCCCTCATTATGTCAGACAACATTGTGGTGGTGCCTTGCCTCAAAACAAGGGGACACCAATCACCAGACCTGTGCAATCTGAACTGGCAGTTTCTACATTGGTTCGACAATCTCCACCTCAATGTACAATTCAGACACACAGAATGGTCACTCCATCAATCGGACTTTCTTCCAATCGACACACTTTGGAGACGTCCGATGATTGATCTTTTGCAACAAGGTGGAATAGCAAATTCTCCACCTTTCATCTCACAGGTTCCAGACCCAGAAGCTTGGGTCGTGGATGCTCGATCAATCACCTGGGAAGGGTTGTGGTCATTCTCCTACCCTCCCACGGTCTTGGTACTGGAATTAATCCAGAAGTTAAGGGGTCAGAATTGTCAGATGGTTCTGATTACCCTTCTCAGATGGAACAACTACTGGGTCTCCGATCTACTCAATCTAGGCGATAGATCTACCCAGGAAGATTACAGTCAGCACAAGTATTCACAAGCAACCGCGGCCAGGGGTGTTCCACCCCTGTCCGGACCGTCTTTTTGTTCAAGCTTGGCTCTTGTCCAGACAGCCTTGCAAGACAAACAATTTAAATCTTTGATTGCGGAGAGAATCTCGAGAGCAAGAAGGCCCTCTACTCTGAAGGTTTACGAGGGCAAGTGGCATGTTTTCAGAGACTGGTACCATATCATTCACATTGTTCCTCTGAGTGTCACAATCCCTCAACTGGCCAACTTTTCTCTGGCTTTTCAAGGAGAAACATCTGGCTCCAGTTATTCTCAAATGTTACCGCTCCATGATATCAGACACATTCCGCCATTCTGGTACATGTGCTATCAGCCATGACAAAGATTTGTCAGATCTTTTAGACATTTAAAAAAAAAAAAAAAAAAAAAAAAAAAAAATTCAATCGACTTATATCCCTCACCCTGTTTCCAAATGGAATCTGTCCTGGGTTTTAACATGACTCAATTCAGACAGTATTGAGTCTTTAACCCACGATTAGTTAAAGCTACTATCATACAAATTGGGTTTCTTGATAGCCTTAGCTTCAGCATGCAGGGTGAGCGAGTTACATGTCCTTTCTAGTGACCCGAACTCTCTTCCGTTCCGATCAGAGGGTTTGATGGTCCTCTTGACGCAGCCAGGCTTCGTAGTCCAAAATAGATTACCATACATTGGGGATCAACGAGTCGTCATTAGCTCGCTTTCTTTATAGATAAGTCAGGATCAACAGCCATGTAAGATCCTGTTTGGGCACTCTAGCACCATTTCAATGCATAGAGGTGAGTCAGGTCACATACAAGCACCTCTTTTTTTTTCTGGTGATAGCTGGGATAGGAGACATCACCATTCAAGCCCTTGCTTCATGGCTGTAGTGGGTTATACGCTCGGCGTACTCTGAGAATTCGCAAATCAGTCACCTTATAGAAGCTGTTGGCTGACATGCAGAGTCAACCTTCTACAGTTTTATCTTCAAGTTTGTACTCGCAGAGGCAAACATTGATTCTAGTAGGTCCGGTGTTGGGCAGCCCAGACGCCCACCAGACTCATGTGCGACAATCAGCACAGCCTATTAGCTTCGCTGGATTCGCCAGATAAATTTTCGTAGGTAAGAAGATTTCAATATCTATCTTCTTAACCGTATAAAGGGTCACATATCACGTGACCCTGGGCTGTGTTGCTGATTGAAAATTAGGAGACCGGGTTATCATTAACATGGGGAATCCAACCATCATTCCCTAGAGGATACCCGGGGTGGAGGTCGGATGCTCCGCATTCCCTCCTCCTATTACTTATTCTCCTAAAGTAATGTGATCGGGGAACGTATTCAAAGGAGAAAGCAAATTTTGTAGTAAATTATGTTTCTCCGAGAATACTTACCCGATCACATTACTAAGAAACCCTCCCAACCACCCCGCCATGCGAGCATCCTCGTGTTTTATATACCGCTCAGCTTAAAAACTAAAGAAGCGACACCTAGCGGGCGGCAAGGGGAGGTAAGGGGCAAGAGTTATTGACCTTTGTCTATATGACATAGACAGGAAAGACGAATTTTCGTCTTTTGGTAGGGCTGGATTCGCGAGGTAGCAGGCTAATATCCCTAAAGTAATGTGATTGGGTAAGTATTCTCGGAGAAACATAATTTACTACAAAATTTGCTGTCTCTCATTTCATTTGTAATGAAAGCCCAGTATTTATCCTTAAAACAATTTTCATGTGTAAGATCTAATTGTAAAGGTAAAAATATATCATAATCTAACATAACAACATGCTTGAAATAAGTGCCTTCCAAAAATGTCATTCTTGGTAAACTGTTATAACATTTAACATTTTATCTTGGGGGTTTTGTGTGCCCCCCTCCCAGTCTGAAAATAGTAATTACCTTATAAACAAGCATTATTTTGAATGCACTGCTAATTTAACTAATTTGTGTGGATCTATAGTTTTATTTGAAAAATAAATAACAACTGAACTTTTGCATGCATCAACATACACTTCAATGCTCAAATTACCTTTAAAACTTTGGTAGCCATAAGGCCACCTACTTTAAATTTTGAGTGGTCATATGAAAGTTAATTTTGCTTAGTACTAATAATTTGGTTCCCATTGAAATTAAAAAAACAGAAATCATTTGAATGCAGAGTTCTGATAGAAAATGATTTAAAATGACATTTTTAGTTAAGACAAATTTAAGAATAATTATAAATAATGCATCAGGTTATTTTTTATGATAGGTAAATTAATTAGTATAATAGTTCTCTTAAGAGTAATCCTTAGGCTGATATTAACCATAGAAAGTTTATTTCATTGTATTCTAAAACCATTAAGCTATACTTTGCATGACATCATATTCATTGATAAAGTGCATTATGCAGTGGCAGATCTGGTTCTATTCAGTTTACAGTTGGACTCATCTGATAAGTGAGTATATACAGTTTGTAACTGCATTCTCAAGCATGTTGAAATCCATTAATAATATTAATGTCTTTTAAATTTTGTTTGCAAGAAAATTCCAGTAGCAGAGTCCAGGGTGTTTAAGTTTTCTTGGGGCAAATTTGTCTTCTGTTTGATCTGTTTAAATATGCGAGTATGAAACATTAGGTGTCTAGGCTATCAAAGAGTCCAAGGAATTGTAAAGGAATAGGTGAAATTGCAACAGCCAAGCCTGAGTTGGTTGAAAGATTATTAGTGCATTATTATAACTTGAATCAGTTGAGTAATTACATGTGTGTGTGTTCTTTGAAACCTTGCTTTAGTAAACATGTTTGAGAATAGTAGTTTAAATCCTTCCATACTGTAAATTGTATAACCAATTATCCTCATTACAGGACAATATTACACCAATGACCAGCTGCTGAATATTTACACCTTTTCCATGCTGTATCAGTGGCTGTCTCAGGCATCCAGAAAATCAAGGACAGAGAACTCAATTACAGATACCACTGAAGGGAATTCCCAACAATTTGATAAGTTTACTCTAAGGAAAATCTTTGATACCCTTGTGGGGAGAAGTATTGACTATGCATTCCGTGTTCTTGATCAATGTGAAAGAAGTAAGTGGATGACCTTAGACATTGAGTTGTAATTATATTAGATAAATCTCGAATGGAATATGCAGTGAAATGTAGTAATGCCTGTATTATAGACCGGACAATGAATTGGTTACATATGCAATTAATGTATGTCTTAATTTAAATTTTATTTTTTTTTGTTAAATTTAAATTTTGTACCTTTCTGACTTTATATTAAATGTAATGCTCCCACTGTACATATGACTGATGCAAAGCAGAATCTTTTAAATAGCACTGCCATTTTTATTTTCAGAGCCCAAAGTACCATCTGATGCAGAACTGCAGATTGCTGTAAGTCTTGTATCTAATGGCATTTTACCTTTCTCAGCTTATTCTAGGATCAAGATTATAACATTCTCAAGTTATATATTTTCAAAATTGTCCTAAAGGTCACCTGCATTCAATGGTTATGTCTTTTTTTATATATAGTGACCATTCTAATCCCCCCCTTGCAAATTTCCTATATTAATGATGTCATGTAATCAGTGCCCTATTCTCTGTGGCTTGCAGCCAGGTGTTTCTTAACCAAGTAGTGGTTTCACTCTGCCTTCTCTGGTCACTTGATCATATCAGTGGTGATCACTTCAAATACGTATATTTAACTTATTCTGATTGATGAGAAAAGCATGGTCTATATAAAGGTACATTGCATGAATTGATGTACAATAAACCCATCATTGACACATACTCTATTATTGACAAATCTAACTTTCTCCAAGTCTCTTATCTGTAAGCAGATTAAATAAATAAAGATTATAATAGTCTTAATTTATGAGACAATAAGTAATTTCTTATTGATTTCATGCAGGTGTAATTTGATGTAACATTGTTTAAGTTTGCTAGGGCTTCTGGTAAACAGCTACCCTATGCCGCAATGCAGGGTGATGGCGATTTTCATCTTTTCGATATTCAATTGCCTCTGTCCCTATACTCTAACATAAATGTTGAACTATCAGAAATGGAGTGGGAAGTTTTACAGTAACTAATGGTGTAGGTACTACTAACAATAGACGCATGAAGGGTCCTTTCATTACTTAATAATCAAAGGTGACAAAGAAAAGTAATGTCTTTGATCTCTGTGAGTTTGAGCAACTGTTTAACACATCAGGTGTTTAGAGTGTAAACAGTAGTTTCTCCTTTGAATACGTTCCTCGATCACATTACTTTAGGGATATAAGCCTGCTACCTCGCGAATCCAGCCCTATAAAAGACAAAAATTAGTCTTTTCCATCTATATCATATAGACAAAGGGCAATAACTCTTGCCCCTTATCTCCCCTTGCCACCCACTAGGTGTCGCCAGTTTTTAAGCTTCGCTGTACGGTGCAAACACGTACAATTAGACCTCCAATGAATCCAAGCCATCTTAGTGTAAATTCGGACCATCCGAAGTTAAATTTGGAATTACTGTGTTGGATAATCATTCCTCTACAGGTTGTATACATTATTTTACAACATTTTCCAATTTTGAGTGACTTTGTCACCCTTCTAGACTTCGGACCAGGTTGCAACGTGGTCAGAGCACGCTTATGGCGGTACTAGCATGTACGACACGCGGCAATGAATAATTTCGCTTATTTCGTTTGTAGCGGTTATGATATTAGCAAATTAATAACTTGCTGCATTGATAATTTGTGCTTTGTTTTATCTTTTTTGTCGTTTGAGTAGACTTCGTCTTTGAACGACCAAGTTACGACTATTTAATGGCGGACTTCGTGTTGTTGTTATGAGCTCACGTGACACTGTATCATTTTGCTTCCTCCGTTAGTAACTGTTATGGTAATAGTGAATTAATAACATGCTGAATTGCTAATTTGTGCTTTGTTTATCTTCTTTTGTCGTTTCAATAGACTTTACTAGTGTTGTCATTACGAGTTAACACGACAAGGAATAATTTTGCCTACTCCGTTAGTAACGGTTATAGTATGCTGAATTGCTAATTTGTGCTTTGTTTTCTCTTCTTTTGTCGTTTCAGTAGAAATGTCAACAACAAATGCATGAACGGCAAAACGGGTGTTGGCAATGTGGCTATGGAGGAAAATGATGTTGACATGGTACAACAGTCCGCCTTTGAACAGATGTGTAGTTGGGTACATTTGGGGAGTGTTCCCCCAAATTTAGGCTGCCCAGTGGGTGTAAGTCCCCCTGCATGTCCGTGCATGGCTTTCGGGTCTGTAAGTCAGGACGCATGGGGTTTTTACAGGTTCCATCGCATCCATTTCATTATGCAATCTCACCGTCACCGCACCTACCGTCCAAGTCTATTGAAATGACAAAAGAAGATAAACAAAGCACAAATAGCAATTCAGCACGTTATGAATTCACTATTACCATAACCGTTACTAACGGAGGAAGCGAATGTCCAGCCGGCACCAGCCTGTACCGTCTGTCCAGGCGGCACAAGCCGGCACCGGCCGTCCAGCCGGCTCCGGCTGTCAAGCCCAGCCGGCATTGGCCATCCAGCTGACCATCCAGCCGGCACCGGCCATCAAGCCGGCACCGACCGTCCAGCCGGCAACGGCCGTCCAGCCCAGCTGGCACCAGCCGTCCCATCATGATTTATTGATTTAACAGGCCGACCTGCTACGATTTACGGGGATATTAGTGACAAATCCGACTGTCCGGCTGTACCGCTGTACCAACATGGGGACTTTTTCATACCACGATCTGACCAGGTCGCATTTACAGGGATTTTAGTGATGTATCCGTCCATCAATCTGTACTACCGGTTACATATCACTACCATGACGGAGATGTTATAGGGGAATCTATCCGTCCAACCAGACCATTAGAGTGACTGGTGCCGGTCATAGCCGGACCGTCGCCGACATTCTGGACGACCACATTCCAGACAAATCAGTTGGCATTGCCGGCCGTCCATCGGTTCACGGCTTATCCACAAAGGAGAGTTAGTGACATTATCAGAGATGACGGAATTGAGTTATCTATGCCACCTGGTATGCACTGCCCAGATATGGCAGCTTTACCAGAACAGGACTCAGCATACAGTGTGTGTGACGAATCGCAGGCAAATCAGCAGTACACAGATGCCTGAGTTGACCAGAACACGACTCAGCACACAGTGAGTGTGACAAAACACTTTCAGCTGTCCACAGATCTGGTCATGGAACGGACTGAGCTTAGCGCCAAGGCTGCAGGGGAAAAATTTATAGGTTGTTGGGAACTTCAGAATGCCCACCACCTCCTACTGCCATTCAAGACTACACAGTTACGGTATCCGTAGATCTTGAATAGGAGGAAGAGATGATGTCCTTCCTGCTTCTTCCCCAGTCGGTTAAAAAAAAAAAAAAAAAATCCAGGAAGCTAACTTCCAGCGACGTTCTAGTGTACCTGGTACGAAAACTCCATCAGACGCCTTCAGTACTGATCTCCAATGCCACGTCAAAGCTAGTCCGAAACGTAGTCGCTACATCTTCATTGTTAGACTTGGCTTCACTAGCCATTTTTTCCGACTCCCTAGGCAAATCTGGCAATGACCATGCTTGTGAAGTGACGGCCTGGATTGCTAAAGTTGTTAACAGGGCAGCTCACCATTCCATGACCAGTGCATTGACTGCTTCTGCCAACTTCGACCTGATAGGACGTGACACCTGTAGGTGGTTCACGTCGCTCAAGCCCCATCCTACTTGGATTTTACAGCTGTCTGTTTGGGTCACCTGTACACTTTGGGGGAAAATTGAAAAAGTTCAGAGGCAGGCAGCTCAGGAACTGCCCCTCCAACTCGTCGTCTAGCTTTCGCAAGCGTTTCGAAACAATCATCCCCTGACACAGTGGAGGGATGATGGGCGGACCAGGGAAAAGGGATCCTTACAATCAAATGTGTAATATAGATCCCAACCCAATGCTGTGAGTCCACAGTCTAATCAAGCTAGGCAGCAACCATACAGAGGCGGCAAGAACACAAGTTTCTCCGCTTTCACGCCTCCTAACTCTAGACGTTGACATATCCTGTCCACTGCCAGCGGACTGTCTAGCTGTGGGCAGCTGCCTCCTGCAATTTCAGGACCATGGGACCACTTTATTACCTCAGAACATTTGGGTGATTCAGGTCATTTCGGAGGGACTTTGGACTTCATTTATCCATCCCCTCCCCTGTCCTTCTCTCTCCTCATTACGGATGTACCGTCAGATCGGGAGAAGGATGCCTTTATATATTTATATATACATATGTATATCTTAATAAACCTGCAATAGCTGAGGTTTTATTCATGGCTGTTTCTTATCCAGAGGCCGTTCATTGACCTGAGCCACCTCAACCACCCTGAAATTCAATGTGGCGATGGCGTGATCCAGACATCCGACGAGTATGCTGTCAGTCTAGATCTGACTGACGCACATTTTCACGTCCCTATCCTACGAGTCACAGACATTTCTCCATTGTGCTTGTCGGGACTCAGTTTAATAGTTCCAGGTCATACCTTTTGGCCTCAACTTCAGCCCTTGGGCTTGTACCAAGGTTATGGATTACGTCGTCACCCTGTTCCACTCGACTTCATCTATAGTGTCGGAAGTATACTTGGACAACATCATCAAGAAACATATGTTAAGTTCTACTCTGCTCAAAGGCAGAAACGATCTTATATCACTTTACATCATATAGGCTTTCTCGTGAACTGGATAAAGTCAGATCTCTGTCCAGCCCAGAGTTTTGGTCCATCTGGGTGTGGAGTTTCTACCCGATCTGAATCTGGTAAGGCTTCCTCGAGTTTGCGTTCATCCAGATAATCGCGCACTTTTTAAGTCCCTTCGATCACACAATCATGCTCACGCCAGAGATACGATCATTCTTGAGTCAGTGGCACAACCCCTGTGGGCTGTCCACCGGGATTACTGGGGACATACCCCAGGCGGAGATAACGGTATGTTCCGCCGCTAGTACCTACGGTTGGGGTGCCCACCTGTTGCCGGACTTCGATACCATCAGCGGCACATGGGTGCCAGGGGCGAGCCCTCTCCACATCAACCTTTCAGAAATAACGTCTGTCATCAATGCCTTTCATTTCTGGCAGGATCAACTCTTATTGCAATCTGTCGTCCTTATGTCAGACAACTTTGTGGTGGTGACTTGCCTCCTCAACACAAGGGGGCACCCATCACCAGACCTGTGCAATCTGATCTGGCAGTTTCTACATTGGTGAGACAATCTCCACCTCAATGTACACATCAGACACATTCCTGGCAGACTCAATGTCTTGGCTGACACTATCCAGTCATTCACACGAAATGGTCACTCCATCAATTGGGCTTTCTTCCAATCGACACACTTTGGGGACGTCCGATGATCGATCTTTTGCAACAAGGTGGAATCGCAAGTTGTCCACCTTCATCTCACAGGTTCCAGACCCAGAAGCTTGGGCCATGGATGTTCGGTCAATCAGCTGGGCAGGATTGTGGTCATCCTCCTACCCTCCCATGGTCTTGGTACTGAACATAATCCAGAAGTTAAGGGGTCAGAACTGTCAGATGGTTCTGATTGCCCCTCTCAGATGGAACAACTCCTGGGTCTCCGATCTACTCGATCTGGCGATAGATCTACCCAGGAAGATTACAGTCAGCCCAAAATCTTCTCAAGCATCCGTGGCCAGGGGTGTTCCACCCCTGTCTGGACCATCTTTATCTTCAAGCTTGGCTCTTGTCCAGACAGCCTTGCAAGACAATTTAAACCTTCGATTGTGGAGAGAATTTCGAGAGCAAGAAGGCCCTCTACTCTGAAGGCTTACGAGGGCAAGTGGCATGTCTTCAGGGACTGGTACCATATCATTAACATCGTTCCTCTGAGTGTCACAATCCCTCAACTGGCCGACTTTTTCTCTGGCTTTTCAAGGAGAAACAGCTGGCCCCAATTATTATCAAATGCTACTGCTCCATGGTATCAGACACATTCCGCCATTATGGTAAATGTGATATCAGCCATGACAAAGATCTGTCATATCTCTTAGCCACTTTAGAGTTAAATCGACTAATATCCCTCACCCTGTTTCCAAATGGAATCTGTCCTGGGTTTTAAGATGACTCAATTCAGACAGTATTGAGTCTTTAGCCCACAATTCGTTAAAGCTACTATCATACAAATTGGGTTTCTTGATAGTCTTAGCTTCAGCATGCAGGGTGTGTGAGTTACATGTCCTTTCTATTGACCCGAACTATCTTCCGTTCAGATCCGATGGTCCGGTGGTCCTCTTGACGCAGCCAGGCTTCGTAGCCAACATATAGGTTACCATCCATTGGCAATCAACGAGTCGTCATTAGCTCGGTTTCTTTTATAGATAAGTCAGGTTCAGCAGCCATGCAAGATCCTGTTTGTGCACTCTAGCACCATTTAAAGGCATAGAGGTGAGTCAGGTCACATACAAGCACCTCTTTCTTCTGGTGATAGCTGGGACATGAGATATCACCATTCAAGCCCTTGCTTCATGGCTGAAGTGGGTTATACACTCTGTGTACTCTGAGGATTCACAAGATCAGAGTCACCTCATAGAAGCTGTTGGCTGGCATGCAGAGTCAACCTTCTCCAGTTTTATCTTAAAGATTTGTCCTCGCAGAGGCAAACCTTGAATCTAGTAGGTCCAGTGTTGGCAGCCCAGATGCCCACCAGACCCATGTACAACAATCAGCACAGCCTACAGACCCATGTACAACAATCAGCACAGCCTATTAGCTTCGCTGGATTCGCCAGATAAGTTTTTGTAGGTAAGAAGATTTCAATAACTATCTTCTTAACCGTATAAAGGGGTCACATATCACGTGACCCTGGGCTGTGTTGCTGATTAAAATAAGGAGACTGGGTTATCGTTCAAATGGGGAATCCAGCCATCATTCCCTAGAGGATACCCGGGGTGGAGGTCGGATGCTCCGCATTCCCTCCTCCTATTACCTATTCTCCTAAAGTAATGTGATCGGGGAAAGTATTCAAAGGAGAAAGCAAATTTTTTAGTAAATTATGTTTCTCCGAGAATACTTACCCGATCACATTACTAAGAAACCCTCCCAACCACCCCGCCATGCGAGCATCCTCGTATTTTATATACCGCTCAGCTTAAAAACTGGCGACACCTAGTGGGTGGCAAGGGGAGATAAGGGGCAAGAGCTATAGCCCTTTGTCTATATGACATAGATGGAAAAGAAAAATTTTCATCTTTTGGTAGGGCTGGATTCACAAGGTAGCAGGCTTATATCCCTAAAGTAGTGTGATTGGGTAAGTATTCTCGGAGAAACATAATTTACTAAAAAATTTGCTTTTCGTGCCTAATTATAAAAATTGCCCTGACAAAAAGTCAGTCATATGCTTAACAATTACAGGTAAATAGTCAATTAGTAGTTCTATTTAGGACCCATTTCTGCTGATAAAGACATAAAAGTATTTGTATTTTTGAGCATAGGAGGGAAGGAGAGGGAAGAAAGAGAGGAAAAGAGAACAGACAGAAAGATGTGCATGTACACGGTTGTAGTTTTTTGGATTTGAAGCGGGGGAATTTAAATTATCAGATTGGTTTTACGAGATATTAACTGACAAGCAAAGTTGGGTACAGATAAATGCAGTTATTTCTCTACAGGTAAAAAAAATAAAACCTCTTCTCATTGTCAAGTAAAAAAATATCCAAGTTAGGATACAGTCTCCTTGTGGTGAACTTATTAAATTGTTTTTTTTTCTTTTTGATACAAAGTTGAACTAAATACATATATCTTGGTAGAATAATAATACTGCTAATAATAATGCTAATACTATTCAGTTCATAGTACAATGGTCTCCCTCTTATTTGGCCACCCCTTATGCACTGGGAATGTGGCCATACAAGACAGGTGGTCTTTCCAGAGGGGGACTGTATTTATGACATGTATGTAGTAAGAAAGCTATAAATAACTTAAGAGCATTTAATATCTTCATTTAAAATTAGCACTAATTATTAAATAGTTCTTCTTGTCTTAAGAATTGACTTATTTCAAGTTAACATTAATATCACTTATTCATAAGCATGAAATGTTATTAGGAGTGTTGTTGACATGCACATTCCAAAAGCATTCATAAATATATTGCTTGACATTTAAAATAATTATCTTTCTATTTATTTCCATTTTCCCACTGCTACAGATTATTCTCTTTATTTTTTACAATCTTGTTTATTTGAGTCTTCCCAACATGAAATGTTTTGGCAAGTGAACACTCCCCGTTGTCGTCAAATTGAATAACTTTTACTTTTTCTTCTAAATTATTAATTCTCTGTTTATGTGATGACATGTTCTAAGTTTTGTAATGATTTTTTTGATTTTGCTAATTGTTCAGTACTGCAACTTAATTATGCAGACTAAACTTTTGTAGAGCTGTTTATAAAGGAATTGACACATGTACTGTCACATAACTTTCGGTCTTCATCTTTACCCTGTTTTGTTTGAGATTAGTTTTTCTCGGTTAATCATCAAAATTTATATTTAGCATGTGTTAACCATGATATAATCTAGATAATAATGTCCAGTTGTATTCATCAATGTAAAAAACTCAGTTGCAGTGTGAAGCCAAAACTCACAACATTGTTGATCCATTTCCTGTAAGCATTGGCATTCATGATATAATATTAACATTAGTGTTGCATGTGTACTTTGGCCAAAACTCCTTTCGGTAATGAAAACCTGACATCAGGAACATAAGTGAAGATAAACGCATTACTTACAGTATGAATTAAATATTGGTTCTGGAAACATTAAAATAAAATGTGCCCATTTGTGAGGGATTGGTACTAAGTGATTCTGATCATAAAAAGTGGGTGGCCGATGATCAGGAGGACTGTTCATGAGGGGGACAGTGTACACAAATTTGTCAAGAGCCAAGTCTGCTGTCAGAGGTCACCCATCAACAAATGCTACTTGTATCTTTTTCCACAGGTGGCTGCTGTAGACAGGTTTGACTATATATATATAATCTGTGCTTCAATGAATTCATGATTTAGATGAGAAGAAAGTAAATATAAGTAGTTTTATTAATTTTGATCATCTATTTTATTCATATTTATACATCTGTTAGGGTGGTAGTACTTTTAGAACATGTAGGTGATAGCTGGCCATCTCTGTTAGGGTGTTAGTACTTTTAGAACATGTGGGTAATACTTAACACATTTTGAATTATCATATCATGCAATTAAAGATATGAACAAAAACATGAAAGAAGGCAGGAATATTATAAATAAATATATCAATAGATAATTAGTTAATAAAAACATAATACAAAATGAACAAAATTGTGACAAGTGATCATCTAATACATTTTTTCCATTGGTCGACAGTGTTTGGTTGAGACGGTGAATATTCTTGACCTAGTCTGTCAGCTTGATGAGAGACACATCCCACGTGTGTTCCAGGAGGTCAAGCGGATGTACAGCAAGTTGTCTCAAGATCCTGCTAATGCCAGAATCATAATACATGTTCTTCAGTTTACAGTAAATCATTGTAAGTTACAAGGATTCCTCATAAAACCCCTGTATCAATAATATTCTAGTTTGCTGATTAATCCATCATAGGACTAAAGCATTGTTTCTCTGTAGAGGAGACAAAGTTACTAATTTGAGATCTTTAGGAAAAGACCTTATAGTTTAAAGATCATTTTAAATATTATTGAAACCTCAAACACTTAACACCAGAAAATCATTAGACTCAAAATCACAGTGAAGCCCAAATTTGTTTTTCCTTCCAGCTTTTTTCTTTTTTTAATTTTTGAAAAAATTAATTCATTAAGCTGAAACCCTTGTCTCTGAGATACTGAAAGAAATGTTTGGTGTCATTTTGGTATTGCCTGCCTAAGCATGATGGGACATAGCTATCATCTTTCCATCACAATGATTATCTCAGTGTTAATGTTTAGAAGCAAATTGATACAACTGTATCATAGCATGGTGACAGATCAGGCAATGTGTTCAGCAGAAGTCAGACACAATGGAGGCATCAGACCATGGTAACAGATCAAGCAATGTGTTCAGCAGAAGTCAGACACAGTGTGGCATCATAGCATGGTAACAGATCAGGCAATGTGTTCAGCAGAAGTCAGATGCAATGGAGGCATCAGACCATGGTAACAGATCAGGCAATGTGTTCAGCAGAAGTCAGACACAAAGGTGAATCTAAGCATGACAAAAGATTAGGCAGTGTGTTCAGACACAGTGTAGCATCATAGCATGACAAAAAGTTAGGCTGTGTGTTCAGACACATTGGGGCATCTAAGCATGACAAAAGGCTAGGCAATGCATTCATGAGAAGGCAGACACTGGATGCATCATAGCATGGTACCATATTAGGCAATGTGTTCAACAAGTCAGACACTACGGAGGCATCATAATATGACAAAAGATCACTCAATGCATTCATCAGAAGCCAGACACAGTGGATACAGCATAGCATGGTAACAGATCAGGCAGTGAGTTCAGCAGAAGTCAGATACTGGCGACATCATAGCATGGTAACAGATCAGGCAATGTGTTCAGCTGAATCTGGATAGTGGAGGCATCAGAAGATCATATCAGTTAAGCTATGTGTTCAACAGATGTCAGTTACAGCGGCAGAAACATCATAGCATGGTAACAGGTCAGGCAGAGTGTTCAGCAGAAATTATACACAGCAGAGTCACAGCATAGCATGGCAGTAGGTCTGGCAATATGTTCAACAGAAGTCAGACACACGGAAGCACATAGCATGGTATCAGACCAGACAATGTGTGGAGAAACCTTGTCAAATGGACTAATCATCAAAAATACAAGTCTTTTTATGTGCCTTCCAAATGTCACATCATATAAATTGTATGACATCCTATTGTCTGTCCATCTGTATGTATGTTCATCTGCATGTCTATTGTTGTTTCGGTGCATTAACATCTTTTTTAACCATCTACCTTGAATTTGTTATAATCAAGAAACTTTTTGATGTTGGTGTCAGAAGATTAAGATGAGGTTACCTATGACTGAAAGAAGTATAATGGTTTCCAAAAGGTATCATTAGTAATACATAACAGACCTGTGTGACACATTGTGGATATCTATCACTTGTGTATGGAAATAACCTGTTGATTTGGGTTACAAAAAGTCAAAACAAAAAGTCACTATGATTCAAAGATTTTAAATAGTCATGTACAATGACTTTCTTTCTATTTCATATCTCCAGACTAGACGTTGCAGATTGCTTGCACTTGGAATAATGGAGAAGCTTTATGATTTGGGTAGGATGGGATGGCAAAGGTCAAGGTTGCTGTTGCTAAAAAATGTTTTCTAAACAGAACTTCAGTTCTCAACCATTTAGCTTTAGTTGTGCATGGTTTACTTTTGAGTATGAAATACGACTTTATATTTGGGTTACATTTTTGAAGGTCAGAGTCACTGATTTGAAAGAAAACTATTTCTGGCCATGGTCATTGACCAAATTTTGTGTATGACTTGCATTTAGGTTTTGAAAGAAACCTGCAAATTTGGGTCCTAAAGTTTAAAGCTTAGGGTCATAGTAAGTCTATGAAAAAAGGTTTCTATAAGTTTAGTTCAAGACCATAACATTTACCTTGGCCAAAGATTAAGAGCATAGAGACCTACAGGTGGATAATCTCAAATCAACCATGCCATTCTAGTACCTACGTAGATGATTGTTTATCAAGGGGCAGGAGTATATAAGGAACCATTTATGATAATTTTGGTTTTTGTTTTTTTTTATGCTATTTTTATGTTGCAGGTACTGCATTGTCTTATGATGCCAGTGAGAGTTTCAAAATCTTCTTCCACAAGCTGCTTTCACGGTCCTTCTCTAATCCTGCTGTGGCTTTTGAGACTGTTCTTTTCATCAGGAATAATCTAGAATTTCTCTGCTATGAGACTAATGTTCTTAGTGCTTACTTTCCCAGCATTTTAAAGGTAAGTAACAAATAAACTGACATGGCATGGTAATTGCTAATTGCTTTGTGATAAATTATTGGTTGACAAAAGAAGTGCCTAGTGTTTTTTTGTACTGGTACTACATGCTTTTATGCTGGCACAACATGATTTTATTCTGGTGCCAAGTGCTTATTTTTCTGGTGCTAAATAATTTTGTTCTGGTGCCTCATGTTTTTATACTGGTGCTAGATGAATTTATACTGGTGCCACATGCTTTTACACTGGTGATACATGCTTTTATACTGGTGTTACCTGATTTATACTTGTGCTACATGCTTTTATACTGGTACCACATGTTTCTCCTTTGAATACTTTAGTAATGTGATCGGGTAAGTATTCTCGGAGAAACATAATTTACTACAAAATTTGCTTTCTCCTTTGAATACGTTCCCCGATCACATTACTTTAATCCCTAGCCTGCTACCTCGCGAATCCAGCCCTACCAAAAGACGAAAATTCGTCTTTCCTGTCTATGTCATATAGACAAAGGGCAATAACTCTTGCCCATTACCTCCCCTTGCCACCCGCTAGGTGTCGCTTCTTTAGTTTTTTAGCTTCGCTTGCTGTGTGCAAACACGTACAATTAGACCTCCAATGAATCCAAGCCATCTTAGTGTAAATTCTGACCATCCGAAGTTAAATTTGGAATTACTGTGTTGGATAATCATTCCTCTACAGGTCGTATACATTATTTTACAATATTTTCCAATTTGAGTGACTTTGTCACCTTTTCTAGACATCGGACCAGGTTGCAACGTGGTCAAGCACGCTTATGGCGGTACTAGCATGTAATACATGTAGCACTCAATAATTTCGCTTATTCCGTATGTAACGTTTACGATATTAGCGACTTAATAACGTGCTGCATTGATAATTTGTGCTTTATTTACCTGCTTAGCAGCAGAGGGGGCGAATCAGACAACTTTTTTTTGTTTTTATTTTTGATTATACCCCCTCCAAAATAACACTAGACCCTTCTCGCGAAAAAATAAGTCTCTGACCCTTGTCTGAAAACATTCGCGTCGCAACGTCGTTGTCACTCACCCCCTCTGCTGCTAGAACTTTCAGTTGGGGTTAACCGAATATTTGATCAAGTCCTTAGGACGAAAATCATTTATGATTTCACAAATAGACTAATTTGTAAAACCTCCTCTTGTAAATCAATCAGATTATTAGACTGATCTGTGAGTTTGAAATTAATTCTGGTTAATGAATTATTATGACATCGCATATAGACTGGATTCACCGGAGACTCAATTATTAAAAACCCTGGAGGAGCTGTTGGTGCAAATGAATACAAAATATATCCTTGCTGAGCTTGATTTGATCGTTCTAGATTAATTTGATAGCTTCCTTCGATCACATCACATACTAAATTGAGCGCAATCACCGTTGAAATATTCACATTGAACGGAGCAATATGCCTGCCACCACCATCTGGGTCATTATTATGTTTGAGGATAGTTGTTTGTGGTTGTGATGGTGTTTTTTTCCACGTATCATGGATTTTTTTGAAACCTTCATCGATGGCATCATCGAGAGATTTTTGTAGTTCTGAGATATTATATCCTGGAAGTTTGACTGTTGGAATATCCTTGACCGGGATATTTAAGTTCGATGCAAATGCTGTTCTCGATAGGGGGATATTGTCACCTAATACTTCTTGAATTATTTGTGAATGAAATGTTTCCATGTCATTGATGATTTTGTTACATGTTTCTATGACGCTGATAAATTCATCTCGGGTGAGAGTACCGGATTTAAGGGATAATAACAACAGTGAAATATCGTTATTGAAAGCTGTGAAATTTTCAGTGATTTTATCCCAGTTAGCAGAATGATAAACAATTTGGCCGTTCTCATATTCTACTCTAATGAAAAAATTCAATTTGTCATAATCTCTATAACTCTTTACTGGATTATCAGATTTTGTCCTGTCGGTGATATAATCAGTTTTTTGTGGTTCTGGTAATTTAACGGTTTTTCCTCCGGGTGGTAATTCAGGCCATCCTAGTACGGTTCTAATAGAACTCTGATATATATCTACGACGTATCCTTCTGTGCTTATTTCAATGGCAGATGATAGTGTTGGTTCATGAACTGTTATAGCTATTTTTGACTCTACTCCAGTAATCGATTTTATTCTACGCGCGAATTCATTATTGATTTGTTCAATTTGGTATGATCCGGTTGGTATGGAAACAACGTTCCAGTCTGGGGTACCGTCGGGTTTATTCTTATTTGCAAATACCAGTGAATTATTGGGTTGTTGACCACCAAATGATTTTGACCTAATATTTGGCCAACTGTGGTATACTCGTAATTTTGCTAGCGCTATCTCCTTCACTGGGACTGGAGAGGGGAAATTCACACTGAATTCTGGATTCGTTGAGGTTATTGAGATCATGCTTGCTTGTACTGGGTTTGTGTTCTCCACTATTTGTTGAAGTAATTCCATCTGTGTTGTCATTGTTATTATACTCATGTTGTATTTCTGATTTTGACATCGCAGAATCATATATATCTACCATCGCTGAAAACTCACTCTCTGATATAATTGTATCATCGAGCGATGACGATATCAATGAGGATAATTGCGAGTATGCAGTGGACACAACATGAAATTGAATTATGTAGTCTTGTAGTTTCCGTTGGCTGCATGAGGATATTTTTTTTGTGATTATTGAAATTATTCCAGCGATTGTTGTTGCCGCAGAAATGCAAATTGGAACAGCTATCGGGGCCATCATTGTCACTGAAGACAGTATAATACCAGCTCCGGTGATTACACCACTCACAGCGTACACAGTAACATCAATTGCGGTAATTCTCCTGCGATATTTTTTAATTTTCAATTCATACTCCTCAGACAAGGTTTTGAGTCTAGTTTGATACTCTCTGACCTGATCATAGCGATATTGCGATGATGAAATCATTTTTTATTTTAAATACGCTAGCGTTTTCAATTGAAACCGTTAGTGAAATTGCTTTGCAATTTTCAACTTAAATCCGCTACGAATTCCACATACCACGTTGTTGAGACCCTAACCAAATTTTTATCATTAGATGTGATTGTAAACTTTTCAGTTGTATTCTTGTCGATGATCGTTGAAATCGTATTATTGAACACGGATGAACTGGACGATGAAATATTAAATTGAGATAATGGTGTTACTAGTGTTAATCGATAAATACCATTAACGGTTACAGTGATATCTAATGTGTTGTTTGTAGGTGTCCACTCAAATGATCCGTGTTGGATCGTGTATACTAAGTTGTTGGTTTTCTCATGAGGAATTTTTGTTTTTTCAATGGCTGTTATCATCCTCGTTGCATCCCCTTTGATGTCTTCGATGAAAGTTTTCGTCTCATCGATGGATTTTTTAATATCAGGGAGTTTTAGTTCAATTTTATCTAACGGGGTTCCAATAAATTTATCAATGATATTTCTACGAAATGATATAAACTGTTTTATGTGTTCTTCAATTCTAGATTCAAGTGTTGCTAGTACAACCACAGAATTGTTTAACTCATCGTTGAGAATTTTTAATCGATCTGTAATCGTCGAAACGAGTACACCCGGTTTGAGTTTACCCTGATCGGAAAATAACGCAACTGTGTTCTCGATTGCATTTTGTTGTTTAACTAAAATATCATCCAGAGAGATATTACTAGATTTCAATTTACCCTGTTTGTCCTGAAATACAACTATTTCATTGGGTTCAACACTTTCTAAATTCAACGTCTCAGCTATTTCATCTTTAATTTTTTTTGTTATATCCTTGATAGAATCAGGAGTTGCAGTGTCATCGGGTTTGGGTTTCAGAGGTCTTCCCCAAATATCAATCATGATATTTTATATATCTCTCTCTAAAAAGCGATTACTAGTGTAGTCATTTACGACAATGTGTGGTGGTTTTCCCCTTGGGTTACCCAAGGAGTTAGAAATAGCGTCAAGGACATTTAATACTTCACTGCCGCATATTGGTGGGTCATTGATTTGTTGTGTTGGTAGCGTAGAATACCAAGTCTTCATTGGAAGGGTTTTTATATACCGCATAAACTCTTTTGGTGGGGCTAATCCATATGAATCAAAATAGACAATCCCACGTGGATCAATAGCGTATGCAACCCAGTGAGTTCCAGGTCCGGTGCTGTTATCGAGATTAATAATACCTGTTTCAGTTTTGTTTGGTTGATGTGGTAATTGATCTTTCATAAAAACACCTCTGAAATGTTTAATCGCTAGTTTTTTAGCAGCATCCATTAAATCAAAATTGGACATTGGAATCATTGATGATTTCTGTATTAATAAACCGTTCCTGGTAGTCTCAGGCCTGATCCGTGAACGGATCTCCCGCTGTACCATGAATACGGGGTCCCTGGTAGTCTTAGACCTTTTCTGCTGTACCACGAATACGGGGTTCCTGGTAGTCTTAGACCGAATCCTTGAACGGATCGTCTCTTTTTTTTATATCCTTGTCCAGCTGCCTTTTTCAACGCCATTCCTGCTGCAGTACCAACGGCTCCTAACGCTGCTGCTTTAGCCACCGCTGGGGCTGCTGCTGCAATCAATGCTGGTATTGCAGCTAACAATGGAAATATACCACCTGTTTTCATCATATTTTTAATAGCAGCCGCAGAAAGAGTAATCTGAACTCCCTTTTTATCCTTGAAAGCATCATTGAAATGTTTCACCTGACGAGTTGTCAGCGATAATTTATTTTCACCACCCGTCATTTGATTAGGTTTCAACGTGATTGTGGTTCCACATTTTTTAGCCGATTCTGATTGCAATTTTTTGATTTGACCAGGAGTTAACGTAACACTAATAACACTATATGACATTATATATAATTGATTGATTCTAATTCAATGAAAAATCGTTCAAAGATTTTCTACTGGTGCATCTACCACTCTCATTCTTCCACCAACACCTTCAAGTAACATTGATTTATCACTAAGAATGACAGCAACTGCTCTATAATTCGGGATAAGGATAGGAGCAACCCCAGCAACTGGTGGACCAGTCGGACGGGTTACACGGGCTCTAAAGTGTATATCAACGACAGATTGTCTCATCAAATCAAGATGTTCCAATGAAAAGTAATAAATCGGATAGAGGCTTTTAAAATCCAATTGTGATATTTGCAAACCGGTATCCACATTTTGATCACGTGCCATAAATGACAACAGGTTATGATAGACACGTGCAATATGATTCTGACCGTAATCAAGTTGTATATCCTCGGATGGTTCCTGCTGTCCGTTTATTCTCAGCGAGACTTCACTAACACCTAACTGATCAAATATCATATGACTTCGTTCTTGACTACCAACTCGCGCAGCATTCTGTAACGCAATAAATATATGACGTGGAGCTGAAACCCCTTGTTTTGATGCCAGGTGCCATGTGAATGTACCATCAACACTGTCTTGTTTAATATCCGTGGTCACTGATAACCAACTTAACAACGACTTTCCTCCTTGGTCCATAAATGATAGTAGTCGCTGTTCGTCTGTGATTGATGGAGTTAACACTGGCATCCATAATGATAGTTTTGTTAAAATGACTTTACCGGCAGCAACCCCAGCATTACGCCAGATTGCATCATCATCAGTACCCTTTCGTACAAGCGCTATTGTGTGTTTGGCTCCATAAATAACTTTTCTAACATTTCTACAGAATCCAAATATATGATGCAGTGGAATCGCACATGAAAATCGTCGACGCTGCCCATGCAACGTTGCTACACGTGTTGCAAATCCTAAATTGAGATTACCATTAACGCCTCCGAGAATATCAAACGCAGCTCCGGGTCTAATTCGACGTTCTGGATTAGCTGCTTCTTGTTGATTGGCTTCTGCAGTACCCTGTGCTGTTAACACTTTAATGAATTGAAGGTGATCAGCGGTATCAGAGGTATCCTTTGCAAACATCATAGATGGACCCGCTGATCTTGTATAATCATCAGAATATCTTGCTAACCCTATGATTGTTGTGGCCATATCAACTTCACGGTCAATGGATTCAATTTCTTTTCCATCAATGAGATATCTAGCGCTTTCAAATAACGCCATGATGCCGTTATTAACAAAACCAACTCGGACATTTGAGTTATTGTCATATGGGGTATCAGCTGCAACATTTGTTACAAGTTCTCCTTCTACTTCAATAAATGCCTCACACGGTAGAAAATATTTACTGGTATCATGAACTTGAAGTTCAATTCGCGATCGGAGATCTGGTTGTACTGCGTGATAAGAATAAAATTGATAATCGCGTACAGAATCATCTTTACGCACTGGGGCGTCTATATCAAATGCTGGATCAGATGATTTTTTGAACATTTTATTCTATTTATCAGAGTCTAAATCGGATTTTCCATTTCATCGTGAAAAACGCTAGCGTTTTCGTCGTAGTTTTCTAAAGCCACTTCCCGCTATCATATTTGCAATATTGCTTTGGTCTCCTTGATTTACCATCGACGCTAGTTTTTCATCTACTGCGTTATTTATAATTTTACTAACACTTGCAGGCATTTCTTCTGTAGACGGTAACGGTTTCTTTTTTCGACTCACTAATGATGTTATTTTATCCTTCGCAGTTGAAAACGCTTTCCCGGCAAGATCTCCAACAGTACTAATACCCTTATCACGAATAACATCAATGGCTTTCATTCCTAGTTGTTTAGCTAACGGCATCACTTTTGGGGCTGTTCTTGAAAAGAATCCTAAAATGGTCTTGCCGAGGCCATCTCCGTAGTATGCTCTATAAACTGGAAACCGTGAATTAACTACATAGACGAGGGTTGGTTTATCATGATTGTAATGGATGATCATTATTATAAAAACAATAGTGTTTTCAATTGTTATTTAATCGCTATGATACCCATTTGCTAACTCGTCAATGAAATCTCGATAAGTTTTGATATCCATGATACCACCGGCAAATAATCGTCTACAAATATCAGCTGCTTCATTAATTATTTCTGGAGAGTTATTTCCAGCTCGGAACCCTCCTACAAGAACATCTAATCGTGATATATCATTGATAACACTATCAGGACAAGTGTTTCCAATCCTTGGATTTTGCAGTCCACTTCCGCTATAGCCAGCTGCTTCATCTAGTTTGTCTGTATCAGTGGTTTGTAAATAATCAAGAGTATCATCATCATCATCATCACGTGGTAGTTGTTGTTTTTTAGGTTCTTCTTGTTTTTTTTGTCTCCGTGTTGGTGTTTGACGTCGTTCTTCTAAATCATCATCATCAGGTGGTAGTTGTTGTTTTTTTTGTCTTCTTGTTTGTCTACGTGTTGGTGTTTGACGTTTTAGTTCTTCCCGTTCTTCTATTTCTCGTTGTCGCTCTTCTATTTGTTCTCTTTTATAATTACTAATTCCCTTTCTAAATTCCTTGTATCCTATCTCATCCTTATTCAAACGACCAATCCCTTTATTTAGTTTATACAAATAATCGAACCAATCATTACTTGATATTCTATCATTTTTATACTCGTCCTTTAAAAAATCTTTTTTTGAATTATAGCTTTGAGCAGCAAAATTACCAAAGGCTTGATAATCCTTTGATTTCAATAAACTAGGTTTTTTTATTAATATTTTAGCATGATCAGTAAATTTATTCAACAGAGAAACAGTCGTTTTTTTCGGATCAGTTTTTTCAGTTTGTTCAGTTTTCGCTGCTAGTTTTTCAAGCTCACCAATAACAGATTTCCCCGTCTCGGGACTATCTCCCAGTAAAGCACGCTCTACTCCTTTCGTTGCTGTGGTTACTGGTTTAAACAACTCTTCAGACCCCAGAGCAAAATCAGTTTGTAAACTCTGTCGTTGTTGCAGTTTATTCCTGACAGAGTCGCGAATTGGTATAAATTTCTTAATTGCATCTAGTCGCTCACGAGCCAATCGGGTCGTTAATGCTTCATTGACCATTATTTGAAATCAGAAACCATTTTTCAATTGTAAAACAATTTTTCCCATCAATGATTCCATCCTTAACGGTCCAATTTTTTATTGCTGTGAAATATTTTTATTTTTTATCCATTGATTTTGCCTGTTTTTGACAGTTTTGGTGGTTTTCAGTTGAAAATCTCAAAGAGATTTTACAGTCAAGTAGTCGATTTTACATGGGATTTTCCATAAGGAAAAGCTGTTAAAACTCATTTTTGATGATTTTTAGCCATTTTTCATCAATTTTTGCCTGTTTTCAGTGATGTTTGGTCATTTTTCATCGATTTTCATCAAAAAACCTCGTAGGGTCAAGTAGTCGATTTCCATAGAGAAAAGTTCTTAAAAGAACTTTCAAAGCTGTTAGGATTCTATTTTATTTTCGCAGTGTGAAATATTTTCACTGATTCAATCAAAAATGACAAAAAAAAATGAAAATCTCAAGGAGATTTTACTGTCTGACAAAATCTTTTGAGGGGGCCGGTCAATCAAAATAGTTCATTTTCTTGAATTAACGCTCGTAAGTTTCTAATTTTAGAATTAACTTCCTTTTTCAATTCATATTCGTTACCCAATTCTTTTCGTATTCCTTCCACGATAGTATATAACGGAACAAACACATCTACTTCACTGGAAAATGCAAGAGAGTCTCGAATAGAATTTTGAATTTTTTTGATGAGTGCATATTTCTTTGGCAACATATACTTGTTAGTGCTAACTCCGTATTCTATATCCTGAAAATCCGACTTGATTTGATCAGGATTTAACCCATCTGACAATCTAATATTCTGATTTTTCAATTTTGCAATTTCAACTATGATGCTATTCATAATTTCAGAATTCATATATGATAATACATATTTCTAATTCATTTTTCAAAAATAAATGAGCCGTTAATATTTTAAAAATTCAGTCTGTATATATAACTATCTTTTTTAAAAATTCAGTCTGTATATATAAATATATTTTTTAAAATTAATTCTGTATATATAAATATCTTTTTTAAAAATTCAGTCTGTATATATAAATATCTTTTTTAAAAATTCAGTCTGTATATATAAATATATTTTTTAAAAATTCAGTCTGTATATATAACTATCTTTTTTAAAAATTCAGTCTGTATATATAAATATATTTTTTAAAATTAATTCTGTATATATAAATATCTTTTTTAAAAATTCAGTCTGTATATATAAATATATTTTTTAAAAATTCAGTCTGTATATATAAATATCTTTTTTAAAAATTCAGTCTGTATATATAAATATCTTTTTTAAAAATTCAGTCTGTATATATAAATATCTTTTTTAAAAATTCAGTCTGTATATATAAATATCTTTTTTAAAAATTCAGTCTGTATATATAAATATCTTTTTTAAAATTAATTCTGTATATATAAATATATTTTTTAAAATTAATTCTGTATATATAAATATATTTTTTAAAATTCAGTCTGTATATATAAATATAAATGCAGACAAAAATAAATATCAACCATGATGAGCGATTATCAGTCATTTGGCCCCCTTGATATAGGCCGTTTTGGTTCTATTTGCATTCATTGGGTCCCTTATTAGGCCTTTGTGTCTTTCATAGGGTCCTTTGTTAGAGCATTTTTCTGTTTCTGTTTTATATCAGAATGTTTTTTTTTGTTTTTGCTCTTTGAGATATGACCCTATGACCGTTTCTATTAGCCTATAATTCATTCTGGGGTTACCCAATGTGCATCCAAACCTTTTTTTGGCCGGTAATTCATTTTGAACACCATACGGGGTTACCCAAATGTGACGGAGAGCTAATTACATCCATGGATGTTATTTATTTTAGGGCATTAATGTGTTTACACATTCAACATGCAACCCATGAAATCAAATTCATGGTTGCGGTAAGTTGTCAAAAACCGACAACCCACCGCTACCGTAAATTTGATAGCATGGGTTTGCATGTTATGTGAATGTAAAAAACACAGAGGGGGTGCCTTCCTCCCCTCAATTAAATAGAAAAAAAAAACATCCAACCGTTTCACCATCAGACAATTGTCTGCTATGGGGCGCGAACATGTGAAGAATAATTGTCTGGCCAAACACGATACCGTTAGACCACTGTTAACGTCTATAAAGAATAACGTTTTTTAACGTATATATGTTGTAACTATTCATATGGTATATAAAGGAAATTAATACATCAATCCGCAAGTATGCTATTTTATTTTCTTGAATTACTTATTAATGGTGTTTCACAGTATTTAAATGAGACAGAATATTTGACTTAAACACTAGAACAAAGAATATAATTGTTTGAAAACATGTCTTTTCTTACAAAACAATGCCCAGCGCTGAATCACAATACCCATTAAACAAGTTAACACAATCTAAGGGAGAAAGTATACACGTGTGTTATCCTGTAACGCCTGTATCTCCGGATCACATCCTATGTTATGAAATACGCATTAATCGCACGTGACACAGAATATTTGACTTCAACACTAAAAAAAAAGAAAATATATCTTTTCCTAAAAAGAAATACCAAGCCGCTAAATCACAATGATAACTCCCTTGGTTATTATCATTTAAGAGTGGTCTCCCTTGGTGTTATAGACGGTACGCGTGTACTGTATTTTGACACGCGAAAATAGAATTTTCTGATAATACCATTACGGAATGCTTCATAATTAACAAGCACGGAGGGGTGAGGTCTGAATTCTTGGTTCATTTGTATAATAACACTATTTTTCTAATTCATTGTTTGGTTTAATTATAAGTCTCTGTATATAATCTTGAGCAGTCTTTATTATTTTGTCATCGTTGGGGTCAATGGCAGTATTTTTTATTTTTTTATCATAATAGCGTTTTAGTTCCCTGTATCGTCTGCCTCCGCACATAACACATAATTGCGACCCCCCCCCGACCCCAACCCCACATTGAATACAGGGTAACGGACCTCGGCTTCCACGACGAAAGCTTTGCATATGATACCAACAGAATTCATTTCTGCATGATTTGTTACACGGTGTCACTGATCCAATCATAAGCCATTTGCAATGATTCATTATACTTAAATCTTTCATTTAAATGCTTGTTTTAATTATAGTATGTAGGAGTTCGAGAGATTATCGAAAATTAAGCCCTGGAAAAGTGTTCAATTCAATCTTGATAGAGTTTCTGATACACCAAAGAATAAAATTCTTGATAGAACCTTGATTAGTAAAATCAGAGACTGTTTTAATGAATTCAAGCGTGATGGGGCAGCTCATTGTTGGTCAACATTTCGAATTGATGGTGTTGTTGACGCTACCATGAATGATGAAAAAGCAGCAGTGATAATCTCACGTCTTGGGGAAGAAAGAAATTTTTTTCGAATAAAATTCCTTATCCGTGATAATGGAAAATGGATAATTAGGGACAAATACGAGCCTATTCTTAAGGACAAAAAAACTGTCACTGTGACTCAGGATTCAAAACCAGGAATTTTGACTGGACTTGATAAACCCTACTACGAAAGATCTTATCCTGTCACAGTAGTTGTTTACGGGATATATCCACTCAATGAAAAACCTGATATTTCAAAACTAGCACCCATGAAATATTCGACAGGGCTCAATTGTGTAGCAACACGAATAATAGAACACTTCACAAATGCGTCCCGGGGAAATAAACTAACTGATCTAAGACGAAAAAAAATAACCGAATGGGAACTGACAGTGAAACAGCATGGGGCAACAATTCAAGATATAGCCAAATTAGAAACATCATTGAGATTTCCAATATCGGTAAGGACAATCACCGGAGAAGTATTATACGAATCGAAATATAAATCACAGGGAGCTCCCATTGAAATTATTGATCATAACGAACACGCGTGGTCATCTGCAGTAACAATATTCCCTCGGGATAGAACCGTAAAATATCTGTTTGGAACCGAAGAGTTTTTTTCAGAGCAGAAATTATTTGATGCTATTTACCATTTGAGTAAAAACGATTCTGTGTCAGTGTGGCTATTTCATAGTACTTCAGACGAAGAATGTAGATTTGATCAGTTTGTAAGGCCCAACGGAGAATTGTACCGTACTGAAGAGCTACATAATCAAATGAAACAACTAGCTAGTGAATTTTCTCCCCAGAGTTCTGGGGGGGAAGACAACGATCAATTATTAGCAAACTGTTTTACACTTCCATCAGTTGTAGCACATTTTGCTAGGAAGAAAAACGCGTGGAAACCAACCCGAAGTGAGTTCTTATCAGATGTCAAATTGTCCTGTCTTGAATACAGCCATGGAGGATTATGGAACACAAAATACACCGCTGATACCGTTATTTCAGTTGATATGATTGCATGTTATCCAGGAAGTTTTCTTGGGTATGGAGAGTGTGAGAAATATTTCAAACGATTTGGACACCCTACACACGAAATGACCCGTGTTGCTATTAATGGACCACTGCCACATTTCGATTTAACCGGATTCGCTTGTGTAGTATCATTTGAAATGGCTGAAGGGCTTCATCCGTGTAGTTATCTTTGGATTGGTAAACACATGTCTGAAAAACACTGGATGCCAATAGTGTTATTACGGTATATGCTTGATTGTAAGATGTTAAAATCATTAATTGTCAGTGAAGCAATTATATCCTATCGAGCACAGAAATCAGTCTGGTTACCACAACCTGATCTAGAAAAAATAATTAGCGAAGAGCGAAAACTGTTTCCTGATTTTAATGAACAACAAATCATGGATTGGTCCAGACAGTTATTTGAAATCAGAAACAATGAAGCAAAAGATCTTGGACGAAGAATAATCGGTAAATTTACCCAAGGTGGCAAAGATGATAATACGAGATATTCTTCACGATTGATTATAGACAATGCTGAATACGATTTTGTAATCAAAGATTTAACGAATAAGGGTTTATATGTCAATCGTAAGGACGCATTTATGTCCGATGGAACCAAATTGGGTACAATTGTTACTTACACTGATGGTATCCATCAGCAGTACACATATTTGAGAGCTTCTATGCTTGGTTATGCTTCTATCAATCTGTTTTCAATGATCAATAGATTTCCTACCACCGCAGTTAGAGTTGCTACTGACTCATTTTACATAAATAGCAAAATGGCTGATTTTAAGGCTACTGGCAACGAGAATTGGGGGTCATGGAGAATTAAGAAGGAAATGCTTCATGATTATATTCCATCAGCAGATGTTACCATTGAAAATAATTACTTAGAAAGCAATCAGTGTTCAGAATTTTCTAGTGCACCACCGATTTCTGATCCAATCTGTAGATATAAAACAGTTTATTTAAACGGCTGTGGTGGGTCAGGAAAAACAACCCGGGCAATTGAGTTATATCATGGGAAATCAAACATGATTGTGCTAACACCGACTCACAGACTCGCCAGAGAGATGAAACAACGAGGGGTAAATGCCTGCACTTATCATAGTTTCTTTAGATGGAAGGGAGATAAATGGACTCCTGAGCGCATGGGAGAGAAATTTATTCCTGAAATTATCATGTGGGATGAAATAGACACAGTGTCCGAAGATGTCTTAAAAATATTTCTTGAGTGGTTGTTATTGAAGAATACAAAAGTCGTAATGTGCGGTGATCACGGCCAACCTCCACCATTTGTCGGTGCATCCCCCCATGAATGGCTAAAGGGTTTTGTAGACTATTATGAAGAAATTGATACTGATCATAGATCACTTGATAATGAATTAAAAGAGTTTAAGAAACTAATTAGATTACAACCGGATAGAATCCAGTGTGAAATAGCCCGTGAAATAATTTCGGAAACTCCCATGAATGAGTTTTGGGAAGCGTGGAGACCAAATGATTTAATCATTGCAAGTAGAAAAATAGTCAGGGATACACTTCAGATGAAGTTATTTGAATTGCATAAACAAAAATTTGCAACACTTCCAGTACCGTTATGTTATAGGCCATCGGATACACGAAAACAGAACATCGAAGTTGATATTCCAGGACCAAAATCCGAAGGATTTCAAAGACAGATTCTCGTATTAAATGATATTGTGCTGGTTGATATCAATGTCGTTGAAGATGCATTGCGTGCTAATAAATCCCCATGGACGCTAGGTTATGCAGCAACAATACACTCTTCACAGGGATTGACTATATCGGATACAACTGTTTGGATAGTAGATAATCGCATAGAATGGTCGAATTTAGTCTATCTCGCAGTGTCTAGAGTACGAAAAATAAATCAACTTCGAAGAATTGTCCTGACAGAGTCAGGCGATGATGAAATCATTAGCAATGATAATGACACCACAATAGATGATATTATTGATAAAAAACTCTCCGGTTACAAACAACAAGACAAAAAAAAACAACGAGAATTTGATATTGATGCTGAATTAATAATTACTCTGAAGCAACAACAGAATAATCACTGCGCGAGTTGCAATTGTATAATGCGTTGGCAGTATTCGGATAAGGATCCTCGCCAATTCACCGTAGACAGAAAAAATAACAATCTCGGTCATGTCAGAAATAATGTGAAGTTGACTTGTCTTGAGTGCAATAGACGCAAGGGTGCTAGTTAAGCCCATGTGGTGGTAATTGAGTATCCTCAGGTATCACTTGTAATTGTTGTCTAGTAAAACCCCGTTGAGGGGCAGTTGAATCCAGTTTATAGATTGGAGGTCTACCCGTAGATCGTGTTATACTAGATATCTTATGTGCAGTAACACTCCAAATAGGATCAGTAGCCCTTTTTGTGCCACCCTCAAGCTCTCCTGGTTCGTATAAGTACCTCACAATGACATTACTACCAAGAATTGGTTGGGAAACGCTAAAATCTTTTTGAATTTCCATTTCAGGTATTGACTTCTTTTTAATCGCATTGATAGGTTTCATGTTGATGGTTCTAGTAATCTCGTTATTCAGTGCAGTAATCACAGCTGGTAACCTTTTAACCCATTCACGGGATCTTTTTTCTTGGATGAATTCTTTTGCGTATTGATATCCAAATAACCGCTCAGCAAGGGTTTTATTAAATCGTTCTACAATGGCCTGATCACGATGCAGTGCAGTATGCCCTCGTCTGATAGCGACATTGTGATATTTCATTGTAGATAACACTGCACCCTGAAATTCCTTGCCCGGGTCAACTTGTAACAGATTTGGCCAGTGCAGAGGACTCCTTCGATAAATCCTTTCAAATGCAGAAGCCACTTCAGTGGCTGATTTTGTTTTTAACGGTTCTGCTTCTTTGTATCGACTTGCAATATCAACTACGGTTAATGCGTATTTGTAACCACGATCATGTGGCAGAAATAATATATCAGCCTGATGAACTTCATTGGGTCCGGTCACATCAAAATGCGAGAAATTGATTTGTTTAGGCGGTGGTAGATAAATTTGCCATAGTGCCTGTTTGGATAACCAATGAGCCGCAGTTGTTTTTTTCACTTTCGCAGCGCTAGCGAGTTTATGGATTGCTGATTTACCCCTCCAGTATCCTCTTGGGGAATAATAAATAGATTCCATGTTGTTATTAATTACCAGCACCTAACATCAATTTACTTTTCATAGCCGATTTTATCAAAAAGGAAGCCAATTTTTCTTTGAAAGATTTATCAGAAATAGCATTTAACGCATGAATTAATTTCACATCTGCTAGATGCCTGTGCTGCAGATTACTGCTTTTATAAGATACATCATGAAGGTGACAGGCCTTATCAATAGCGTTTATTGGTTCCTCACCGGGTCGGGGCTGATTTTGATCATTGAGTCTGATATCAAGTCTTGTTCCCGGTCCACAGTAGCTATATCCTGGAAGGTGCTTTTCTCCAGGGTATTTTGCCCATGGAGTTCCAGGGAGTTTTGCTAATTTGGCTGCGATATCACCTCCTCGTTTTTTTTTAAAGGTTCCTTGAGTTCCTTGGGTTTAGAAACAAATCTAAATTTCTTTGTACTACATTGTACGCATTTACCAGAAAGCGCTGATCGGTTATTTTTAGTTGTAATCGTCGTCAAGTCATCTGTGCCAGTACGCGCCTTACACTTCACGCAATATAGATCCATAATTTATGTATAGAGATATGAATATAATTGATTTTTCAGCGACTAAAACAAGAGAACCAGTGAAGCATCATGCAGCGCTACCAAACTCTATCCGCGCAATTATAATCGGACCATCTGGATCCGGTAAAACGCAATTGCTGCTCAATTTAATAATGAGATGGATGAAGTGGGATAAGTTGTATTTAATTGCCCCTAGCGTAGATGATCAACGATGCTATGAAGTGCTAAAAGATTTTAATGAAAACGCTTCAGAGATTGCCGCCGAGGATGTTATTGAATTTATAACCGATATTGACGAGGCGCCATCCGTGAATGACCTCGATGGAAGTATCAACAATTTAGTTGTATACGACGATGTCATGTTAGATAATCAAAAAAATCCTGCTAGAATATTTTCCAGAGGCAGGCATAAAAACACGGACGTGATCTATGTCACTCAACGATACACTCAGATTCCAAAAGTGATTAGAGATAACTGTAATATGCTTGCTGTATTCAACGGCGTTGATACACATACGCTACGAAATATTTGGCAGACATGGTGTTCTGATATGGACTTCAATCAATTTAGAAATTTCTTTAGTCATGCTCAGTCTACCCCACACGGATTTGTAACAATAAATTTACATGACCCTCGAACACGATATCGTATCGGACTGGATCAAATATTCGGTTAACCCCAACTGAAAGTTCTAGCAGCAGAGGGGGTGAGTGACAACGACGTTGCGACGCGAATGTTTTCAGACAAGGGTCAGAGACTTATTTTTTCGCGAGAAGGGTCTAGTGTTATTTTGGAGGGGGTATAATCAAAAATAAAAACAAAAAAAAGTTGTCTGATTCGCCCCCTCTGCTGCTTGCTTTGTCATTTCAGTAGACTTCAAAAAAGTCTTTGAACGACCAAGTTGCGGTTATTTAATGGCGGACTTCATGTTGTAGTCATGAGTTCAAGCGACACTAAATCATTTCGCTTCCTTCGTTAGTTACGGTTATGGTAATAGCGACTTAATAGCGTGCTGAATTGCTAATTGTGCTTTGTTTATCATCTTTTTCGTTTCAGTAGACTTCGTCTTGAACGAACCATTGCAACACGCTCACGGCGATAACTAGTGTTGTCATTAAGAGTTAACATGGCACGGAATAATTTGACTACTCCGTTAATAACGGTTATAGTATTATCGAATTAATAATATGCTGAATTTTTTAATTTGTGCTTTGGCGGAATTCATGTTGTAGTCATGAGTTCACGCGACACTAAATCATTTCGCTTCCTCCGTTAGTTACGGTTATGGTAATAGCGACTTAATAGCGTGTTGAATTGCTAATTGTGCTTTGTTTATCATCTTTTTCGTTTCAGTAGACTTCGTCTTGAACGAACCATTGCAACACGCTCACGGCGATAACTAGTGTTGTCATTAAGAGTTAACATGGCACGGAATAATTTGACTACTCCGTTAATAACGGTTATAGTATTATCGAATTAATAATATGCTGAATTTTTTAATTTGTGCTTTGTTCTCTTCTTTTGTCGTTTCAGTAGCAAAGTCGACAACGAAGGCATCAACCTGCACCGGCCGTCCATCCGGCAACGACCGTTCAGCCCAAATGACGAAGGTCGTCCAGCCGACCTTCCAGCCGGCATCAACCGGCACCGGCCGACCATCCGGCAACGACCGTTAAGCCCAAATGGCACCGGTCTTCCAGCCGGCATCAACCTGCACCGGCTGTACATCGGATTTACGGAGATTATAGTGATGTACCCGTCAGTCAATCTACACTACTGGTTACATATCACTACCATGAGAGAAATGTTATAGATGAATCTCCGTCCAATCAGACCATTCGAGAGGCAGGTGCCGGTCATAGCCGGACCTTCGCCGACATTCCGGCCGACCATATACCAGACAAATTAGTCGGTATTGCCGGTGTACACCTCCCGTCACGTCAAATACGTGACGGTGTGATTTTAAAACAAGGGAGAATTAGTGACATTATCAGAGGTGACGGAATTGAGTTATCTATGCCACTTGGTATGCGCTACCCAGATATGGCAGCTTTACCAGAACAGGACTTTCAGGCCGACCATCCGCCAGTTCAATCAGCCGGCAGTGCCGGCCGTCCATATGTTCACGGCTTCTCCACAAGGGAGATTTAGTGAAAGTGTCAATTATGACAGAATTGCGTCATCTAAGTCACCTGGTATGCTGTACAGATATGCAAGCTGTACCAGAACCAACATTCCCTCTGAGCGAATGGTAGATGGGCGCGAATGGTAGATGGGCGCGCAGTGCTGGCCGCACTACATAAGCATTATGTAATTATTATTACCTTACAGCCGGCACCATCCGGCACCGGGCGTCCATCCGGCAATGACCGTTCAGCCCATATGGCACCGGTCATCCAGCCGACCTTCCAGCCGGCACTAACCGGCACCGGGCGTCGATCCGGCAATGACCGTTCAGCCCATATGGCACCGGTCTTCCAGCCAAGCTTCCAGCCGACACTTGCCGGCACTGACCGTCCATCCGGCTCCGGCCGTCCAGCCCATCAGGCACCGGTCGTCCAACCGTATGGAGATTTTAGTCTTATACCAGTCCGTCCGACTATACCGCTGTACCAGCACGGGGACTTTTATCATACCGCAATCCGCACAAATCGGATTGACGAAGATTCTAGTGATGTTTCCGTCTGTCAATCCGTACTACCGGTTACATATCACTACCATGACACAGATAGTTGGCGAGGAATCTCTCGATCCAACCCGACCATTCGAGCGGTCGGTGCCGGTCATAGCCGGCCCGTCGCAGTCATTCAGGCCAAACATATGCCAATCAATTCATTCGGCATTGCCGGCCGTCCATAGGCTAACAGCTCATCCACAAGGGAGAGTGAATGCCTTTATCAGAGATGACGGAATCGAGTCATCTATGCCACCTGGTATGCATTACCCCGATATGGATGCTTTACCAGAGCAAGATTATGCACATAGTGAGTGCGATGAATCGCAGGCAAATCAGCTGTATGCAGATCCAACTATGGAACGGACTGAGTTCAGGAGGGGGAAGAGACTCTATCCTTCCGCCTCCTTACCCAGTCGACAAAATTCCAGGAATTGCTAAGGTTTTTCTTTTCTGAAAGCCAAGTACCAGCGTCGTTTTCAGGTCGATGGTACAAAACTCACTCCGGTGCGTTCAGTACTGAGGTCCCGGCTCTGGATAAAAATATGGTAGCAGTCCATATGTCTGCTCCATTGTCTTATAAAGTGGACAAAACGGTGTTCAATGCCAAGTCCAAGTTGGTTCGAAATGTAGTTGCTACGTCTTCACTGTTAGATCTAGCCTCCCTAGCCATTTTCAGGATCGCTGAAAAATCTGGCAATGAACATGCTTGGGAATCGACGGCACGGTTAGCTAGGGTTCTTAACAGGGCAGTTCACCATTCCATGGCCAATGCGCTGACTGCTTCTGCCAACCTAGACCTGATACAACGTGACACATGTCTGAAGGGCACGTCGCTTAAACCCCATCATAAGCTGGCTAGATATGACCGACGCACATTTCACGTCCCTATCCCACGAGTAGCGGACATTTCTCCGTTGTGCTTGTCGGGACTTGGTTTATCAGTTCCATGTCAAACATTTTGGCCTAAATTTAAGCCCTTGGGCTAGTACCAAGGTTATGGATTACGTCGTCACCCTGTTCCGCTCGACTTCATCTATTGCGTCGGCAGTATATTTGGATGACATCCTCCAGAAACATGTCAAGTTCTACTCTGCTCAAAGGCAGAAACGATCTTATATAACTTTACATCATATAGGCTTTCTCATGAACTGGATAAAGTCTGATCTCTGTCCAATCCGGATTTGGTCCATCTGTGTGTGGAGTTTCTCCCGATCTGAATCTGGTAAGGCTTCCTCGAGTTTGCGATCATCCAGATAATTGCACTCGTAGAGTCCGTTTCCGACAGGATGCGCATTTTAGCGAGAGAGTTGCAGATCCTCTGATTATTCAATGCGGCAACAGACTTGATCCCGCTCAGCCGTCCTTTTATGCGCCCTTTACAAAGGACGTTGCTAGCGTAATTGCGCCCTTTTCAAGTCCCTTCGATCCCAGAAAACAGTCATGCTCACGCCAGAGATACGATCATTCTTGAGTCAATGGCACAACCCCTGTAGGCTGTCCACAGGGATTACTCTGGAGATACCCCAAGCGGGGATAACGGTATGTTCCGCCACTAATACCTACGGTTGGAGTGCCCACCTGTTGCTGGACTTCGATACTGTCAGCGGCACGTGGGTGCCAGGGGCGAGCCCCCTTTCCACATCAATCTTTCAGAAATAACGGCTGTCATCAATGCCTTTCATTTCGGGCAGGATCAACTCTTATTACAAACTGCCCTCATTATGTCAGACAACATTGTGGTGGTGCCTTGCCTCAAAACAAGGGGACACCAATCACCAGACCTGTGCAATCTGAACTGGCAGTTTCTACATTGGTTCGACAATCTCCACCTCATGTACAATTCAGACACATTCTTGGCAGACTCATTGTCTTGGCTGACACTCTATCTAGTCATTCACACAGAATGGTCACTCCATCAATCGGACTTTCTTCCAATTGACACACTTTTGGGACGTCCGATGATTGATCTTTTGCAACAAGGTGGAATCGCAAGTTCTCCACCTTTCATCTCACAGGTTCCAGACCCAGAAGCTTGGGTCGTGGATGCTCGATCAATCACCAGGGAAGGGTTGTGGTCATTCTCCTACCCTCCCACGGTCTTGGTACTGAAATTAATCCAGAAGTTAAGGGGTCAGAACTGTCAGATGGTTCTGATTGCCCCTCTCAAATGGAACAACTCCTGGGTTTCCGATCTATTCAATCTAGGCGATAGATCTACCCAGGAAGATTACAGTCAGCACAAGTATTCACAAGCAACCGCGGCCAGGGGTGTTCCACCCCTGTCCGGACCGTCTTTATGTTCAAGCTTGGCTCTTGTCCAGACAGCCTTGCAAGACAAACAATTTAAATCTTTGATTGCGGAGAGAATCTCGAGAGCAAGAAGGCCCTCTACTCTGAAGGTTTACGAGGGCAAGTGGCATGTTTTCAGAGACTGGTACCATATCATTCATATTGTTCCTCTGAGTGTCACAATCCCTCAACTGGCCAACTTTTCTCTGGCTTTTCGAGGAGAAACAGCTGGCTCCAGTTATTCTCAAATGCTACCGCTACATGATATCAGACACATTCCGCCATTCTGGTACATGTGCTATCAGCCATGACAAAGATTTGTCAGATCTTTTAGACATTTTAAAAAATTCAATCGACTTATATCCCTCACCCTGTTTCCAAATGGAATATGTCCTGGGTTTTAACATGACTCAATTCAGACAGTATTGAGTCTTTAACCCATGATTAGTTAAAGCTACTATCATACAAATTGGGTTTCTTGATAGTCTTAGCTTCAGCATGAAGGGTGAGCGAGTTACATGTCTTTTCTAGTGACCCGAACTCTCTTCCGTTCCAATCAGAGGGTTTGATGGTCCTCTTGACGCAGCCAGGCTTCGTAGTTCAAAATAGATTACCATACATTGGCGATCAACGAGTCGTCATTAGCTCGCTTTCTTTATAGATAAGTCAGGATCAACAGCCATGTAAGATCCTGTTTGTGCACTCTAGCACCATTTCAATGCATAGAGGTGAGTCAGGTCACATACAAGCACCTCTTTCTTCGGGTGATAGCTGGGATATGAGATATCACCATTCAAGCCCTTGCTTCATGGCTGTAGGGGGTTATACGCTCGGCGTACTTTGAGAATTCGCAAATCAGTCACGTTATAGAAGCTGTTGGCTGACATGGAGAGTCAACCTTCTACAGTTTTATCTTCAAGTTTGTACTCGCAGAGGCAAACATTGATTCTAGTAGGTCCGGTGTTGGGCAGCCCAGACGCCCACCAGACCCATGTGCAACAATCAGCACAGCCTATTAGCTTCGCTGGATTCGCCAGATAAATTTTTGTAGGTAAGAAGATTTCAATAACTATCTTCTTAACCGTATAAAGGGGTCACATATCACGTGACCCTGGGCTGTGTTGCTGATTGAAAATTAGGAGACCGGGTTATCATTAACATGGGGAATCCAGCCATCATTCCCTAGAGGATACCCGGGGTGGAGGTCGGATGCTCCGCATTCCCTCCTCCTATTACTTATTCTCCTAAAGTAATGTGATCGGGGAACGTATTCAAAGGAGAAAGCAAATTTTGTAGTAAATTATGTTTCTCCGAGAATACTTACCCGATCACATTACTAAGAAACCCTCCCAACCACTCCGCCATGTGAGCATCGTCGTGTTTTATATACCGCTCAGCTTAAAAACTAAAGAAGCGACACCTAGCGGGTGGCAAGGGGAGTTAATGGGCAAGAGTTATTGCCCTTTGTCTATATGACGTAGACAGGAAAGACGAATTTTCGTCTTTTGGTAGGGCTGGATTCGCGAGGTAGCAGGCTAATATCCCTAAAGTAATGTGATCGGGGAACGTATTCAAAGGAGAAAGCAAATTTTGTAGTAAATTATGTTTCTCCGAGAATACTTACCCGATCACATTACTAAAGTAATGTGATCGGGTAAGTATTCTCGGAGAAACATAATTTACTACAAAATTTGCTTTTTATACTGATGTTAGATGATTATATGCTGGTGATACATGATTTTATACTGATTGCACATGCTTTCATACTGGTATTAGATGCTTTTTACTGATGCTACATAGTTTTATACTGTGTTAGATGATTTTATACTGGTGTTACATTATCTATACTTGTGTAACATGCTTTTATATTGGTGCTTTATGCTTTTTATACTGGTGCCACATGCTTTTATACTGGTACTACATGTTTTTATATTGGTGCTACATGATTTTAGACAGGTGCTACATGGTTTTTTATACTTGTGTTACATAGTTTTATATGTCTGGCTGGTCAGAATAAGCCTGTCATTTGTAGCATGCAAATTGTGAGATGCAATATGCTTCATGTTATGTTTATGCTATTTATTTTCTTCACAAAATAAGAAATTCATGGCTCAGTCTGAGAAAAAAAAGCATTTCATTCACTGTCTGCAAATTATTGAATACCATATGCATCATGTGAGTTACTTTATGTAACATGTGAATTGTCAAAAGAGGAGAAAAAAAGTAATTTTGTGACACTTTGTCAAATGAAAAAACATGTACTCAGTTATGCTGGCAGTTTGTGAAGTCTTTTGATGATGCAGACATATGGTGAAATTTGTGGCTTAAAACAAACATACACTCTTTTATTTAGTAACAAAATTCAATGCTCATTTCGTAGTGTGGACAAATTACCACATATATACATGTTACAATGGACATATAGTCATGGTGGTATATATCAAAGTTATTTTATGCATTCATTGAGCAGAAACGTCAGTTTTGATGATGTTAATAATTTACTGTTATAGAGTGTACCAATGAACGCTGATGGACTTAAATTTTATAATTATTCACATAGTTCACATAAGGGAACCAAAACAATATTCTAGTAAAAGGTTAAACATACATGCCAACCATTACGTTTTCGGCGTAATAATTACGCTTTTTGTCACTAAATTACGCGTTATGCTTAAATATATATGGATTACGCTTTTACAGTATATCCACCTCCACAAAAAAAATCAATTATTTGCTTTCACGTTATTATTAAAATTCCATTAATCCCACAGACCGTATTTTAGAAAAGACGGCTTTTACGTAACTACAATATAAGAGTATGCTTGACCGTGGACTTTCGTAACAGTATCATGTTCTATTTATAGCTAACCTGGTTCTACTGTTGACCTCAAATTATATTTATAGAATCTGCATGCTTAGTAAGGAGAGAGCAGACTGGTTTTCCAAACTTAATTTTACTCACAGATTCCATGTTCAGCAGCAGAAGGGGCGAATCAGACAACATTTTTAGACAAGTTTTCACTGAAATCACGCTTAAAAACAATGAAACCAATGACATCAGGCCCCCCCAATGTGTGTGTGAATCATGGATTAGGTCAAAAAAAAAAATATGAAAAAATCAATGAAATTAATGAAATCCTCCATCGATTTTTGGGAAAAAAGGGACTACAACGTCGTTGTCACTCACTAGAACTTTCAGTTCTGGGTTAACCGAATATTTGATCCAGTCCGATACGATATCGTGTTCCAGACCTTGTCTGGGGGACGAAAATCCCCTTAGGATGAAAGTCTTTACGACTTTACAAACAGACTAATTTGTAAAACCTCCTCTTGTAAATCAATCAGATTATTAGATTGGTCAGTGAGTTTGAAATTAATTCTGGTTAATGAATTATTATGACATCGCATATAGACTGGATTCACCGGGGACTCAATTATTAAAAACCCTGGAGGGGCTGTTGGTGCAAATGAATACAAAATATATCCTTGCTGAGCTTGATTTGATCGTTCTAAATTTATTTGATAGCTTCCTTCGATCACATCACATACTAAATTGAGCGCAATCACCGTTGAAATATTCACATTGAACGGAGCAATATGCCTGCCACCACCATCTGGGTCATTATTGTGTGTCAGGATAGTTGTTTCCGGTGATGTTGTTTTTTTCCACGTATCATGGATTTTTTTGAAACCTTCATCGATGGCATCACTGAGAGATTTTTGTAGTTCTAAGAGATTATATCCTGGTAGATTGAATTCGGAAATATTTTCTACGCTTATATGATATTTTGTCGTAAATTCTATTTTCGTGTTAGGGTGTCTGGCAAGGGCTACCTCTCGTATAATTAGTGAATGAAATATATAAATGTCACTGAGGATTCTGTTACATGTTTCTATGACGCTGATAAATTCATCTCGGGTGAGAGAGCCGGATTTAAGGGATATTAACAACAACGAAATATCGTTATTGAACGCTGTGAAGTTTTCAGTGATTTTATCCTGTCGAGTTATGTAGTATTTCTCCCCTCCCTTATCTATCTTTTCAGTGAAAAAATTCAATTTGTCATAATCTCTATAACTCTTTACTGGATTATCAGATTTTGTCCTGTCTGTGATATAATCGGTTTTTTGTGGTTCTGGTAATTTAACGGTTTTTCCACCGGGTGGTAATTCAGGCCATCCTAGTACGGTTCTAATAGAACTCTGATAGATATCTACGACGTATCCTTCTGTGCTTATTTCAATGGCAGATGATAGTGTCGGCACATGAACTGTTATAGCTATTTTTGATTCTTTTCCAGTAATCGATTTTATTCTACGCGCGAATTCATCATTGATTTGTTCAATTTGATATGATCCGGTTGGTATGGAAACAACATTCCAGTCTGGGGTACCGTCGGGTTTATTCTTATTTGCAAATACCAGTGAATTATTGGGTTGTTGACCACCAAATGATTTTGACCTAATATTTGGCCAACTGTGGTATACTCGTAATTTTGCTAGCGCTATCTCCTTCACTGGGACCGGAGAGGGGAAATTCACACTGAATTCTGGATTCGTTGAGGTTATTGAGATCATGCTTGTTTGTACTGGGTTTGTGTTCTCCACTATTTGTTGAAGTAATTCCATCGGTGTTGTCATTGTTATTATACTCATGTTTTTGTACTTCTAATTTTGACATCGCAGAATCATATATATCTACCATCGCTGAAAACTCACTCTCTGATATAATTGTATCATCGAGCGATGACGATATCAATGAGGATAATTGCGAGTATGCAGTAGACACAACATGAAATTGAATTATGTAGTCTTGTAGTTTCCGTTGGCTGCATGAGGATATTTTTTTTGTGATTATTGAAATAATTCCAGCGATTGTTGTTGCCGCAGAAATGCAAATTGGAACAGCTATCGGGGCCATCATTGTCACTGAAGACAGTATAATACCAGCTCCGGTGATTACACCACTCACAGCGTACACAGTAACATCAATTGCGGTAATTCTCCTGCGATATTTTTTAATTTTCAATTCATACTCCTCAGACAGGGTTTTGAGTCTAGTTTGATATTCTCTGACCTGATCATAGCGATATTGCGATGATGAAATCATTTTTTATTTTAACAACGCTAGCGTTTTCAATTGTGAAATCCTCTCAATTTTCAACTTAAATCCACTACGAATTCCACATACCATGATACCAGAGCTCTAGCCAAATGTTTATCAGTAGCTGTTATAGTGAACTTTTCAATTATACCCTTGTCGATGATCGTTGAAATCGTATTATTGACCCCGGATGAACTCGACGATGATATATTAAATTGAACCGTTGTCACCAGTGTTAATCGATAAATACCCTTGACGGTTGCAGTGATATCTAATGTGTTGTTTGTAGGTGTCCACACAAATGATCCGTGTTGGATTGTGTATACCACGTTGTTGGTTTTCTCATGAGGAATTTTTGTTTTTTCAATGGCTGTTATCATCCTCGTTGCATCCCCTTTGATGTCTTCGATGAAAGTTTTCGTCTCATCGATGGATTTTTTAATATCAGGGAGTTTTAGTTCAATTTTATCTAACGGGGTTCCAATAAATTTATCAATGATATTTCTACGAAATGATATAAACTGTTTTATGTGTTCTTCAATTCTAGATTCAAGTGTTGCTAGTACAACCACAGAATTGTTTAACTCATCGTTGAGAATTTTTAATCGATCTGTAATCGTCGAAACGAGTACACCCGGTTTGAGTTTACCCTGATCGGAAAATAACGCAACAGTGTTCTCGATTGCGTTTTGTTGTTTAACTAAAATATCATCCAGAGAGATATTACTGGTTTTCAATTTACCCTGATCGGAAAATAACGCAACGGTGTTCTCGATTGCGTTTCGTTGTTTAACTAAAATATCATCCAGAGAGATATTACTAGATTTCAATTTACCCTGTTTGTCCTGAAATACAACTATTTCATTGGGATCAACACTTTCTAAATTCAACGTCTCAGCTATTTCATCTTTAATTTTTTTTGTTATATCCTTGATAGAATCAGGGGTTGCAGTGCCATCGGGTTTGGGTTTCAAAGATCTCCCCCAAATATCAATCATGTTATTGTAAAACTCTTTCTCTCTCTAAAAAGCGATTACTAGTGTAGTCATTAACGACAATATGAGGTGGTTTTCTAGATGCTGAAATAGCATCAAGGACATTTAATACTTCACTGCCGCATATTGGTGGGTCATTGATTTGTTGTGTTGGTAACGTAGAATACCAAGTCTTCATTGGAAGGGTTTTTATATACCGCATAAACTCTTTTGGTGGGGCTAATCCATATGAATCAAAATAGACAATCCCACGTGGATCAATAGCGTATGCAACCCAGTGAGTTCCAGGTCCGGTGCTGTTATCGAGATTAATAATACCTGTTTCAGTTTTGTTTGGTTGATGTGGTAATTGATCTTTCATAAAAACACCTCTGAAATGTTTAATCACTAGTTTTTTAGCAGCATCCATTAAATCAAAATTGGACATTGGAACCATAGATTTCTGTATTAATAAACCGTTCCTGGTAGTCTCAGGCCTGATCCGTGAACGGATCTCCCGCTGTACCATGAATACGGGGTCCCTGGTAGTCTTAGACCTTTTCCGCTGTACCACGAATACGGGGTTCCTGGTAGTCTTAGACCCAATCCTTGAACGGATCGTCTCTTTTTTTTATATCCTTGTCCAGCTGCCTTCTTAAGTGCCATTCCTGCTGCAGTACCAACGGCTCCTAACGCTGCTGCTTTAGCCACCGCTGGGGCTGCTGCTGCAATCAATGCTGGTATTGCAGCTAACAATGGAAATATACCGCCTGTTTTCATCATATTTTTAATAGCAGCCGCAGAAAGAGTAATCTGAACACCTTTTTTGGCTGCAAGTGAATCATTGAAATGTTTCACCTGACGAGTTGTCAGCGATAATTTATTTTCACCACCAGTCATTTGATTAGGTTTCAACGTGATTGTGGTTCCACATTTTTTAGCCGATTCTGATTGCAATTTTTTGATTTGACCAGGAGTTAACGTAACACTAATAACACTATATGACATTATATATAATTGATTGATTCTAATTCAATGAAAAATCGAGAAAAATCGTTCAAAGATTTTCTACTGGGGCATCTACCACTCTCATTCTTCCACCAACACCTTCAAGTGGTATTGATTTATCACTGAGAATGACAGCAACTGCTCTATAATCAGCAATAGCAGGAGGACCAGGAGGAGCACCATCAGGACGAGTCACATTAGCTCTAAAGTGTATATCAACAACTGACTGTCTTGTCAAATCGAGATGTTCCAGTGAGAAGTAATAGATCGGATACAGATTCTTAAAATCAAATTGTGATATTTGCAAACCAGTATCGACATTTTGATCGCGTGCCATAAATGACAACAGACGATGATAAACTCGTGCAATATGATTTTCTGTGTAATTAAGTTGTATATCCTCAGATGGTTCCTGCTGGCCGTTTATTCTCAGTGAGACGTCTTTCACACCTAATTGATCAAATATCATATGACTTCGTTGTTGATTGCCAACTCGTGTGGTATCCTGTAACGCAATAAATATATGACGTGGCGCAGAAACGCCTTGTTTTGATGCTAGGTTCCAAGTGAATAACCCGTTGATATTTGATTGCTTCACATCTGTACTCACGGTTAGCCAACTCAACACCGACTTTCCTCCTTGGTCCATAAATGATAGTAATCGTCCTTCTGCGGTGATTGCTGGAGTCAACACTGGCATCCACAATGATATTTTTGTTAAATTGACTTTACCAGCATCAGCATTTGGATTTGCAGCATCTGCTGGAATCCTCCAAATTGCGTCATTATCATCACTTTTTCGTACAAGCGATACTGTATGCTTCGCTCCGTAGATAACTTTTCTGACGTTTCTACAGAATCCAAATATGTGATGCAGTGGAATCGCGCATGAAAATGATTTACGCTTTCCTTGCAACATTGAGTTTCGTGTTGCGGCTCCTAGATTGAAATCAGGATCGTTGTTTATAATCATATTCTCGATACCAGCAACATTAGCAGGGTTAGCAGCACGATCCCTTGGTTGTCTTATAATAAATTGTTTTCCTCCAGCGGTATTCTTAGCATCTTTTGCAAACATCATAGAGGGTCCTGCTGATCTTGTATAATCATCGGAATATCTCGCTAACCCGATTATTGTTGTAGCCACATCAACATCACGATCTATGGACTCAATTTCTTTTCCATCAATGAGATATCTAGCACTCTCAAATAGCGCCATAATACCATTATTGACAAAACCGACTTGAGTACCAGCTGGATACGGTGCTGGTACAGCAGTAGTATCAGCAGCTGTTACAATTTCTCCTTCTACTTCAATAAATGCTTCACAGGGCAAAAAGTATTTACTGGTATCATGGACTTGAAGATCAATTCTTGCTCGACTATTTGAGTCTATGGCATGATAGGCGTAATATTGATAATCGTGTACAGAATCATTCTTGGGGACTGGGGCGTCTATATCAAATGCTGGATCAGGTGACCTTTTGAACATTTTATTCTATTTATCAGAGTCTAAATCGTGAAATCGTAAACGATTTTTCCATTTCATCGACGTAGTTTTTTAAGGCCACTTCCTGCTATCATGTTTGCAATATTGCTTTGGTCCCCTTGATTTACCATCGACGCTAGTTTTTCATCTACTGCGTTATTTATTATTTTACTAACACTTGCAGGCATTTCTTCTGTAGACGGTAACGGTTTCTTTTTTCGCCCCACTAATGATGTTATTTTATCCTTCGCAGTTGAAAACGCTTTCCCGGCAAGATCTCCAACAGTACTAATACCCTTATCACGAATAACATCAATGGCTTTCATTGATAATTGTTTAGCTAACGGCATCACTTTTGGGGCCATTCTTGAAAAGAATCCTAAAATGGTATTGCCGAGGCCATCTCCATAGTATGCCTTATAAACTGGAAACCGTGAATTAACTACATAGACGGGGGTTGGTTTATCATGATTGTAGTGTACGATCATTATTATAAAAACAATAGTGTTTTCAATTGTTATTTAATCGCTATGATACCCATTTGCTAACTCGTCAATGAAATCTCGATAGGTTTTGATATCCATGATACCGCCGGCAAATAACCGTCTACAGATATCAGCTTCTTCATTAATTATTTCTGGAGAGTTATTTCCAGCTCGTTTTCCTCCGATGAGAACATCTAATCGTGATATATCATTGATAACACTATCAGGACAAGTGTTTCCAATCCTTGGATTTCCTAATCCACTTCCGCTATAACCAGTTGCTTCATCTAGTTTTTCTACATCCGTTTCTTGTAAATAATCATCATCATCATCATCAGGTGGTAGTTGTTGTTTTTTTTGTCTTCTTGTTTGTCTACGTATTGGTGTTTGACGTTTTAGTTCTTGCCGTTCTTCTATTTCTCGTTGTCGTTCTTCTATTTGTTCTCTTTTATAATTACTAATTCCCCTTTGAAATTCCTTGTATCCTATCTCATCCTTATTCAAACGACCAATCCCCTTATTTAGTTTATACAAATAATCGAACCAATCATTACTTGATATTCTATCATTTTTATACTCGTCCTTTAAAAAATCTTTTTTTGAATTATAGCTTTGAGCAGCAAAATTACCAAAGGCTTGATAATCCTTTGATTTCAATAAACTAGGTTTTTTTATTAATATTTTAGCATGATCAGTAAATTTATTCAACAGAGAAACAGTCGTTTTTTTCGGATCAGTTTTTTCAGTTTGTTCAGTTTTCGCTGCTATTTTTTCGAGTACAGAAATAAGACCCTCTTCCTTTCTTTTACCGTCAGGATCATCTCCCAGTATAGCACGCTCTACCCCCTTCGTTACTGTGGTTACTGGTTTAAACAATTCTTCAGACCCCAGAGCAAAATCAGTTTGTAAACTCTGTCGTTGTTGCAGTTTATTTCTTACAGAGTCACGAATTGGTATAAATTTCTTAATTGCATCTAGTCGCTCACGAGCCAGTCGGGTTGTTAATGCTTCATTGACCATTATTTGAAATCGCAAACTATTTTTCAATTGCAAAACACTTGACATGTCGGATGGTTTTTGATACGGTCATGGAAGTGTTATTTCATCGTGAGACACCTTCTATCAGTGATGGAGAAAGTATCAAAATTGTATATAAATAAAATAATACTGATAGTTTCTCCACTTTTTTGACATCAATGACATGTCGGATGATTTTTGATACAGTCATGGAAGTGTTATTTCATCCTATAACAGCTTCTATCATTGATGAGGAAAGTGTGGAAATTGTATATAAAATAATTAATACCACAGTTTCCTCATTCTATTTTTGACATTTTCAATCCAAAAATGCTAAAAAAATGAAAATCTCTTGAGGGTCGGAATGATAAAATGGTCAGGCAATCAATGGTCGGGCAATCAATGGTCAGGCAATCAATGGTCGGGCAATCAAAATTGTTCATTTTCTTGAATTAATGCTCGTAGGTTTCTAATTTTAGAGTTGACTTCTTTTTTCAATTCGTATTGGTTACCTAATTCTTTTCGTATTCCTTCTACGATAGTATACAACGGAACGAACACACTGATGTCACTGGAAAATGAAAGAGAGTCCTTAATAGAATTCTGAATTTTTTTGATGAGTGCATACTTCTTGGGTAGCATATATTTGTTAGTGCTAACCCCGTATTCTATATCCTGAAAATCAGACACAATTTGATCAGGATTTAACCCATCTGATAGTTTGATATCCTGATTTTTCAATTTTGCTATTTCAACTATGATGCTATTCATGTTTTCAGAATTCATTATTCTATAAGAATGACATATCTCTAATTGGAAATTATGACGCATTAGACATAACTAAATTGAAATTTTTGCCCCGTCTTTTTTGAAATAGCCGATCGATAAATCCTCCCTGCAACTTTTTGAACAGAAGTTGGACAAATATCGAAGTGCCTACCGGCTTCATTCATAGATGAAAATATTTTTTCTTCATTAGTTATTGTATTCAAAGATGTCACAGGTCTCTTCCAAACCGTTTTGCAAGTGCCAGCTCTTCCTCGTTTGGAATTCTCACTCAGTGTGATAGCCTGCAGATTTGATACAGAATTATTCTTTGGATTAGAATCCTTGTGATAAATAACAAAACCATCTTTGATCAATCCATTAAAACATTCATACACGAAACGATGATTGAGATAAGTTTTCTTTTCTTTTCCTCCGCCAACAGTAAACTTCAAATACCCTTGATTACTCACAAAACCAACTGATTTTTTCAGTCTACAGTGTCTTACAACACCATCACTGGATGCTTCATATTTTGTAATCACTGGATGTGGTCTGAATTCTTGGTTCATATATACTATTCTATTGTTTGTCTAATTCAGTGTTTGGTTCAATAATTACATCACTGGAAAATCTTTCGATATAGTCTTGCGGGGTTCTTATGATTTTATCCTTGATGTTGTCAGGGTCAAGGGCTTTTTCAGGGTCATAATTTCTGATGGATTGTCCATTTTTTATTCTTTTATCATAATAACGCTTCAATTCCCTATATCGCTTACCACCACAATCAATACACAATTGTGATCTTCCCTTAACCCCAACCCCACATCGAATACAGGGTAACGGACCAAGACTTCCACGTCGAAAACTTTGCATATGATACCTACAGTATTCATTTTTTCTGCATGATTTGTTACACGGGGTTACATTTCCCATCATGAGCCATTTGCAGTGATTCATTATACATAAAACTTTCATTTAAATGTTTGTTTTTTATATAGCATGAAGGAGTTCAAGAGATTGACTTCGAAAAATGCTAAATTCAATGCTGATAGAGAGTTCAAGAGATTATTGAAAATCAATCCTAGATTTAATCTCGATAGACCAAAAAAACGTCAAAAACGTCCAAGAGACGGAAACATGAAAGAGTTTAAGAGATTATTAAAAATCAATCCTAGATTTAATCTCGATAAACCCAAAAAACGTCCAATAGACGGAAACAAACGTAACAAACGTCCAAGAGACGGAAACATGAAAGAGTTTAAGAGATTATTGAAAATTAACCCTAAATTTAATATCGATAAACCCAAAAAACGTCCAAAACGCCCAATAGACGGAAACATGAAAGAGTTTAAGAGATTATTGAAAATCAATCCTAGATTTAATCGCGATAGACCCAAAAAACGTAACAAACGTCCAAGAGACGGAAACATGAGATCATCATGGAAGGATGCTCAATTCAATCTTGATATAGTTTCTAATACACCCAAGAATAAAATTCTTGATAAACCCATCAGAGACTGTTTTAATGAATTCAAGCGTGATGGAGCATCTTATTGTTGGTCAACATTTCGAATTGATGGTGTTGTTGACGCTACCATGAATGATGAAAAGGCAGCAGTGATCATTTCACGTGTTGGGGAAAAAAGTCATTTTTTCCGAATCAAATTCATTATCCGTGAGAATGGCAAATGGATTATTAAGGATAAATTTGAACCCATTCTCAAGGGCAAAAAAACTGTCACCGTGAACCAGGATTCCAAACCGGGAATTTTGACTGGAATTGATAAACCCTACTACGAAAGATCTTATCCTGTCACAGCAGTTGTTTACGGGATCTATCCGCTCAATGAAAAACCTGATATTTCAAAACTAGCACCCATGAAATATTCGACAGGCCTCAATTGTGTAGCAGAACGAATAATAGAACACTTCACAAATGCGTCCCGGGGAAATAAACTCACTGATCTAAGACGAAAAAAAATAACCGAGTGGGATTTCACGGTAAAAGAGCATGGAGCAACAATTCAGGATATAACTAAATTAGAAAAATCATTAAGATTTCCAATATCGGTAAGGACAATCACCGGAGAAGTATTATACGAATCGAAATATAAATCACAGGGAGCCCCCATTGAAATTATTGATCATAACGCGCACGCGTGGTCATCTGCAGTAACAATATTCCCACGGGAAAGAACCGTAAAATATCTATCCCAAACCGAAGAGTTTTTTTCAGAGCAGAAATTATTTGATGCTATTTACCATTTGAGTAAAAACGATCCTGTGTCAGCGTGGCTATTTCATAGTAATTCAGATGAGGAATGCAGATTTGATCAGTTTGTAAGGCCTAACGGAGAATTATACCGTACTGAAGAGCTGCAGAATCAAATGAAACAACTAGCTAGTGAGTTTTCTGGGGACGGGGAAGACAACGATCAATTATTAGCAAACTGTTTCACAGTACCATCCATTGCAGCACATTTTGCTAGAAAGAAAAACGCGTGGAAACCAACACGAAGTGAGTTTTTATCAGATGTCAAATTGTCCTGTCTTGAATACAGCCACGGCGGATTATGGAACACAAAATACACCGCTGATACCGTTATTTCAGTTGATATGATTGCGTGTTATCCAGGAAGTTTTCTTGGGTATGGAGAGTGTGAGAAATATTTCAAACGATTTGGACACCCTACACACGAAATGACCCGTGTTGCTATTAATGGACCACTTCCTGATTTTGATTTAACCGGATTCGCTTGTGTGGTATCATTTGAAATGGCTGAAGGGCTTCATCCGTGTAGTTATCTTTGGATTGGTAAACACATGTCTGAAAAACACTGGATGCCAATAGTGTTATTACGGTATATGCTTGATTGTAAGATGTTAAAATCATTAATTGTCAGTGAAGCAATTATATCCTATCGAGCACAGAAATCAGTCTGGTTACCACAACCTGATCTAGAAAAAATAATTAGCGAAGAGCGAAAACTGTTTCCTGATTTTAATGAACAACAAATCATGGATTGGTCCAGACAGTTATTTGAAATCAGAAACAATGAAGCAAAAAATCTTGGACGAAGAATAATCGGTAAATTTACCCAAGGTGGCAAAGATGATAATACGAAATATTCTTCACGATTGATTATAGACAACGCTGAATACGATTTTGTAATGGCGGATTTAACGAATAAGGGCCTATATGTCAATCGTAAGGACGCATTTATGTCCGATGGAACCAAATTGGGTACAATTGTTACCTACAATGATGGATACCATCCGCAGTACACACATTTGAGAGCTTCTATGCTCGGTTATGCTTCTATCAATCTGTTTTCAATGATCAATAGATTTCCTACCACCGCAGTTAGAGTTGCTACTGACTCATTTTACATAAATAGCAAAATGGCTGATTTTAAGGCTACTGGCAACGAGAAATGGGGATCATGGAGAATTAAGAAAGAAATGATTCATGATTATATTCAATCAGCAGATGTTACCATTGAAAATAATTACTTAGAAAGCAATCAGTGTTCAGAATTTTCTAGTGCACCACCGATTTCTGATCCAATATGCCTGTATAAAACAGTTTATTTAAACGGCTGTGGTGGGTCAGGAAAAACAACCCGGGCAATTGAGTTATTTCGTGGGAAAAATCCAAACATGATTGTGCTAACACCAACTCATAGACTTGCAAGAGAAATGATACAGAGAGGGGTAAATGCCTGCACTTATCACAGCTTTTTCCGATGGAAGGGAGATAAATGGACTCCTGAACGCATAGGAGAGAAATTTATTCCTGAAATTATCATTTGGGATGAAATAGACACAGTGTCAGAAGAGGTCTTAAAAATATTTCTTGAGTGGTTGTTATTGAAGAATACAAAAGTCGTCATGTGTGGTGATCACGGCCAACCACCACCATTTGTCGGTGCATCCCCCCATGAATGGCTAAAGGGTTTTGTAGACTATTATGAAGAAATTGATACTGATCATAGATCACTTGATAATGAATTAAAAGAATTGAAGAAACTAATTAGATTACAACCGGATAGAATCCAGTGTGAAATAACCCGTGAAATAATTTCGGAAACTCCCATGAATGAGTTTTGGGAAGCGTGGAGACCAAATGATTTAATCATTGCAAGTAGAAAAATAGTCAGGGACACACTTCAGATGAAGTTATTTGAATTGCATAAACAAAAATTTGCAACATTTCCAGTGCCTCTTTGTTATAGACCATCGGATACGCGAAAACAGAACATCGAAGTTGATATTCCAGGCCTGACAGAGTCAGGGCGTGAAAAGAAGATTCTCGTATTAAATGATATTGTGCTGGTTGATATCAATGTCGTTGAAGATGCATTGCGTGCTAATAAATCCCCATGGACGCTAGGTTATGCAGCGACGATACATTCTTCACAGGGATTGACTATATCGGATACAACTGTTTGGATGGTAGATAATCGCATAGAATGGTCGAATTTAGTCTATCTTTCAGTATCCAGAGTACGAAAAATAAATCAACTTCGAAGAATTGTCCTGACAGAGTCAGGCGATGATGAAATCATTGGCGATGATGAAATCATTGGTGACGATAATGATATTATTGATAAAAAACTCTCCGGTTACAAACAACAGGACAAAAAAAACAACGAGAATTTGATATTGATGCTGAATTAATAATCACTTTGAAGCAACAACAGAATAATCACTGCGCGAGTTGCAATTGTATAATGCGTTGGCAGTATTCGGATAAGGATCCTCGCCAATTCACCGTTGACAGAAAAAATAACAATCTCGGTCATGTCAGAAATAATGTGATGTTGACTTGTCTTGAGTGCAATAGACGCAAGGGTGCTAGTTAAGACCATGCGGTGGTAATTGAGTATCGTCAGGAATTACTTGTAGTTGTTGTCTAGTAAACCCACGCTGAGGGGCAGTTGAATCCAGTTTATAGATTGGAGGTCTACCCGTAGATCGTGTTATACTAGATATCTTATGCGTAGTGACGCTCCAAATAGGATCAGTAGCCCTTTTTGTACCACCCTCAAGCTCTCCTGGTTCATATAAATACCTCACAATGACATTACTACCAAGAATTGGTTCTTTGAAATCTTTTTGTGGTTTTTCAGGTATCGACTTCTTTTTAATCGCGTGGATAGGTTTCATGTTGATGGTTCTAGTAATCTCGTTATTCAGTGCGGTAACTACACCTGGTAATCTCTTCACCCATTCACGGGATCTTTTTTCTTGGATGAATTCTTTTGCATATTGATATCCAAATAACCGCTCAGCAAGAATCCGATTAAATCGTTCTACAATGGCCTGATCACGATGCAGTGCAGTATGCCCTCGTCTGATAGCGACATTGTGATATTTCATTGTAGATAACACTGCACCCTGAAATTCCTTGCCCGGATCAACTTGTAACAGATTTGGCCAGTGCAGAGGACTCCTTCGATAAATCCTTTCAAATGCAGAAGCGACTTCAGTGGCCGATTTTGTTTTTAACGGTTCTGCTTCTTTGTATCGACTTGCAATATCAACTACAGTTAACGCATATTTGTAACCACGATCATGTGGCAGAAATAATAGATCAGCCTGATGAACTTCATTTGGTCCGGTTACATCAAAATGCGAGAATTGAATTTGTTTAGGCGGTGGTAGATAAATTTGCCATAGTGCCTGTTTGGATAACCAATGAGCCGCAGTGGTTTTTTTCACTTTTGCGGCGCTAGCGAGTTTACTGATTGCAGCGTTACCCTTCCAGTATCCTCTTGGGGAATAATAAATAGATTCCATGTTGTTATTAATTACCAGCACCTAACATCAATTTACTTTTCATAGCCGATTTTATCAAAAATGAAGCCAATTTTTCTTTGAAGGATTTATCAGTGATAGAATTCAACGCATGAATTAATTTCACATCTGCTAGATGCCTGTGTTGCAAATTGCTGCTTTTATAAGCAACATCATGAAGGTGACAGGCCTTATCAATAGCGTTTATTGGTTCCTCACCGGGTCGGGGCTGATTTTGATCATTGAGTCTGATATCAAGTCTTGTTCCCGGTCCACAATAACTATACCCTGGAAGGTGTTTTTCTCCGGGGTATTTTGCCCATGGGGTTCCAGGGAGTTTTGCTAATTTGGCAGCGATATCACCTCCTCGTTTTTTTTTAAAGGTTCCTTGGGTTCCTTGGGTTTAGAAACAAATCTTAATTTCTTTGTACTACACTGTACGCATTTACCAGAAAGCGCTGATCGGTTATTTTTAGTTGTAATCGTCGTCAACTCATCTGTGCCAGTACGCGCCTTACACTTCACGCAATATAGATCCATAATTTATGTATAGAGATATGAATATAATTGATTTTTCAGCGACTAAAACAAGAGAACCAGTGAAGCATCATGCAGCGCTACCAAACTCTATCCGCGCAATTATAATCGGGCCATCTGGATCCGGTAAAACGCAATTGTTGCTCAATTTAATAATGAGATGGATGAAGTGGGATAAGTTGTATTTAATTGCCCCTAGCGTAGATGATCAACGATGCTATGAAGTGCTAAAAGATTTTAATGAAAACGCTTCAGAGATTGCCGGCGAGGATGTTATTGAATTTATAACCGATATTGACGAGGCGCCATCCGTGAATGACCTCGATGGAAGTATCAACAATTTAGTTGTATACGACGATGTCATGTTAGATAATCAAAAAAATCCTGCTAGAATATTTTCCAGAGGCAGGCATAAAAACACGGATGTGATCTATGTCACTCAACGCTACACTCAGATTCCAAAAGTGATTAGAGATAACTGTAATATGCTTGCTGTATTCAATGGCGTTGATACACATACGCTACGAAATATTTGGCAGACATGGTGTTCTGATATGGACTTCAATCAATTTAGAAATTTCTTTAGTCATGCTCAGTCTGCCCCACACGGATTTGTAACAATAAATTTACATGACCCTCGAACACGATATCGTATCGGACTGGATCAAATATTCGGTTAACCCCAACTGAAAGTTCTAGTGAGTGACAACGACGTTGTAGTCCCTTTTTCCCAAAAATCGATGGAGGATTTCATTAATTTCATTGATTTTTTCATATTTTTTTTTTGGACCTAATCCATGATTCACACACACATTGGGGGGGCCTGATGTCATTGGTTTCATTGTTTTAAGCGTGATTTCAGTGAAAACTTGTCTAAAAATGTTGTCTGATTCGCCCCTTCTGCTGCTTGTTCTAATTCATATTTCTTGCAGAACCAGACTAAAGATATTTTAGCGCTTAAAAGTATATTTTATTTTACTCTTGCATTTATGTGAGCAAAAATATCCCTTTTCAAAAATTTCCTAGATAAATTAGAAAAAGGCAACCGAAAACCCCCGAAACAAAATATAACAGAATCCTCTAAATATTAAGAAAAGAGTACAGCATCACATGACGTCTCTTTCTGGCCGTGTCGAAAGAATTTTAAAATTTAGCGCTAAATGTCTTAAGATGATTTCTAGTCGATGTGTGTAATGCTAAAAGTGCTACATATGAAAACTTGAAACAGTAAAGGATGTTAAAAGACGAGAAGGGCAAATAATCATAGTTTATTGAAATTTTAGCATGTTATATGTGGATTCCGCTTTTTCTGCCTAGATTCTGCGTTTTGACCACTTGGATTATGCCATTTCCTCGTCAGGGGTTGACATGTATGGTTAAATTTTCCTTTTTATTTTCTACAAATATGAATTTGGTTACTGCATGTGAGCCACTTAATTTGGTAAAATAGCTAGAATTTTAGCACAAAGGGCTTTTTCTATAGCCAAATATTTTAGCACAAAGGGCTTTTTCTATAGCCAAATATTTTAGCACAAAGGGCTTTTTCTATAGCCAAATATGTCATGAGCATATGCCTATGATATCATATAGAATAATTTTTTTAAAGCAGTAGCAGTTTTAAGTATTTCAACTGTTGATACATTTTGTGCTTTGGTGTTAGCAGATCAACAATGTTTTTAAAAATTTGTATATGTTTTAACTAAATTGGCATTATAGTACCTACACTTTAAAATTGATGTTGGGTCTTTTTTTCATACATGATCACTTTCAAGAAATGATAAGGTGTCTGTAGGTGTTTGGCACTAAAAGTCAAGATTATTCTAGTTGATGCGTGTGTTAGAGCAAAAATGTTTTTCAAATAATTTAACAGATGGATTCGAAAAAGATGAAAAACCAATTCAAAGATGAATACATGGATTGCTTAATACAGCATTCCATTCTAGCACAACTACACACCCATTGCAGGTGTAGTATTAAATTTAACTGTTATATCAAATGACACAGACTTGCGAATGAGAACAGTGAAGCTTCAAAGATGTTTTTAAAGGAGTGAATTTAGCAGTCACTTTCTTCCCCAGTAATGATTTTGATACAATTACAGCTGTTGAAAAATGACCTGACCAGGTCAGAATCTAATGAGGGTTAAAATTCCATACTATACAGGTCAGAATCTAATGAGGGTTAAAATTCCATACTACACAAGTCAGAATCTAATGAGGGTTAAAATTCCATACTACACAGGTCAGAATCTAATGAGGGTTAAAATTCCTCACAGGCTGTGTGGAAATGATTTTGATATTGGTCATGGTGGTAAAACAAAGAAACATTGAACTAGTTCATTTTACTAACTCCAATACTAAGGTAATTTTTTTTATACTGCAGAATTCATTTGTGGAAATTAATTTTATAAATGCAGAGGTGTTATTTGCCAGGTTCTTAATAGTACAGAATTGGAGAAAATATGCATGTGCAATAACAAAATCATCTAATAGTGTTTGATGTTTAGCAGAAAATACTTCACCTAAAATTGCAGAAGCCATGAAAATTAGGCCATTTAGTATTGCCACAGACAGAAGTAGTGATTATGATAACAAAAAGTTGTACTTTGTGTAAGAGACTTTGACAGCAAAAAGATCAAAGTCAGCATGCTCTTCTTTCAAGACCAGAATTAACAGACGAATGCACTGGAGAAACATTTGATTTGTTTGATAATGCTTTGAATAAACATAAGTTGGCAGAACTGTATGGGGTTTTCAGCTGATAATGCATTAGTGATGACTGGAATTCATATAGGAGTTGCATTCTTTATTTTGAAAAATGATGACTGGAATTCATATAGGAGTTGCATTCTTTATTTTGAAAAATGTCTCCATCAGTGTACAAATCATCCTGTTGCACCTTGCTGCACGAAAGGTATCAAGTTGGTATTCTATCTGAAAACATACTTCATGTGGACATAGTTGATGTGCAAGGGCACCTAATTTCCAAGTTAAAAGACCCAATAACTGGAAGATATAAATTTCCTCTACTTTGTCAGGTTATGAAAGAAATATTGGTTCTTTACCATTCTAATGCTGCGAGTGTTCAGAATTGTTAACACAAAACTAAAACGGAATTCAGATCCAGGCTCTTTAACCTGGAGCTATGTGGTCTGCCAGTGTGCAAAACATTCATAGTCTCAGCTGGTAGAAAGTATTTTGAAATGCAATATGAGAGTCTGTTGCTTTTTAAAGCTTAAAGTGCTACATTCGAAAATTTGAAGAAGTAATTGATGCTAAAATACCAGAGGGGGTAAAAAATCATTTTGTACAGATGCTCATTGAATTTTATCATGTTATATGTGGGTTACTCTTTTTTCTGCTCAGATTTTCACTTTTTGTCCATTTCTATTACACTTTTTCCCTACCAGGTGTTGGCATGCATGAGATATTGATAATTATTAATGATAATCTGATAAGAATACTAGTAAAATATAGTGAATTGTTACATGTAATTTTTGTCATACACATAAAGATCGAGAGACAAAAAGAGTTTGTGTTTTGTAGAGACAGATAAAAAGATAAAATATATAATTGCATGGACCTTTCTAGATTCTGGCATGGAATCCACGAAGTTTTGTGTCTGATTTTTGTGAGATCATCCCAGCCATGCTATCTCCAACCACTGCCATGGAAATTTTCCATGCTTTGCTCGACTTACCATGTATGACTGCTTCTCTAGAGGTTGTAGACAAGGTGAAGGTCGTAGATCCCACATCTACCACTAGTCCCATTGGTGTGGACCATGAACCCACAAATTCAACAGATGCATTCAAAAGTCCATTGTTCAGGCCGATGTTCAACTTCTTCACTCGAGTTGAGGGAGGTCATGGGGACACAATAAACAGGTACAGAATGATTAAAAGTAGTTGGGCCTCAGATGCAGAAAGTCTGTAGTAATTACCATTTTTGTCTGTCCATCTGTATTTCCATTCACACTTATTAATTTGATTTCCATCATCCCACAGCATTATTTCTTAATCAATGAATTACCTGTCTATATTACAGTCTACTACCTCCAAATCCAGCCCTCCTGGAAAGATGAGAAATGTCTTTTAGTGTATAGGTTAGCTTCTCTTTCTGCTTGCTAGGTGGCTATTGTTATACCCGGATGTTTCAGTTTTTAATTTCACATTGTCGTGCTATAAATATGTCCTCCATTTAATCTTATTCTTAAATTTCATCATCCATTTTTGTTTTCAGTGGTATAGTATATAGTAACTCAAAATGTTTTATATGGTATATACAACATTTTTGTGAATCATGTTGAATTTATTAACATGTGTGAAATTATTATACTGTTTTTTATTGTTATGTAAGATTGTGATCAATAACATTCATTTTCAATGAAATTCTTTTCAGATGCTTTACTTACCAATTACTAAGTCATTTTCAGAACATGGTTTACAATATTTCAGTATTGATATAATTGTTGTATGGATTCTCTTTCCTCTTCATCATAATGGAGATTAATGTAAAGTGTAAGTAGTGTAAATGATTTAAAGTCATGTGTATGTTTACAGTGGTCAGAAGTTTGTTGTGGTGAATTTGCTGTACAGGCAGACCACATAGCTGGCTGGTCATACCACACCAGCAGGCAAGACTGTCAACCATATACTGGCTTTAAGACGTCATTCTGATATGAGCTGTTAACACATTAATTTGGACTCTTTCTCCCAAATGCAAAGAAAGTGTAGCTCATATTTTGCAGAAAGCATTAAACAAGATGTTGTTTAGGCAAAGAAATTTCGTTTTTTTTCAGCGTATGCAATACAGAAGTGAACCTATAATGCTACTTTCTTGCATTTGGGATTTGCAATGGTCAGTGGCATGTGAACCCTTCAATAAAGGCTTTTACTATCAACAGCTTGGAAATAAAAGCCATTCTAAATGCCTTTCACATGTGGGTGGAAACAAGGTTTGGATATTGTTGGGCAATTTGGTTTTGGTGACATACCCCTGCAACAGGCAAACACTCACCAGACATTTGCTTCATGTTATGGGAATAATTTTATAGGTACTCCCAATATCAGATAATATTCAAGTTTGACACATTCCTTTCGAGTTCTGTGACTTGGTCGACTCATTATCAAGGGAGGATAATATCAGATAATATTCAAGTTTGACACATTCCTTTCGAGTTCTGTGACTTGGTCGACTCATTATCAAGGGAGGACAACTGATTCATACCAAGATGTCCAGGCACCTTCAGTCTGTGCCCTTGACTCTCTGATGACATTTCTTTTAGTTTCAGAAGCATGTGTCATAGATGTTCTTTTCATCAGCTGGGAGGTGATGTGAGCATACACCTTTTTTCCATCAGTTTTGATTATGAAAATAATTAAGAAATGAGGGGCACAGACTGTACTAAGATTAAATAGCCTTGATTAACAATTGGTTTGATTTAGCAATAGACATACATTGACAAGTTATATCGATCACAATTCCACTCAAGTAGTGAAGATTGACACTATTCCATTTCCCCTTAAGTGAAGCAACTATCATACATAACTTGCAATTTATGATAATGCTAATTTCAAATGCAGAATGAGTGATCTACATGCAGTATCCATAGATCCGAACTACATACAGTACTGCTTTGAAGGTTCAGTCATTCTAATGGTTTCCTTCCTAATGTTACAAGTCTGTGCTCTTAAAATATGTAACAGAAAAGAGTGAGAAAGGACATGCTTTGTCAAAATGTAACAAATAATTTATTTCCCTAGCATACAAAGTGAAAATGAGAAAAAAAGGACTGACAGAAGTGCAGTTAAATCCCAAAATAATCAAAAAATTACAGACACAGGTCCTATTAATTTAATGTCCTGAAAAAAAATCAGTAAAAGTCCTGAAGAAAAACTCAAGGCAATTATGCGTCTGTTGCAGTTTATAAAGTTGGTGTGTCAGCAGTCTTTTTTTGAATATCAGTAATATAATTCCAGGTTTGAATTCAGTATAAATTTCAGTGAATGTCTCTGTCCATGAATTTTATCAGAGCACTTTTGTATTTCCAGAGAATATAATCACCTGAATTCAACAATTTGAAGAAAACAAAATTCGGCTCAACTGGTCATAACATAATGCAACTTGAAAGTGCGAAATAATAAAGCAGGATTAACCAAGTCCTCACAATTACAAGATTATATAATTCTCTACTTGACCTCTGGTCAGAATTAGCATTTTCTAAACAAACCCGTCACCTAATGGAAAACAACCTTCTATAATGATCCTGATGATTAAAATATCAAAACCATAACCTGGTTTAAGAAATTCCAAAATGTAGACCAAAAAAAACCAGAAAGAATAATGTAGCCAAAAATTTGCTTACACAAAATAAATATCAAGACAAAAGTCAGTCAGGTCAAGCAGAAATTAACTCAATTTTGGACAAGGTCAAATTCAGCATACAATGTTACATTACAACAGCATGTAATGAAATAAACATTTTTCAAAACTAACAAACAATTAAATTCAATATACATAACACTTAATACTACTATTCTCTCACTCTTCTTGATCAATGTGTCAGCAAAACTGCAAGACTCACAGATGCTACCTGTTATGCATAGACAATATCTGTATTAACTGTAAAAGACTATTCCTAGTACTGAAGACATCAATACAAAAGATAACACCACAAGTGCTGACCACTTGGTCTAAGGGAGTTTTTAAAATAGCGTATTACAAACTCGCATATAATCAGGTACACTTATGAGGATTTTAGTTCTCAAAATACAAGTTACTTCCATCAGCTTGGAATCCCTACCACACTTTGCATCAATGCAAGCATCCTCCATAATGTCACACAAGGAAAAACTAGTACATCCAGGTATAACGGTAACCACCTAGTGGGTAAAAAGGGGGTTGTTTCTGAGGGGGCTAGATTTAGAGTTAGCAGAGAAAGTTGTCTTAATGTAATGTGCTCAGGTAAGTATTATCAATGAAACATTATTTTCTATATGATGTGCTACAGAGGAATTTTTGTGTTGGACTGCCTGTTTCCACAGTAAATCTGTACTAAGCTTTGTTGTTTCAAAAAATGTAGCATGCAGATCTGTGTCAATGAGAATCTGAACGAGTTTCATTTCAGGTGTTCCACATTTATAGGAGTTATGTCCCCTGGTTGATAATCCACCTAACTTGCTTACTACAGTAATTTTAGTGAGGAATATTGCATTTTGGCCCAGAATATTATGCACCTTTATATATAGATAAGATTAAGACGTAGCCTCGTTTCAGCATTTCATATTGTCATTTAGAAGAGTTATGGCCCCTGAATGTTTTCCAGTAGAAGTTCTTCTGTTTAAGGCTGTGCTGAGCAAATTGTACAGATTAGTGCCTTCTGCTATTCACCTTTGGTACTAGCTCTCATTCTAAACTTAGTCACTTACTAGAAGTTAATAAGATAAAAAAAATATAGCAAAAGTTTCATTGTCTGGAGAATTGTGCAAATTATTTTTCTTTTAGCCTTTATTTGGTAAATATTTTCAACCAGAAGAAGTACTGATTGACACCTTGAAGGAATGGATTAATAATCATAATGAATATTAAAGATTTTCATTTTTACCAGCTGTTGACACCTTGATGGAATGGTTTAATAATCATAATGAATATTACAGATTTTCAATTTTACCACCTGTTGACACCTTGAAGAAATGGTGTAATAATCATAATGAATATTATAGATTTTCTTTTTTACCACCTGTTGACACCTTGAAGGAATTGTTTAATAATCATAATGAATATTAAAGATTTTCATTTTTATTACCTGTAGGTCCAGAGAAAACATTAGTTCATATATCCAGTCTTGATACTGACTGTTACCTCTAAATAATTTACCTAACAATAATAATCATTTTTCTTTATTGTGATTGCTGTAATTTATTTTTCCACAGGTTGGACAGTTTTCATGCAGTTCTGCAAGACATGGCTAATCATCCCAGAGTTTTAGTGTGCTCACAAATTGTTCCAATACTTACCAGGTCTGTCATCAGTTTTTTAAACTACTTCCTGTCTTTTAGACAATGATTACATGATGGTGTGGTTCTGTTTTGCTGGCCCAAAAGTGCTTTCTATTTTCACTCTCATTGTTTTAATGTCTGTCACTTTTTAAGATACTTCAAATCTAAATTATTTGTTCCATACTGCCATCACAGTTTTGTTACTGGAGCTGAACTCGACAATCAGTGATGATACTGTAATGAGACTTGGTATTAGAATAGTGACTCAGATATTCCTTTTGCTATTCTTTGTCAGTGAAATTTGGTATTAGAACAGTTGTCCAGATGTTACGTTTGCCATTCTTTGTCAGAGAAATTTGGTATTAGAACAGTTGTCCAGATGTTACGTTTGCCATTCTTTGTCAGAGAAATTTGGTATTAGAAAAGTAGCTAAGATGTTATGTTTTGCTATTTTGTCACAGTGAAATTTGGTATTAGAACAGTTGTCCAGATGTTGTTTTGCTATTCTGTCACAATAAAATTTGGTATGTTTATTAGACTAGTGGTGTAGCTGAGCCTTTTGTTATTCATCGTTCTTCACTTGCAATAATTTTAATTGGTTTTGTCCATTTATTTTTTCATTTATTGGGTGCAGAACTCCAGAACTTTCATGCTGTCTGTATGTAACTTGATACACATTGACTATTGGCAGGGATTTACAAATTTTATAAAATTCACCATGCTCTGAATAATATGACTGGAAAATTGAACTTGCCCTTGGAATATTTTAGCTTTCTGCAAACACCAAACACTAATAAAACAATAAGATAAATAATGTATGATATACTTACAGGAAACAATTAAATTTTTTAAAAGTTTTATTTTATCCTTATTTTATCTTTTATGAAAAATTATTTTTATTCACTGAATTGTTGCCAAGTGGTAAGTTTGTATTGATCTTCTGTAATTATCACATAAACAACACATAATAAACAGTTCTTGAGGTTGTCATATTATGGTAACATTAATCATTCTTTGAACAAAATCTTCCTGATTTTTAGTCATTACAGAAGAGTGCCTTTTTTTTCAAAACACTTGTAAAGAAATCTTGAAGTGTATTATTAACAATGAACCTATACACAATATAATTGTCTCATGCATCAGAACAACTTTTGAAAATCCATTGGTTTAGAATCAGACCATAATGCCAGAAGTTCACTTAGTATCAGAAAATCCAATGGTTTAGAGTTGTCAGTCAGAACATATGATAATTGTCTTCATGTTAAAAATTCAGAAGCAGTCATTACGCACAGAAAATACTGTATTAAATCAACCATGAATGGTGGCATTTATTGAATTAACCTGTTGTGTTAGAAAATGTGCATTCATGTAAATTCAAGCTATACTCTCAAAGATATTTATGCATTAATTCATAATTTTCAAGGGTGTGGTTTTCTGTAATTTTGGAGAAGACACACAGTGAGTTTGCATCTCATCTGCTTCCAGTACTGATGGAAAGAACTAATCTGCTGTTTCAAATACCTGAATTTCAAAATGACATGAAAAAGTGAGTAGAACTAAAGATATATTAGCACAAAGTTCTAAAAAGAGAAACCATGCTTAATTAAAAAAAAAAGTGTTCAAATGATAATAACATTTTTAGCTAAAGTTTTTAGGTGGCCTTGAAAGTAAGATGCCTGAAATTATTTATTCTTTTAGAGTATGTTTATAATTTGGAGATTCCTCAGAATTAATAAAATATTAAAAATGTATGCCTGCAGTAGACATTATAGCAAATATCATTCAAGGGACTGAGCATTTGATTGGGGTGGGGCCAGTGAAAGTTACTTTTGAAATATTGTTTTCATTTACCTCAAGATATTTTTTTCAAGTAATGTAATGGATATAATTATTTTTTTTTTAAATGATCAGAGCAAGTATATATTTATACTAGCTATTTAAGTGCCAGAATTTGTTTAACTAAATACACTAGGTCCCATCCCCCCTGCTGAATTAAATGGTTAGTCCCAAACTGTACAGAAAATAATGCTAGTTGTTAATGTATAATTGACTGAGATGAATTTCATTGTTTGAATATATTTGTCCAGATACAGATCTTGTGCTACTGACACCAATAGTCTTATGCATACCTAAAAATAGCCTTCAAAATTATATTTAATTGTACAGCATTAGGTTCTTATCCATCCCATACAAGCAAGGATATGCAAATGATTTGTTATTTCTGTTTTACTGGAGTGTAATCAAATTCTCTACTAAATATGCATTTGCTACAGTGATCTGTCTATATCAGATGACAAGGGTTGTATTGGAAGGTATTCATTACTTGTCATATAACAAAGAACTTTCAGTCAATTTATAATTTATATGTGTAATAATCCCTTTATCTGGGCAGGATTATCTCTGAATACTTACTGTTGCTGTTGAAGAAATTTCCAGAGGTATTTATGACCCAGCTGAATGAAGTCATTGAGTTTTTGACTGGTACACGTAACATTATTGGCAGGGAAGACTTCTTCAATAACCTTGTAAGTCATATTACCAGTCTAAATTGTATACTATATAAGACATAATATCCTTACTGTGATCTGAAGAAAATATATTTGGAGGAAATTTCGTGAAGTTAAATCTCATAATAAGCACAATGAACAGTGTCACAATTGTAGCATGTACTATTAGTATAGTTACCGTATATACTCATGTATAAGCCTGTTCATGTATAAGCTGAACCCCCAAACTGAACAGGTATAAACACTAATAAGATAGTGATCTGTGTATAAGCTGACCCACAACTCCAAGACATCACAGATGCATTTATTAAGGCAAACTTGTATCAACAAAAAGTACATGTATACTTATCTTGGTCTTGGCATGTATGATTATTAAAAAGAAATGGTATAAACTTGTTTGAAAAGTAATTTATTTAAGTTTCTGTTTTCTTTTTGCTTCTGCCAAATTTAGATTTGTGTATATTTTGATCAAACAATGACAAGAATTGAGCAATCGCGAGTTGCTGTAACACTACCTCTCCCTTTTGATTCAATTATTGTTTGTTTATGCATTATTGCATTGGAGATTTTATATCAGTGCACCAGTAATTACGTTTTTATTTTGCCTTAAAATTATAAATACCTAACTCATTAAAATTTGGACCCAGTATGACACCACAATGAATAACAATATGCTTTTGATTCAGCACTCACAGTTAGGCCACCACATGTATAATGTAAGTTTGAACAAGCACAGAATAAAAGTACATCCCCTTGAATCAAATCATGGGCACCACTGCACTAAACTTGAATGATATCTCCAAAATACAATACTAAAGTTTCAGAAATAATCCGTTAAAAATTATGCTAATACTGTAAAAGTTGAGTTGTTGTTTGCTTTGATGTAAGCAACCTTACACATATCTGTCAACTCTCACAACGGGAGAAAAATGAAAAACTCCAGAATTTTGGGGTCACTCCACACTTACCTCCTGATTTCATAATATCTTCCAATTTTTGCAGAGAACTCTGCCATTTTTAAACCGTTTATACTGTTTGTACGAATGTTAATTACCATAATTAAGTTAAAAGAAGGAAAGAAAATAATGTGTCTTAAAAAACTAATTCAGAAAAGTTATATAGTAAACGATACTAAATGCCTTATGAGGTTGGATATGCAATGAGGGGAAAATAGTTTCGACATGTATGGTACCAAAAGGCATCCTATTTAGCTATCTTTAGTTCAACAAAATTGGTAATCCAATATTTGCCAATCAATTGCTGGTTATTGCAAAACACACGGTAGTGTAGAACAGTTCTTTGAATCATTACAGACGGCCAGTCATTTTCACAAAATAGTTGTATCGATAAGGATTAACTTTTAATTAGTCACACTGGCTTTCTTGCTTGTTTGTTTAAGACTAACCTTGAGGTATTGTGCAGTTCGCTATATGAAAATATGGCCTGGGGGAAAATAAGGTGCGTCACAGGGAGAAACTGTGCGTCCTTTGCGATATTCACCCATATTAGACATAGAAGATTGATCAATATTTAGTGAAAACAAGACTTTAAAAATGCCGCAAAAAACCTCCTGATTTTAAGTCCCAATCTTTCTATCCTTTTATTCAGTCTCACTACCCGACATTTGAAAAGTTGACAGGTAGGTCTTACATCCCGTTTTACAAAACTACTGTAATAGTGCTAATATTATGGAATGAAAGGCAATTACACATCAATGTACTGGTATAGTTGCCGGTCAGAATTCCCTTATAACACAAGCTAGTTTTGGGTTTTTAATGATTAATTGACCTGTATTGCTATCGGGAAACAAACGACAAATCAAGAAACAAATGAGACACCAAAACTACAAGCTTTCCATTGTGTGGAAAGTTATGATGTTGTTCAGCCAAAACACAAAACTAAAATAGATTGATGATGATCTTAGTTGATCTATAATGAGAATTTTAGCCTTCATTATTACCACACTGTGTGAATATGTAAGTTAAGCTTGTTATGTGCCTTGTACAATTAAATGTGCGTACTTTTTCATAACAGCTACCTCAGTTTGTAGGATTGCTTATATGCATGTGATTCAGTGAAAATGAAACAGCTATTAAGAACTAGCTGAAATCTTATCTGGAAGAATGCAATTTGGTCGAAATAATGAATTAAGCAAAATCTACATCTAATAAGTTTGGGAATAAGTAAAGATTTAAGTGACAATTTGCATGCTTTGCACTGTGTAAGTACTGTACATTATAATTCACCCTGGTCTCCTGGGTAAACTCAAAAATTATTTTTTCGTGCACCAAGATTTACAGCCTTCACAGTAGTCAACAAAAAGACTTAAAAACTGTAAAGTGTGGACATTGGCCTGTAGATAAGCTCCCTCTCCACACACACATTTCTTCCAGGAATTTTTTTCCTTCTCCAAGTATATATGGTAGTTCCCTTTGACTTTGTTGGACATTCTCATTTTTGAAAGTGCATTTGCCAATATGATTTTTTTATGTACTACAAATGCAAGATTTCTTTTGACATTGGTTTAACCAAGAAAATGCTAAGTTGTAACAAGATGCAAGTCATGCATGATGGTAAATTTGAAGAATATCTCAATATTTTAGGCAGGTTGTTCTATTGCTCTAGTCATACTGGGATTGAGACAAGCATTTAAAAAGGTACATTTTTCAATGGAATTTTGAACACAAGAAAAAGACAAGCAAGTATGAAGCATGTGTAGATATTAAATATGGTAAATTTATTATTGCATTATATGTAGCTGAAAAAATTGGGGTGTTTTTGTATTTGTCCTGTTATAGGGAAAAAAAAAAAATTGATTATTCTGCATGAAACCTTTATAAGAATAGATGTAATGAAGAATTTGTTTTAAAGCCAACAACGAAATCATGGAATATGAACAGCAGGTCTTTTTTCTGAAAGTGTAAAACAACAGTGCTAATTAAAAGTTTTAGAATTGGTAGTCATATCAAGGAAATGTCTGAAACTTGACCTATCAAGTTTGGATCCTAAAAATATAATGTATTTATGATAGAAAATATATAGTCAGAATTTGTGACAATCATTTACTTGCTTGAAAAAGTAGTTCTTGTACTCATATGTTTGAAAAACATTTACTTGCTTGAAAAAGTAATTCTTATACTCCTATGTTTGATTTTGTAATTTTTAATGTATTTGGAGACTCCACAGTTTAGTTTGTATTTGAAAATATGGAACAAAGAAATACTACATTTTTTAACTTAAGAATGTGTTTGTCATTGCTACTTTTTTGTGTGAGTCAGGTTTGGGCAGCCGGGGAGTATTTCTGTCTGAGCAGTGGTGAGTCCTGTGCATCAGAGAAGATTTGTCAGATGTATGAGTGTCTAGAAGTCTTGTCTTATGAAGTGTCAGGGATTACAGCCTCTACTCCAGCGGCAGAAGCCCCCTTCAGCATCAAAGTTGTCTCAGTGCTCATGTCAGCCATCGCTAAAGTAAAAGAATTTAAAGTTTAATGTCTAATGTCATGGTAACTAAATTAAACACTTATTATTAGTGTTTATCGTTATTGAATGTTTACTTATTTGAGGTAGCAAATGGTTTTTCATGATATCAAAATGGACCCTCTTGGTGTTCAAATTATATTATTTTCCCTCAATGTATATATGCTGCCAGTGTCTATGGGATGTGTTTAATTATGTCATGGTTTACATATTGCGATTGTAAGTTCAAAATCTGATTGCCCTTTTATGTAAAATGGTTTATGAATTACTAAAACAATATTCATTTTGGTTTGCCAATATTGTTTTAGTTAGATAAATAATTCCAGTATAATATAAATTCACTTTACCAGCAAAGATTGAACATAGTGACATTAAAATGGTGATAAAGAAAGCTAGATTTCAAGAATTTTGAATGAGTAGCTTCTTTAATACATGAAAGTAATTTTACTCAAATTGTTTAAAGACAGACTTCTCTAATAAAGAAACATACATTAAATCCTCTATGCAACATAAGGAAGAAAAACTGCCAAATACATCTATATCCATACTGATAGTTCCTGAAGGGTCAAATTGTTAATCATGCCACATGAAGAACTATATCATTCTTTTTAAGGGACTTTTATTAAAAACAAAATAATTGTTTACATGCAGCTAGCAAGCAGACGACAAGACCTGATCCCAAGAGCTATTCTGTGTTTGACGAAGATGGCACAACAGCATCAAAATGACTTCCTGGAGAAATATACTCAGGATATTCTCATCAACAGAGCCCAAGAACTTATAAACCTGCTTAAGCTGCCAAAGTAATCATCCCTATATAGACACATATATTCATAGATACAAATCACCACAGAGTATTCTTTTTAACTGTGGCATTCATAAATACAAATCTACACTTGTTATTCTTTTTAACTGGGGTATTCATAGATACAAATCACCACAGAGTATTCTTTTTAACTGTGGCATTCATAAATACAAATCTACACTTGGTATTCTTTTTAATTGGGGTATTCATAAATACAAATCTACACTTGGTATTCTTTTTAACTGTGGCATTCATAAATAAAAATCTACACTTGGTATTCTTTTTAACTGGGGTATTCATAAATACAAATCTACACTTGGTATTCTTTTTAACTGTGGCATTCATAAATAAAAATCTACACTTGGTATTCTTTTTAATTGGGGTATTCATAAATACAAATCTACACTTGGTATTCTTTTTAATTGGGGTATTCATAAATAAAAATCTACACTTGGTATTCTTTTTAACTAGGGTATTCATAAATAAAAATCTACACTTGGTATTCTTTTTAACTGGGATATTCATAAATACAAATCTACACTTGGTATTCTTTTTAACTGGGGTATTCATGAATACAAATCTACACTTGGTATTCTTTTTAAAGGGGGTGTTCATAGATGCAAATCACCACAGAGTATTCTTTTTAACTGGGGTATTCATAAATACAAATCTACACTTGGTATTCTTTTTAAAAGGGGTGTTCATAGATACAAATCACCACAGAGTATTCATTTTAACTGGGGTATTCATAAATACAAATCTACACTTGGTATTCTTTTTAAAGGGGGTGTTCATAGATACAAATCACCACAGAGTATTCTTTTTAACTGGGTATTCATAAATACAATTCTACACTTGGTATTCTTTTTAACTGTGGCATTCATAAATAAAAATCTACACTTGGTATTCTTTTTAACTGGGGTATTCATAAATAAAAATCTACACTTGGTATTCTTTTTAATTGGGGTATTCATAAATACAAATCTACACTTGGTATTCTTTTTAACTAGGGTATTCATAAATAAAAATCTACACTTGGTATTCTTTTTAACTGGGATATTCATAAATACAAATCTACACTTGGTATTCTTTTTAACTGGGGTATTCATAAATACAAATCTACACTTGGTATTCTTTTTAAAGGGGGTGTTCATAGATGCAAATCACCACAGAGTATTCTTTTTAACTGGGGTATTCATAAATACAAATCTACACTTGGTATTCTTTTTAAAGGGGGTGTTCATAGATGCAAATCACCACAGAGTATTCTTTTTAACTGGGGTATTCATAAATACAAATCTACACTTGGTATTCTTTTTAAAGGGGGTGTTCATAGATTCCAATCACCACAGAGTATTCTTTTTAACTGGGGTATTCATAAATACAAATCTTCACTTGGTATTCTTTTTAACTGGGGTATTCATAGATGCAAATCACCACAGAGTATTCTTTTTAATTGGGGTATTCATAAATACAAATCTACACTTGGTATTCTTTTTAACTGGGGTATTCATAGTTACAAATCACCACAGAGTATTCTTTTTAACTGGCGTATTCATAAATACAAATCTACACCTGGTATTCTTTTTAACTGGGGTATTCATAGATACAAATCACCACAGAGTATTCTTTTTAATTGGGGTATTCATAAATACAAATCTACACCTGGTATTCTTTTTAACTGGGGTATTCATAGATACAAATCACCACAGAGTATTCTTTTTAACTGGGGTATTCATAAATACAAATCACCACAGAGTATTCTTTTTGGGGTATTCATAAATACAAATCTACACTTGGTATTCTTTTTAAAGGGGGTGTTCATAGATACAAATCACCACAGAGTATTCTTTTTAATTGGGGTATTCATAAATACAAATCTACACTTGGTATTCTTTTTAACTGGGGTATTCATAGATACAAATCACCACAGAGTATTCTTTTTAACTGGGGTATTCATAAATACAAATCTACACTTGGTATTTATTTTAACTGGGGTATTCATAAATAAAAATCTACACTTGGTATTCATTTTAACTGGGGTATTCATAAATAAAAATCTAAACTTGGTATTCGTTTTAACTGGGGTATTCATAGATACAAATCACCACAGAGTATTCTTTTTAACTGGGGTATTCATAAATAAAAATCTACACTTGGTATTTCTTTTAACTGGGATTTTCATAAATACAAATCTATACTTTGTATTCTTTTTAACACAAACATTCATCAATACCAATATACAGAGTGTATTCTTTTATACAGGGGGCGCTGAAACTTAAATTTGTGCTCATATTTCCAAACATATTATCTCTGTATGATCTAACATGACTGCTCGTTTCAAATGAAATTCATGAAACAAGTCAAATGAATTCTGCCTGTTGTAAATGAGCACAAATGTAAGATTCTGTTCACTGCATGTTAAAATATACTGACTTTATTTTTCCATACAACAGAATAGTGTAATGACATTGAAATACATTTGTATGCCTTGGTTATTACACCTGTCTGTTGCATGACATTATGTCATGATGTATTGTAACATATTTTACATATATGAAATTTATCATATAGATATATTAATGTAAACAACACTGTATATTAATGTAAAATAACAGTTACAGTAGTCCCCCTCTTATACGGCCACCCCTGCTGCACCGGGAAAGTGGCCTTATAAGGCGGGTGGCCGTTCCAGAGGGGGGCTAAATTTATTATGAGAAGTACATGTATATGTAATGTACATAGTAAGAAAGCTACATACATGTACTTCAAAACATTAAATATCTTCGTCTAAATGAAACATTAATCAATAAAAGTTTTTTTTTGTTATAATAACAAATTTATTTCAACTGAATATACGTTACTATTTTTGCTTTCTTGGCGTAAGTTTGATATGCGAACGGGTATTGTTCTCATGCACATTGCAAATGGATTCAAAAACGTCGTTTACATCTTGGTACATACATAATTATCTTTCCATTTGCTCCATTTTCCCACTGCTGCTGAATAACCTTCTTATCGGTTATTACTTTGTTTATTCAAATTATTTCAACATAAACTTAATTTTACGAGTCTTTTGACGTTTTGTACATACAATTGTTCGGCATCCCCCCCCCAGATGTCGTCGAGTAGAATAACCGACTTTCTTCGAAAATAATGTATCTGTTAACGTGATGACATTTTAATGTTTGGTAATGATTTATTCGGTTATTGCTGACTGTATGCGATTTAATTATGCAGACAAAACTTGTGTCGAGTCTGCCGAAATACATCCTTCGTAGGAAGCCATTTTGTGTGGTCATGTGATTTTTCCGGTCTTTGTCTGGTGCCCTATTGTTTTTTTTAAGGTTATCTGTGTGTGCCAATGTACAAAATCTATTTTTAGCCTATGCTGACCTTGTTATGATTATAACAATTACGTCTGGTTATAATCATCAACGAGAAGAACTCAACATAGGTGTTAAACCCCAAACTCTATCATAACATTATTGAGCCCATTTCCTGTAAACATCGACTTTTACAGATAACGATATACTATAAATTTTTGGTTGACACTTTTAACGGCGACTTGACACTTGGAGACGTGTTATCTACGATAGAGATAATCAAAATTGCTTACCTTACGTCAAGATTTGAATTAATTATTGGTTCTGGATACATTTAAAAATAAAATGTGGCCGCTCGTGAGGGGTAAATTTTATATTATTGCACAAAAATGCTGGCCGCTGGTCGCGTTAGGCGGGTGGCCTTTCGTGAGGGGTACTTTTGAACAGAAACTCGTCGGTGCCAACGAATTCTGGCCGTTAGGAGCGGGTGGCCGCTGGTCAGGGGGGCCGTACAAGAGGGGGACTACTGTATATACATGAAATATATCATATAGGTATATTAGTGTAAATAACATATATGAAAATTATTGTATAAGTGTATTAACATAAATAACACAGGAACCATGAGATACAATGCACATACAGTGGTCTTCATGAACAACCTCACCCTGACCGGAGGCAATCTGCTTTTTATGGTCAGAATCCAGTGGCATGGGCAAGTGTAGTTTTAATGGATGCCTCAAGTATGGACACCCCTCTAATGCAACCAGTTGCCTGCATACTAATGCAATAAACAAAAAATTTACTCCTCATGAGTAGCCACATTTTTTTCCCTACAGGCTTATAAAGACTCAGACTGTAATCGTAATCTGATTATCGCTACTGTCATTTGATCCTCACATGTCAGGTTTTGTTATTAAGGCAATTGCTGGCTATTTATTCTGCCAGTAATGGGCACGAATACAGTAGCTAACAGCTGAGACATGCAGATTGTTGAGCACAAGTTAGCATTAAAATGATATAGCCGCCTTGGCTTCCCTTAGATATTTATTTTATTTCACAGTTGAGAATTTGCAGTTAATATTACTTATGACAATTATCAAGATTACAAAAGCTAAATCACGATGATGTGCCATATCATTCAGTACTAATCTGTGGGATTTAAAACTGGTATGATAGCCTCTTTGGTTTCTCACACAGACAGAAAAGAAATGTAAATTTATTATGGTACGAGACTATAACCAATGAATATTAATAATAATAATAATAATGATAATAAAAATGAGGACTTTGTATAGCGCTTAATCTTTAGAAGCTCTAAGTGCTTTACAACAGCTATAATAAGATGACTGCAAAAGAAACAAAAAAAAACTCATGAAAAATTGGAAGAAAAAAAATGCTGAAAATATTTAAGGTAATAAACATTATTAGGTCTTAAAGTTTGTTCTTGCAGACAGAAAAGGTGAGTTTTAAGAGCACTCTTGAAAGGGATCACTCTGTCTAATTTCAATGGGCAATTCATTCCATGTTGCTGGGCCCTGGTATACAAAAGAACATTGTCCATATGACTTCATTTTCATAGTGGGAATAATGAGTATACGATTGTCAGAAGAGGAGTGTAAGTATCTTGCTGGTGTGTACTCATGGGTGAGGCCGGATAGGTATGTTAGACTGGAGTCTGTTAGTAAAATGTAGCACAGAGAACATCAGAAATACGCCTCTCTACTCCTTGGATGGTCACATCAACTTCTGTTGGGTGGCAGCATTTCTTGCTCTCCCATAAAATTATATCTGTTTGTAACAAATTGAAATGTTCTGATGCTGTCCTTTGAAGAGTGCTTGCAAATTTTTTTACAATTTGTAGTGTTACAATCATGTATGAGAATACAAGCCTCCCTCATTATAACATGGTCCATGGGATCCATAGAGTATGCCACCTTATTGTGAGATGATTTTATAATGAAGTATGTGATAAATCTAATTTTGCAGCCACTTAATAAAATGGTATCCATGACCAGACACATCATATTTAAAATATTGTGTTCTAATGAGTGGTCTTACAGTGAGGGAAAACTGTACTCATTATTATATGATATTTAAATGCATTATGTTCACTCCATACATACCTTATAACATACTTTGACATAACGTCTGACATTGCCACATGGTAAAATCCTTGAGTAATGTCAGTGCATCTTAGTTAGCAGGAATATCCCACTAATATCCATGTGTTATAAATATATTAAACTCATTGATTATTTTGTAAGTGGCTTATGTAAGATATTATATTAATGGAACACATTTCAAGAGCAATATGTGCATGCATTTTCGCTTATTCTAATGAGCAAAGCTGAAATTGCTTGTTTTGTTTTACAGTTTTGCATCTGTGATACTCGGTCCAAAACAAAAAACTGAGAACCAAAGGTGAGATATTACATTATATACTAGTTTAACTGCTTGTTATTCTCTATCAGTTGTATAACATATTCCAACTACTTTTGACTGGTCACTGAGAAAAGCATAGAATGTGGATGAAACCACTACACATTGGTAGGTTGTTACTAGCTTATACATGTGCCATTTCTGGTATTAAAACTCAGTATGGAGTTCCAAACGGAATGTGTTTGTGCCAGATATGGAATCATACCCAGTACTGCAGAATTACTACCATTGACAGCCATGAATAAAAGTTACAAAACTTATAGATAAACAAAACACCAGTGTGCATGTTGATCTGTGTCTGTACACAGTATGCACTTTGATCTATTTCTGTACACAACATGCATGTCAATCTGTCTGTACACAGCATGCATGTTGATCTATATTTGTACAAATTATGCATGTTGATCTGTCTGTACACAGTATGCATGTTGATCTCTGTAAATAGTATGCATGTTGATCTATATACACAGTATGCCTGTTGATCTATTTCTGTACACAGTATGCTTGTTGATCAATGTCCATACACAGTATGCATGTACACAGTATGCATGTTATATGTCTACTGTTATGTATATTTGATTTAAGTCATTTATTTTTATTTTAATTTTTTTGTTTGTCAGATTCAAATTTGTGATTTTAAGTTTAAGATTCATTCATTGGGAGATATTTTTTTTTAAAAAGTGGGATGACCTGTACTCTACAAATAAACACCAGATGTTGACCTCATTTCTGACCTAGTTTCAGAGTTGTAAACAAGCTTTTAAAATGATTGGTTGATTCCAAGGACATTATGGAGCTTTGTTATAAACATCTTTCTATTTTTAGTTCTTGAGAGTAAAAATAACTGATTCTCATCTGGGTCATACGGTGTGCACGAGATTTTTTGAACGTAAATTTGTTCTAAAGATTCTAGAAGAACATGTGACCCCTTCCTTGTTTACGTAAAAACAGGTATATAAATTATGTTTTGGAGTGAACTATTTAGTAGAAGTTGGGCTGTTGGAATATTATGTTGTGTTGTTTTGAGTTAAATTACCTTGTACTGGAAATTATTTCAATTCGTTTGGATCAAGAGGATTTATTTTGTTATTTATCTGGAAAACAATTGTGCTCATTGAATTTCATAAGACCAGAACTGACTTCATCACGTGATGTCTTCCATCTTGGATGCTTCACTATGATTCGAACTGGGAATTATAAGGACATTTTATTACCAGGACTTTTGCAATTTCACTAGTGGATTATATTTTGAATTATTTTTGGATTAATTTTGGAATTGATTCTTAAAACCTTAAGTTTATTTTTCTTTTCTGGAAAATATTTGTGCTCAATAAATTGTTTATTAAGTTTTTACAAGCTTGTTATTTTCACTCTTTCTATGTTACTTTTTATTCAAACCTAAGCACGTAACACTACACAATATATATGTTGATCTATGTCTGTACACATAATGCATGGTGATATATGTCTATACACAGCATGCATGTTGATCTATATATGTACACAGTATGCATGTTGATCTATGTCTACACAGTAAACATGTTGATCTCTGTACACAGTATGCATGTTGATCTATGTATGTACACAGTGTGCTTGTTGATCTGTCTGTACACAGTATGCATGTTGATCTATGTCTGTACACAGTATGCATATTGATTTATGCCTTAACACAGTATGCATATTCATCTATGTTCACAATATGCTTTTTGATCTATTTCTGTGCACAGTATGCTTGTTGATCTATTTTTGTACACATTATGCATGTTAATCGATGTATGTACACATTATGCATAATGATCTGTGTCTGTGCACAGTATGTATGTTGATTTATGTATGTACACAGTATGCTTGTTGATCTATGTCTGTACACAGTATGCATGTTGATATGTTTGTACACAGTATGCATGTTGATCAATGTCTGTACACAGAATGCATATTCATCTATGCCTGTACACAGTATGCATGTTGATCTGTCTGTACAGTGTACATTTTTATCAGTTTGTACCAAGTATGCTTGTTGACTTATGTCTGCACCTGTATATATGTTGATTTATGTCTGTACATAGCTTGCATGTTGATCTGTGTCTGTAGCCAGTATGCATATTGTTATGTCTGCACCCAGCATATATGTTGATCTAAAGTCTGTACCTAGTATACATGTTGAATTATATCTGTACCCAGGAAGTATATTGATCTATTTACCCATTGTGCATGTTGACCTTTCTGTAACCAGTATGCATGTTGATATGTCTGTAGCCAGTGTTCAAGTTGATATATGTCTGTAGCCCAGTATGTCTGTTATATACATGTCAGTACCCCAGGAATGCATGTTGATCTATGTCTGTATCCAGTGTACATATTGATATTTGTATTTACCCTGTATGCATGTTGATCTATGTCTGTAGCCAGTGTGTATATGGATCTATTATCTAGAGCTGGGTACTACAGAAAATTGTATCCCACATTATGCTGCAGTATTTATGAATGTACCATGGTGTACCATAATTATGTTAGAAACTACTATTTATTGTTATTGGAATGAGGCCTGACACTATTTCCAAGAAAAATTCCATCATCATTTGTCGGAAATATATCGTGCTCTGATTTTTTGTGAAATAACACCCTTGTCTGTCAGTTATATTATTGATAGAAAAAGGTATCTTGGGATAATATAATAATATATTTCAGCTCAAAAGAAAATTGCAGCCCCCCAACCCCCACTTTTATTTAAATAATATCTTATAGCAGATGAATTTGCTATGTACTGTGTATATATTAATTGTTGTATAAGTTAAAATCTGAAGCGAATTGAACAAAGCTTAAAATATAGCTGACACCCTGTAAAAGACATGATGATGATAGTTGGAAACCTTGTTGATATAAATAGCAATTGCTGACACAGAAGCTCACAATTTTCTAGCAATACTATTGATAAAATAGGCAGGGAAACAATGAGTGGGTTGCCATCACCCTGGCAAGATATTTATCAGAGGGGATCAGTAAACATAAAACACATAACAGAAAATATTTAGTGGACTTGAGAAATTACATAAATTTCAAACTGAATGCAACTGCTCCCATGAAAATTTCGGGATGGTTCAGTCTTACAAAGTAATACATGTCCTTAACACAGTACCATATGCTAGCAAATAACAAACCACTGACATCTATTTTTTAATCTTTATTTGTAATATTTAAAATTAATTTATGACAAATACAACTGTTTTGTTAAGCAATTAATACTTTTGAACTATTTTATCATGTAAAATGAAAACGTGCTGTTAATAACATCAAATTTAATCACAGATTTACTTTGGAATTCCATACATTCCTTATAGATGGAAACTACTGATGTACCAGTACAATGAGAAAGTACTATGGTATGTACCTCAGGAAAAATATATTGAGGTACATTGGTATACCATGCATCTCTACTATTTGCCCAGTATGCATGTTGATCTGTCTGTACCCTATATACATAGTGATCTATGTCTATACACTAATTATGTAAAAAAAATCATATGTTAGATTGTTTCATTGCATACATTAGGTCGTCATAGCATGGAGGACACACACTTCCCATGATCAGACATTATGCAAGCAGACAAGACAAGGCATGGTTCTGCTAAATTCCGAAATCAAAATGTATAGGAATATATGGATATTATTTTTGAAAGTCCCAACCTCAATGGTATTATCTTTATAAATTTCATTATTGCAAACATGTACAGTCTTGTATTTGTTATAGCAGGTATCAATAGAGGTAAAGATCTACTTGGACATGACAGCTAATTCCATATTAAGTTTTTAGATTCCACTGTTTGGAATAGTGACTTGTTTGCTCTCACTTTTTATATTTGTTTGCAGAAGTCCACTGAACCTTGTTATGATTCCATGTATAATGTTATTTAATTTTCATTCCAGGGTTCATCGAGACAGTACATCTCTGGCAGCTGTCATGAGGGGTACCCACCGTCTAATTGCTCCCAATACATAAAACTTCATCACTGAATACAAATGTACTTGCTAGATAATCAGACAAAAGCTTCAAGACCCCAGGGTAGATTAGTCCTACAAAATTACTGGTACATGGATTACCATCTTGATAAAGATTATTATTATTATTATTATTATTATTATTATTATTATTATTATTAGTGTATGTAGTTATGTCTGCTGCAATAATTGTTTGTTGAAATTTTTTTAATGAAATTTAAGTTGTTTTGAAATTGAATATTTTTGTAAAGAATTGGTTTGTTTACATCTCTAAAGTATAATATATAATTATGTAGCAAAATATTTCCATCAATTCAAAAAGCGGTTAATAAACAAGAATATCACAAAGGTCACATAATACATTGCCAACATAATGTTAGTTGTTTTTCCCAGAGTATATTTTAAGTACGCATGAAAGAACATGTACTGACATTAGAGATGGCACAGCCAACAAAATATTTGTAGCACAGTATTTCTGAACATAACCACAATACTTTCACAATTATATTAGGGACAAACAATTTAATGTACTGATGCTGAACCTGATGTAGTTTTTTATATTTCCATCAGTAGAGGATAAAATATCTTGCCCTACTTTATAGCAAAATAACACCATATTATATCCATTTTTTTTTTTTAAATTAACTTTATCTTGTGATAAAAGAAGAGAAAATAGCTCACAAGATTACAGTCAGCCGCTATTGGAAAGTAAAGGATCAGTACTGTATACTAGATACATTTGTTATGTTAATTGTTCTGTAAGTTGTAATCTAAGATTGTAATTAAAGTGGGATAATTAAGCTTACCTACAACAGACACCTTGTGAAAGACATTATGATGAGGTTATTGATAATAATATTAGGTGTTGAAACTGAAGCCTATAATTTGCTAGGTACACGATATATTAGGCAGGGAAATTTTGAAATAGATGCCATCACCCAAACAAGATATTTATCAGAGAGGGCCAGTAAGTTACCATATTAACATACAATAGTAAATACCTAAAATCATACCCTTTTTAAAATTCCAAATATTTCCAGAAATTTGAATTTCACCTGAATATCTTTTACAACATCCCATTTTGTCCCCATGCTGACATACATGACACATGTCAGACAGTTGATTAAAGGATCTTGAATTTTAATATGTAACAAATAAAGTTGTTTTGTATGATTTTGAAATATTTTTTAATAAAGTAAAACATGATTTATATGAATAAATGTTAACAAGATTACTCTTGAATTTTCATACATTCCACACTGACAAACTACTGAAATACCTGTACAGTGAAAATGTACCATAGTATGAACTACTGAAATACCTGTACAGTGAAAATGTACCATAGTATGAACTACTGAAATACCTGTACAGTGAAAATGTACCATAGTATGAACTACTGGAAAAAATACTGCGGTAAACTGGTAATACCAAGCATCTCTGTCATGGTTCCAGTAGTGTTTCAAGTTTTATCAAGAATGACCTGTTCAGGGATTTTTCTTAGCAAGGAGAAATATGTAAAACATTTTCTTTAAACTTGTTAAAAGATTCGGTTATTGTCCACAAATTAAATTCTTGAGCAAGTTCAGGTTGTTGTTACACTGACCTTAAAATTCATGCCATCAGCTTCCAAGTCTTCAGGAGGAATGAAATTATTCTCGCCACACTGGAGTTCAGACCTTTAATAAAATGCAATCTCAAATATGTTTTTAGTGACAGCAGGAATGACCCAAAAATCAGCAGGGTCTTTCTTGGGAGATGGGAATGTATGAAGTTTCATACAGATACGTTGTGTAGTGCTAAAGTTATTGTTTTCTTGAAATAAAATGTAATGGTCCAATTTATTTTAAATGATTCTGACTTATGAGTTCATTCTGGGTCTTAGAGGACGGGATCTACTAAATTTCATTGAATTCTCTTATCAAGAATATAAGTTATCATTTTGAAATTAAATGTGTAGGAGAATCTGATTTCGCAACAGTGACCTTAACAGAGGAGCTACTGAACTCAAAATCTATAAGATTCTTCCTTGGTTTAAGAAGAACACAGTCTATTTTTATTTGAGTGATGTTATCTAGAACTAAGGTTATCATCAGAAAATGAAACCAACAAGCCAAACCTTGTTTTAGCAGCAGTTGTGAAATAATCCAAACAAGTAGTGGTCTCTCTTGGGCTTAAACATTTGTACTACGTTGCACTGAAAACCAAATCCATCCACTAGAAACTGTATTATCAACTTTAAATGAAACTAGGTGCCCACCTGCGCAACAACTGGGTTAGATGATGATAAACTAGTATACCCATAAACCTTTATTGGTGGGGTATAAAAAAGAAGAAATAAAGCAAGCGATTGTGGATGAGTCAAATTAATTAAAATTCATCATTTGTTGGACTTTTATTCAGTATGTATCTGACAGGTGTTGAACATGGATCTTTAATCAGTATGTAACTGACAGATGTTGATCATGCTTCTTTAATCAGTATGTAATTGACAGGTGTTCATGGATCTTTAATCAGTATGTTAATTACAGATGTTAATCATGGATTTTTAATCAGTATGTAACTTAAAAATGTTGATCATACATCTTTAATCAGTATGTAACTGACAGATGTTGATCATGCTTCTTTAATCAGTATGTAACTGACAGATGTTGATCATGCATCTTTAATCAGTATGTAATTGACAGGTGTTCATGGATCTTTAATCAGTATGTTAATTACAGATGTTAATCATGGATTTTTAATTAGTATGTAACTTAAAAATGTTGATCATGGATCTTTAATCAGTATGTAACTGACAGATGTTGATCATGGATCTTAATCAGTATCTAATTGACAGGTGTTGATCATGGACTTTTAATCAGTATGTAATTGACAGGTGTTGATCATGGATCTTTAATCAGTATCTAATTGACAGGTGTTGATCATGGACTTTTAATCAGTATGTAATTGACAGGTGTTGATCATGGATCTTTAATCAGTATCTAATTGACAGGTGTTGATCATGGATCTTAATCAGTATCTAATTGACAGGTGTTGATCATGGATCTTTAATCAGTATGTAACTGACAGATGTTGATCATGGATCTTTAATCAGTATCTAATTGACAGGTGTTGATCATGGACTTTTAATCAGTATGTAACTGACAGATGTTGATCATGGACCTTTAATCAGTATGTAGCTGACAGGCGTTGGTCTTGGATCTTTAGTCAGTATGTAACTGACAGATGTTGATCATGGATCTTTTATTAGTATGTAACTGACAGATGTTGATCATGGATCTTTAATCAGTATGTAGCTGACAGATGTTGAACATGGATCTTTAATCAGTATGTAACTGACAGATGTTGATCATAGATCTTTAATCAGTATGTAGCTGACAGATGTTGATCATAGATCTTTAATCAGTATGTAGCTGACAGATGTTGATCATAGATCTTTAATCAGTATGTAGCTGACAGATGTTGATCATGGATCTTTAATCAGTATGTAATTGACAGATGTTGATCATAGATCTTTAATCAGTATGTAATTGACAGATGTTGATCATAGATCTTTAATCAGTATGTAACTGACAGATGTTGATTATAGATCTTTAATCAGTATGTAATTGACAGATGTTGATCATAGATCTTTAATCAGTATGTAATTGACAGATGTTGATCATGGATCTTTAATCAGTATGTAATTGACAGATGTTGATCATGGATCTTTAATCAGTATGTAGCTGACAGATGTTGAACATAGATCTTTAATCAGTATGTAATTGACAGATGTTGATCATGGATCTTTAATCAGTATGTAATTGACAGATGTTGATCATAGATCTTTAATTAGTATGTAACTGACAGATGTTGATCATAGATCTTTAATCAGTATGTAGCTGACAGATGTTGAACATAGATCTTTAATCAGTATGTAATTGACAGATGTTGATCATGGATCTTTAATTAGTATGTAACTGACAGATGTTGAAATTGGACCTTTAATTAGTACACAATTTACAAGTGTTGATCATGGATCTTTAATCAGTAAGTTACACATGTTAATCTTGGAACTTTACTCAGTATGTAATTTACAGATGTTAATCTGTTAATCTTGGATCTTTAATCAGTATGTAACTGACAGATGTTGATCTTTGATCTTTAATCAGTATGTAACTTACTTGTGTTGATCATGGACCTTTAATCAGTATGTAACTTACAGGCGTTAATCTTGGATCTTTAATCAGTATGTAACTTACAGGTGCATCTGTTGATATATCTTAATTTGTATTTAATCCTAAATTCATTGTCAGATGCATAGAAAACATGTAACATGTAAATTTTAGAGGTTACCCAAGACACATGTTTGATAACCATTTTAGCAGAAAAATGGTAGACAGGGTCAGTCCCATACCAAAGACCTAGTCAGACAACCAATACTTGTTGATCATAATGTGTGCAACAACAAGATTTCTAGAGGTGATTCCTTTTTTTCCCCACCCTACTCAATCAAAATGAAATTAAGCTATGACAAAAATACAAAGCAAAGAACTTTTCAGCCAGGTGATAATGTCCTGGCTCTCTTTTCCATACCTGAGAAACCTCATGTATTATTGTTCCTGTAAAGTTAAAAAGAAAGTGACTTAAGTTATATCATAAACACTCCTGGGAGGCAGAAACAGAATTAACTATGCCATATAAATATGTTAAAGGAGTATGTTGATATAGAAAGTGCTGTTAATCATTCTCAATTTGGTCTTATTTGTCCGACTGAGTGAAGATTTAAATGAGAGTCAGTGTGCAATCGGATTGTAGTGACATTGGTTTAAACAGTCTTCAAAATTCAGAAATATGAGAGAATCTGGACCAGAATATTTATATTGCAACAAGAAAATGATGAATTAGGCCAATTGGTGTTTGACTATGATCACTTGTTTCCTGATATTCCAACCCGGATAGTGGAATAAAAATTGCAGTTTTGCAACTCTAGATGGACTTTACCAATAGAAAGTGATGCCATTTGGTATGAAATAGTCTCCCTCCACATTCCAGCATACATGGAATGAATATAGTGACATCTGGTATAGCTGGCTGTGATGTGTACATTGATGTCATTATATTTAGTGACACCTGAAAAAAATCACTTGCAAGCTATCCAAAAATTCTTTGCTCAACTATTATATTAAGTAAAAGCAAGTTTTGCCAAGTTTCTATTACATTTTTAAGATATTCTGGGACATGGTCAAGTTAAACCAGTAAAAGCATAAAGTTAAGGCGTTCTATGAATTAAATGCAACTGATACAATTATTTGGTATGGCTGGATATTAAAGGAAATTTTGCTCCAATTTCCACAATTGCTTAACCCCTGACCAATTTATTGAGTAACAAAATAAAATTGCATTGGTCTGACAAATGTTGGAGGCCATACTTATATGTGCACCAGTTCTTTCAGCTCCAGATTTCAAGCAATCATTTAAAATATATGTTGATGCAAATTTTGTAGGAGTTGGTGGCATATTATTTCAAAAAGACAAAACAGGCGTGGATCATCCAGAGAGCTATTGCTCTTAACAATTAAATGAGCATTAGAGAAATTAATCAACTGTTTCGGAGTGCATGTCTTTAATTTTGGCATTGCAACACTTTGAAGTGTATATTAACTTAGTTCCTCCAATTGTTGTATTTAGTGATCACAACCACCTTACTTTTCATCAACAAAATGAAAAACAAAAATCAGATTGTTCTAGACTTTGATATTACAGCAACCTAAGGCACATAAAAAATGAATTAAAGCAGCAGAAATTTCATTCAACAGGCGATTCAGAGATGCACTTTCATGTGTACCCTTTGGCTTTATTTTGTATGTCTTTTTGTATCTTTCACAAGAGATCACCCACATAATATTATTTTCATATGTTTAACATGTAAAACAAAGCTGTTGTGTAAATCTATACTTTTAAAAAAAGTGGTTAATGTCTGTAAGTTGCAGTGATTATGTATTAAGTAGATATTATATAGCTAATTTTGTACACGTGAATAGATTCTATTTTAAGATATTAAGAATGCCTATAGATTGCATAGGATCTAGAAATAGAAAACCTGCTAGGTTTATCTAATACCCTTGCTCTTCTCTTTTCCACACCATTGAAGCATGCTATAAATGTCATGTTTTGGGGATACATTTGATGCTTGACCCAATTCTAGGCAGTTACCCCCCCCCCCCCAAGGGAGGAAGCCAAAAATGATACATCTGTTGCATATGATTATCGTATGAGATACACTTATGGAATGGTAGATGTAGAGCAGCGCAACATTTCCTTAGAATATAAGTAATAATCAAGTCTGACCTATATCTTTATACTCATTTTCCTGTTTTTAGTTAAAATCTATTCAGTCTTTGAAACCATAGCTAATGGTGCATGGGTATAGTGGTAACTATAAAAAGGGGCCATAACTCAAATTTTGGCATTCTTGCCAGATACAAGTGGAAATAATTCAATCTTTCTTTGTCATTAATATACAGCAATTTGATTGGCTAGACTGTTTTGATTTTTTTTATAGTTCATACCTATATGAACCCAATTTTTGTTAAGCCACATCCACCTGCACTACTTTTATGTATATATACTCAATAAATTAGTATAGAATAGCTCCAACTCAGACTTCTTACACAAGATTTTAATAATGAACCAAATACTGGACCTTTTTTAAATAAATGAGATTCCTTTGCTAATGCTACAAGTAACATGCACTTTAAATGAAAAACTAAACAACTGCTTACACATTTTGATGTGAAGACATGACAGTGCCATGTGAAGCTAATCAGTGTATATATAAATGTATGATGAAATTTGTACCATTACAATAAGGAAATTTGAAATTGGTTTTGTAGAATAAGATAAAGTAATAAAAGAAAAGAGGAAACAAAATAATTTTGTTACACTGGGGATCAAACCAATGACCTTTGGATTAGTAGCATGATGTTCTGAACATCTGAGCTTTTCTAACAAGAGTGACTGTTCTGTATTATTGCACCTTTGATTGGAATTCAAAATATTCAATAAAAGAATGTTAATAAACTGAGTTTACTTCACTGTTTATGAATTTAATTATAGGGATGAGTGTTTATTTTTCTAATTGAATGGTGTATGAACTGAGAAAATGCAAAGCAGATAAATACAGTTTGTAAAAAAAATTCTCACTTCATACATTGCTGAATTTAATAAAATATATACTCTATCCTTAAAACTGGATCTAATGTAAAGCTTCTTTATATTTGACTTCATATAAAATCTTCTTTTAGACAATTTGCTTTAAGTTAATTTTGGCTTTTTTAAAGTCATTTTGTGGAGCTTGATTTGTGATATACGGGACAGATGAAAGAACACAGACAAGGACGGCTGTAAAAAAAAAAAAAAAAAGGTCAAAGAAATTTAAAGTCATTGATATTATGTATTTAAATAAGTATATTTATTCATATATTCTTCTTAAATCTGATGTCCCAATTGTTGCTAGCATAAAATTATAGAGTAACATGTATCATATATACTTTCTTACAAGTCTAGAAGAACTGCAAATCGCACAAACCAATGTCTGTTGTTTCATCATGCATCTGCAGAACAGGGTCATCATCGTTTGTTAAGAATTATTCATAGAACAACGCAGACCCTGATCTGTCAGCATATTATGTGACAGGATCTGGGTTGTGTTGTTTGCAGTTGGTCTCGACTGTAAATATTTACAGTAAACATCAACACCCACAAAGGTATAATACACACAGATCATATGTCCTCAAACTAATTACATGTGTTAACAAATAAAACAAATTAATCTAGGTCCTCCTGTGTAATCTTGGTCCTCCTGTGTAAATAACATCTTTAGCTTACAAATGATTTATGAATTCATGAAAAAAAATTCTCAACCATTAAACTGTCTCTGAATGAAATAGACTTTAAGTTATGTTTAAGACAGTTATTTATAATAAAGACTCAAAGAAATGTACAACTTATGTGCATGCTTTTATATGTTATTTCCAGAGTAATACAGATACAATAACTTCTATTAAGAGTCCATCCCTTCTGTAAAAAAAAACCCCTCTATATATAGTTGGTCTCTCCGAACAGGTTATTTCCCAAAACTGATTGCATGAAAAAACTAGTCAGAATTAGTGTGGTCTTTCAAGTCAGGTTTTACTGTACTACCTATATGAACTGGTTTAGGTTTGGTGTTTCAAGGCAAAGCAACACCAGTGGCTTATTTAGTACCAAGGCAATTAAGTAATATGTTTTGTATATATATATATATATATATATATATATATATATATATATATATATACACATACACACACACACATAGTCTAATCCCTTTTAGCCAAGAAAGCTGCATCATATAGATTGGGAATGTGACATCAGCATATCCTGGCACTTAGCTGTACTTCAATCTCTAGGCCATAATGCATAGATAATTATAATTTGTACATGTAATACAGAGATGTTCTGGAATCCTCAGTCCACAATGGTAGATGCAGATGGTTTGAATACTTGGAAATGTTCTGTAAGTCAAGGGCCACAATGCATGGATGCATATGGTTTTAAACTTGGATATGTTCAGCAATCCCTTTCCCACAAGGCATCGATGCAGATTGTTTGAAATTTGGAAGTCATCTGTGAACTGTAGGCCACAACACAGTTTGAAACTTGGAGATGTTCTGTGATCCCTAGGCCATAACTAGTGGGCAACTTAGTATGCTTTTAAATGTAGTCACAAAAACTTTGACTTTTGTAGCTGTATGAATTTTTATACTACCATATATAATCATTTATAAGTGCAAACTGCAAACAACAAATATCCTGATTTGCCATAGCATTCTACATGGTTTATTCCATTGATTATTAACAAGCCACACAAATCCTGGTGCATTATGTAATGGCAGATCTGGATTTGTGCATTTGGACTTATAAGCAAGCATATATGGTATGCATAATTATTTGAAAAATACACCTGACCCAATCTTAACAAATTTTTACAGAGTTTAAGAAAATGGGTGTGTCATTCTGATGATATCATAATGTAGTTCTCATTTATTATATAGCTATCATTACATACACTCATAATAAAGTATGCGTTTCTGAATGGAAAAGGCATGCGATCCTTTTGAGATCCAATCTGCTTCAACTATTAATGCATCCCAATTAAGTCATTGTACTAATAACTTGTATTTACTGGACTGTGTTGAGACAGAATTAGTAGGTACCTTATATACTCACTTGCCTGTCCAAATGTAAATCTGAACTGCAGACCCTGACCTGTCATTATTGTGTTGGCAGACCTGGGTCAATCCAATTTACTTTTAGTAATCAGAGAACAAAAAGTATGTAACCTCAGCATTATGTGACTGCTGATAAGGTCTATGTTATTTGCAGTTGGGCTTTTATGTGAGTACATATGGTAGTAGAAATATCCTTATCAGAGTATCAAAAACCGATTTGTTGCATTGTATACAAGTATGGGGTATCCTGGGAGGTGGTAACACCTCTGGCTGGCTAAGCAGTTGTATTCCTTCGTGGGTAGCTCGCTCACCTTTGGTCCCCACTTAGCACTAAGCTCTCACCTGTGGCTCCAAAAAGCTGTGGCATGCACAGCGGCCACATTCTGGCCTCGACTGGCTGGCTAAACCAGGCTGAAGGTAACAGATGCGTGTTAAACTGTTGGCGATTTTTTTCTATCTAGTATGTGAAGACTGGATTCGGTAACCTGCACAAAGAAACCACCAGCTGGTCAACAGGAAAGGCGATTCACAGCAAAGTGCTGTGGAGCGCTAAGAGCTCAGTGAGAAATATAGGATGTTCTGGTCATTCACTTCACTCAACTCCGTCTCCAGCCATCTCGATATCATGCTGCTGGACTTGTGCTGATGGTTTTGGGCGAGAGAATGCGGTCGGTGAACTGTGCAACTCTTCCTCACTTTAAACAAAATCACTGTGCAAGTCATTTCATCCACTCATCCCATTTCATCACCCACTCAAGTCCTGTGGTGACAGGCAAGTGACGAAGTGGCGGCAGCTCAAGCTGTTAGGGTTCACCACTTCCATGGAGCAGCAGTGGAGTCTGGCAGCCCCCTAAACGAATGAGCAGCCCTGTTCAGGAATGCACTATTCACATCTCTGGCATGAGTAAGGGGATTAAAAAGATGCCCTAAACATCGCCTACTCTAGTAAAAGTAAAAATCCAAATAAGAAAATGAGGATTGTTCCCCTCACACTTCGTGCATGGAAAGTGCGCACCTTACTGGACACAGATGATGAGGAAAGACCCCAGGAGAACCACCCTAATAGAAAAGGAAATCGCCAGATAATGTGGAGATCACTGTCTTGAGCGAGACCCGGCTTGCAGAAGGTTAACTCTGTGGCAGGGGCTTTGGATACACATTCTTTTGGAGTGGCCAAGGAAGTGAAGAACGCCATCAGGCTGGTGTCGGCTTTGCAGTCAAGACAGCACTGATTGCCTGGGATGGAGTGCTAGGAAAGCACGGAGTGGGTCACTGTAACAGCAATGGTATCCTTTTGCTCCAGACTTGCGCTGAGCATGAACTGCTGATCACAAATACATTCTGCCACCTCCCTACCTGAAACCAGATGTCATGGATGCACCCTCACTCTAAGCACTGGCACCTCACTGATTACATCATTGTCAGGTATTGGGGCAGTCAGGATGTGCATGTGACCAATTCTCTGTGCAGCACTGACTGCTGGAAAGACCACTGCCTCGTCATCACCAAGCTTAACATCCGCATTCAGCCCTAAAAGAAGCCAACAGGGAAAGAAGGCTTCTAAATGACTTAACATCACCAAGCTGAAATGCACCAGTACCAAACAGTCTCTCATTGATACTATGGAAGAACATCTGAAATCCACTCCTCTCGACAATCAGAATGTGTAGACTAACTGGGTTCCATTCAGAGAGCTGGTCTATGGCACAGCTTTGGAAATTCAAGCAGTTGCTGGATGAGAAACACCGTCTCCTTCAAACTTACCGTAACAACCCCAAGTCCACCTCTAGCGGAAATATGCATACAACATATGCAGAACTGTACAGCAGAAGCTCTGTTAGATGTGAGACACATAGCTGAGCAGCAAATCTGATGAGATCCAGTACAACCCAAATCAGCATGACATAAAAAACTTCCACAATGCCCTTATAGAAGTGTATGGACCTACATCCTCTGGATCATTCCCCCCTTCTCAGCACAGATGGGAATACACTAATTACTGACAAAGAGAAGATTCTTAATCGATGGGCTGAACACTTTAACAGCATCCTGAATCACCCTTTATCCATCGGTGATGAAGCAATGAGTTTTCTCCCATAATTAACCATCAACAAAGCACTGGATGACCCTCTAATCTTGCTGGAGACGCAGAAAGCAATATGTCTGCTCTCCAGTGGCAAAGCATGTGGTTCTGTCTCCATCCCAGCTGAAGTCTACAAAGAAGGGGGTACAGCCCTGACAGAAAGGCTCCACCAACTGTTTTTACTGCTGTGGCAGCAAGAGACGATCCCCCAGGAATTAAAAGATGTATCCATAATCCAACTGTACAAGTGTATAAGGAACCGCCAGGCCTGCAACACCACTGGGATTTATCCTTACTCTCAATTGCAGGAAAGATACTCACCAGAATCCTACTGAACCGCCTCACTACACACCTTGACCAGGGTCTATTGCCAGAAACCTAGTGTGGATTCTGAAAATAATATGGGATCATCAACATGGTGTTTTCTGTGAGGCAGCTACAAGAAAAATGTCAAGAGCAAAACACTGACCTTTTCTCCATCTAAGTAAACCTGACATAGGCCTTTGATACTGTCAGCAGAGAAGGCTTGTGGAAGGTGATGGCCATGGTGCATCATTTCTACAATGGCATGCAGGCACAAGTCCAGGACAATGGAGAGATATTTGAGCCATTCACAGTGACCAATGGCATCAAGCAGGGTTGTGTTCTGGCACTAATACTGTTCAGTCTATTGTTTTCCGCCGTGCTAACTAATGCTTGCAGAGTCGGCATCAGGTACTGTATAGATGGAAAACTATTCAATTCTAGGAGTCTTCAAGCGAAAACCAAGGTTATGATGGACACCAGCAGGGATTCCTGTTTTGCTGATGACTGCGCCCTTAATGATGGCTCACAAGCCGACCTGCAATGCAGCTTTGACAAATTCTTCAGATCCTGCGCAAGCCTTGATCTTACCATCAGTACCAAGAAGACTTAAGTCCTGCATCAGCCAGCCCCTGGAAAGCCCTATGATGAGCCCAACATCACCATCAACAGCCAAAAACTTGATGTAGTGAACCCCTTCACCATCCTTGGCAGCATAATGTCACAGAGTGTCACTGACGATGAGGTGAACTTTTGAATTGCCAGAGCCTGCACAACTTTCAACAGATGGTATGTCAGGATTAGAAGAGGCATCAGCATTCAGACCAAACTAAAGGTCTGCAGGGCAGTTGTGATCCACACACTATGCATGCAAAACGTGGACTATGGCAGTCAAACAGTACACCTCAATATAGATTTTTGAAAATGCAATCATTTTATTTTTAAGCTTTATTTATCACAAGATTCAAATAAATATAGAATAAAAAGAATGATGCGAATTATGTGGGCCTGATTTTGTTTGCCTGGGTAACTGAGGTGACTGCAAATTTAGGGCCTGATATTGTTTGCCTGGGTAACTGACATGTGAGAGCCCAATATTGCTTGCCTGGGTAAGTGACACGTTGGCAAATTTAGTGCCTGATATTACTTGCCAGGGTAAGTGAAATGTGTTGACATGTGAATGCCAAGTCAGGCCCTGATACTGGTTCCTTGGGTATATATATATATATATATATATATATATTACACACGCACAAACACACATAGAATCACCTTTGCATAATAAAAAAAGGGTCATATATACAATTGCAATCATTATTGCATCCTGAATCTCTCTTTGCTAAACTGGAGACAGACCCAAATTCATAACTCCGAAATTGTTCATAATCCTACCCATAAAATGCAGATGTTAACGTGGCTTTACAACAGGTTTTCTTTGTTGGGTCTGCAGTGATTCCTAGGTGTGTACTTAGTTGCCAGGAGCCCTGTCCCTGAAGTCAAAACTTCAACCACTGATTTCCAAATTCAAGAGACCTGCAGTGGCTCTGTGGTTAAGACATTGGATCCATAACCAGTTTTAAATAAGTTTAATTCCCACCATCACCTCTACCTGGATCAGCTTCATAATTTATCAGGATCTATTTAGGTTAATGGATTTCTTTGCTCTTAATAATTAAAATTGAAAGTGCTTCACAAGGAAGCATTTTGGTTTATTTTATCTTTTAAACTAAGAACTAAATATTATAAAAATTTATTTTTAAAGAATTTGTAAGTAATCGTGCTGTATTTATGAAATGCCATAAAACAATGTACAAATACACATTACAACATAGAGAAAAACTAATGTTTCAGTCACTTGAACACATAAAGTGTCCTTAAAACTCTTTTTAACCCAACACATTTTGTTTCTGGTCAATTTTATTTGGCAATCATTCTCTCCAAATAAATGAATCATTTGGTGTTTTTTTAAAAATAAGATCTGTGTTCTTAATAAAGCAAAATCTTTTTCTAGCACAGAATTTAATATTTTTTTGTATGAATTCAAATACATTTGTTGGTTGCATCAGATACAAAAAACAAAAGGTTGGTCTGGTTCATGTGTTTTACTTAGAAGGCTACAACGCATTATTAGTAAATTCCTGAACAGCTTTTGTCCTTAGCATCATCCTCTTTCTCCACTGATAGTTACTAACATTCTCAAATTACTTTTGCTACAGTTGAAATTACAAGCCTTTTCCTATAATCCATAAGCTGCAATATTTTATTTTTCGAAAACTTGTTCTGCTCAAATGTATGCATCTGGCACTCTAAACTTTTTGTATTTTAAAAAAAATAAGTGTAGTGGGAACCAGGTTACAGGTTATTTGAATTATTAACCTTATTCAAGATGCAATAAAATACTTCTCATCTGTTTGCTCAACTCAAACAACAATTACTGATATACAATGAGATTTAAATAAAAAGAAGAGGGGGTTTAGCAGAAGGTCAAGCCACAAGAACACTTTTATTAAATATAAGTGATGGGAATAGTCCATCCCAATTTAAGAGTTGTAATGAATGTTGGATTAAAATATTCTGAAAGATGGTGTCTTGGTACAAAAACCTCCCAAACTCCCCTCCCTTTCTGAATTTAATTTAGTGTATTATTCAAGAATATATTTCAAAACTATTTCCTTAATAAGGAAAGTTTGCAATAAGAATGGTTGTAAAATTTTTAAATACACTCTTCCTGAAACAAAAACTCAATGGATAAACACAGTTTAATTTCATTTGACTGCATACTATATCATAACATTAGAAAATTCCCCAAAAACCTTATGAATTAGTAAAATCTATTCTTTCATAAGACTATAATAAATTATTACCTACTTACACTTATTATGTTGTTATTTATATTTTTTTCCATTTTAAATTACAAGCCATTCAATAAATCCCTAATGTAAACTATGTTGTTTTTTATATTGTTCCAATGAAATGTATTCATCCTCTATTTGAAAATTTAACTTTTTTCTTAAATTCTGCAAGGTGAGAAATGCATAACCACAAATAGTCTTCACTACAGATTAATTCATTTGTTTTTCTCCAATAAAACCTAGCAAACAATTTAATGCACCATATGAGGTTATATTTGTAATAACTACAATAAAGCGATAAAAAAAATCCAGCTCATCCCAGAAAACGAAAATGCTAGCTTACACACCAAGCCAATTGGATGAGACATAAGCCCTTAAACAGCCAATCATATGCAAGATCACCTCATTAATATGTGTGGATGTTGCTCACAATCTAACTTACCCAAGGTCTTGATATCAGCTCACATTCTAAATCTAATGATTGTTGGTGTGTTCAAAACCATTTGCTCACACCCTAACTTATTCAAGATCTAGATGATATAAGCTTACATACCAATTCTCATTAAAATCTCTTAAAATATGTGGCCTCTTAAGTGTTCACTACCACAGCCAGTCTAATAAAAGATTATCTGAAGAGTGTACATCCACGTTTTTCGAGTTCTTTTGGAGGAGGGGAGAAAAAGTTAGTATTTCATGCAAAAAGGTGCAGTGTTCTCCTTTGGTAGTTGATGTCTGTCAAGTGGAGTTTTACTTATGCTGAAAGATCACTTCATTAATATTAATACATGGAAGTGACTCATACAGAACTCATATGGTCTTTAGAATGTTCACAAGCTCAGCCAATCAGATCAAAGGCATATTATTATGGGTGGATGTCACTCATAATCAAACCCATCTGAAAACTTGATGATACAAGCTTATATACCAAATCTGTAATCAATCTGATAAGAAAAATGGCCCTTAATGTTGGACAATCTGATGCAAGATCAACTCATTAATGCGCACAGATGTGGCTCATAAAACAATCTCATCCTAGATCTTTATGACATAAGTTTACATAACAAGCCTGACTGCCTCATGAATGTAAGCTAAGCCAATCAGATACAAAATCTTCTCATTAATATGCATGGACATTGCTCATAATCAAATTCATCCAGGGTCTTAATGATTCAAGCTTACCGTACATAACAAGCCTGACTGCCTCATGAATGTAAGCCAAGCCAATCAGATACAAAATCTTCTCATTAATATGCATGGACATAATCAAATTCATCCAGGGTCTTGATGATTCAAGCTTGCATACCAAGTCTGATAAAATTATAAGAAAAAGCCTCAAGATTTTTTCACAAACAAGTATAGATGGACAGACTGACAACTAGGTGATGAATACAGATCCATACCATAATTCACTTGACCTTTTGGCCAGGTGAGTGAAAAATTCCAATTCACTGTCTGTCACTTTCTCAAACAGAATAAAACTCACACAATACAAAAGCTTATGTTCTGGATTTCACACAAAAATGCTATAAAAATACATCTTAAATGATGGGCTATTTGTAATGAAGAGGAAAATAAAGACATATTTCTTTAAATGTGATATTTTACTCCAATATTAATTACACCTAAGTACACGATACCTAGAGCATGCATAACACAGTCAAACCTGTGTTTAGTGTTTGATTAGCTTTTGTAGAAAGTAATGTCTTCTACAGACTTGTATTGCAAAAGAAGGATAGAAAAAAAAGTGTGTAGTATTTAGTATTCTGAACACAAAGAAAATGATTTAATAGTGTCTGTTTCATTTAAAATTTTAGCCAAACAAATAAAACACAGATTTCAAAGCATTTTGACAGACTGTAGTCAAGACCATACATGGTGACTGCCCTGACCATTTAATGTCCATAGCAACATGTGAATGTTACGAATAGGTGATTATAATTTGGACATGACCACAAACACTGGTTTGACTAATTTGCTGAGTGACACCGATTAAATCACTGTCATGTAAAAGGATGACTTTTCAGGTGTAAATTTAAGAAAAAAACTATTATTATGAAGTCCTAATAAATTGTATCATATTTGAGGATATCCAAACTCAGATATAAATGTGATGTGCAACATAAGCCATAATTAGTTTACCACAGTATTAAGTCAAAGCATATATATATATATATATATATATATATATATATATATATATATATATATATATATTATATATATATATATATATCCAAATAAAACAAGTGGATGTCTAGGATAATAAAATTGAAATGATCAACAAGTTTATAATAACAAAGAATTGAACCAAATTTAACCTTAGCAGATATTAAATTGTACGTAACTTCAAATATTCATATAATTCATGCTTATCAGCTGGGTGTTTTCCTCAATTATAATTATTGTTTACTCTCTAGCCATATAGTTTAATGCAATAATGAGAAACATAATAGCCAGTCTCATCATACAAAGAAAAATTACACAAATGAGACAGAACCATCTTGGGGTCCTATTTACTATTGATTATTTTTCATGTCTTGGACTGGCAGTCCAATGATGAAGTTCTGTTAACTGGCTCTTGGATTCTTCATTTTTACACAACCAAGTTGTTTTCCTGATACTTTCTTTTACATGGATGCAACTTTTACTCCCATTGTTTTGCTTCAAATTTCACATATGGATCAAATACTGTCTTTTGTTGTTAAGTGGTGATGAAGAAAGTGCTCACATTTATACACAAACTTGGCTTCCTGGATTCTGACCTAGCTGTTCATGGGTCACACATCTTCTCATCCATCATAATAAAATTCTAATGTTTATAAAATTTCTGGCTAGTGTTATCACAGGCAGACTTTTCTTTGTTCTGGAGCACTTTTCATTGCACTTGAAAAGAATCTACATCACCTACATCAGTGAAACTCTGGTCATTGCAGGTATAAGTTATCTTGAATTTTAATCGAATTTTCTCCTGCAAAAGAAGAAGTAAAACATGTACATTGTGCTCTAACATTTTCTAGTATGATGAGTTCAGAACCAATATGCGTTTACATTTTTGCAAATGCAATTTTAATTTGCACAACAAAAACTTTTCACACCTTTTTGTTGCTTTAAATTTTTGATGAAAGAAACCCCCTGTAAATGACCTTAAACTGAAGCTCAGTAATGATTTACTTCTGCCTGATACAATGTAAGGCCCAGAATACAAGTATACTGAAATATCTAATTGCAAAAGCACAGAGACACTAAAAAAAAACTGTTGCTGTTGTTGCTGTAGGGTTTAACACCATTTTTCAGCACACGACAGGCTATATATGGCAGCTAGTATTAATGGTGGAGGAAGAACACGGGGAAAACCCCAGGAAAGATTTACATTACACTGTATAACCCTGTCTATGGTTAATTTTTATTTCTAAAACCAAAACACACGTTCGGAAAAATGTACAGCACAAGCTACTGGCAAGTTTTCTTACATACCCACATTGGCCAAATCTGAGACTCGAACCCATGCAGACAGAGGTGCAATGGCAGTGATTTGTAACGAAGAGTGCTTTAGACCACTCGGGGCCCCAAAATCCCTGATGTATAAATACAGCTATAAAGAACACAGACCTTTGATCTGGAATCCCATAATAATCCAATGGATCAAGCTCTATGTTTGTACTTCTTAATATTCTTAACAAACTGTACAGACACAGATCTAATATCACATGACATGTTGGCAGATCTGGATGCATGCAGTTTTCAGTTGGACTCAAACTTATATGAAAGTATATATGGTAATTGGAAAGCATTTTCTTTTATCATGAATGATACATGCAAAAAGATTTTGGATAGACATGAGATAAAATTAGGTTGATATTGTATTTTAAATCTTTCCATCAAATTTGTAATTTTAGATGTGATCCATACAAGTGTAACTGCTTAGAAAAATAACAAAATTTTCAATCTTGTCATCAAGATCTAATATAAGACATGACCCATAAAAGTGTACGTATGTGTTTGTACACACACACACACACACACACACAGGTAAATAACCACATATTTTGGAGAATATTTTAAAGTTTTGTTCCTGAGACCAAACGGAATGGTCGGTGAATCAATAGATTTATAGATGAAACTATTCAAAATAATCAGAATTATGAATAGCAAAATGGAAACATCTATACCACCATTTTAAAATGTGTACTAAATTTCACTGATACAACAATTGTCTAGTTTTCCCCAGAAATACAGGTGTGGATAATGGAAGAATTGATATTCTGACAAATGAATAAAAACTTAAAATAGTGTCTGTGTGTGAATTGGATTTTGAATGTAGCTGTAACAATTTTTCAGTCATATCATTATGATGTTTTAAGTGTGGCAGTTTCTTAATGCTGAGCGCCTAGCGAGGTAGCTGTTAGTATTATTTTTTAAAGTCTTTGGTATGATTCAGCAGGTGTTAGAACCTGTGACCTTCTGCATCCAAAGCAAAAGCTCTAACCACTACATCAGTGGAGTGGTTTTAGAAATAGTGAAATGAAAAGTCCTGAACAATACAAGGCACATATCTGGACCACTTATCTATTATGTCTGCCAAGCTTCATAGAGATATCAAAAACTATTTTTATAGTTATCGTCCAGAAGTCAGTGTATGATTTGAAAAATAATATAATTACAAATAAAAACATTAACTGATGTTGTTGTTGCTGTTATAGGGTTCAACGCCATTTTTCAGCGCAAGATAGGCTATACATAGCAGCCAGTATAAATGGTGGAGGAAGAACCCGGGAAAACCCCTGAAAGAATCACAGACACACGAGAAGCTACCAGCAAACCCTCTCATATACCCACATTAGCTGAACCTGAGACTAGAACCCATGCAGGCAGAGGTGAGATGGCAATGATCCACAATGGTGAGCGCTTTTGACCACTTGGCCACTCAGGGCCCAAATATTATTTGCCGAATTGTGGATAGCAAAAGTCACATCTAGAACTTAGTTTAAAATGTTCAAAAAGATATCTTCAAAAGGTTTTGCAATAATGCTACCACAATTAAAGTGTGAATAACGAATCAATAGACAAATAGAAACATTGATAAAGACAATACAAATATTGAAACTGAAAAACTGAACAGCAGAAGGTACATGTACATTTAATTTGCGTACCAAAGATTGTCTAAAAATATCGTAAATAGTTTTGGAATATGGTCTATAAACAAAGTGTGGGTAAAGGAGTTAAGGCTGGCCAGACAAATGAACAAAAACATTGAAAATAATATAATGACAAAACGCATATTTGGACCAGTCTCTAATTAATACATTTGACAAACTTTAAGGAGATATCTTCAATGGTTGTGTTGAAATATGCTGATTTTGACAGTTTGAACTAGCGCTTCTGAAATGAAAATGTGATTAATGGAGGAATGGATGAAACTGTAAAAAAATAATGCAACCGACACACTGGGAACAGCAGAAGGTACTTTTATACCACATCTCATGTATGCCAATTTGCCTTGTCAATAAAAATGTGGATCATGGGTGAAAAAGCAGAGCAATTGACAAGAACACAAAAAGTATTGAAATTTAAGAATTGTTACTAGTTCCATTGATACATCTTGAACCATTTTGGAGTTATGTGGAAATGAAAACGATGATAAATGGATAGACAGAACATATTTCTATATTTGCCACCTGCTTCTTTAAAAGGGTTGGAGAAGGGAATAATAAAAAGATATTTCACTGCAATCTTATTATCAACAAGTGTATCAAGACTACAACACAAAATGTGATTGTTTTGCTTTGATCACAATATTGAATTTCTGTTTATATAACACTCACCTTTTGTGGATTGGCTATAAGCATAACTTGTGTGATGGCAGATGGGGGAAGGATTGGATTAAAGGCAGGTAGATCTGTTGCTGAGGGGGGCTGAAGCTTGACCTTCATAACCTGTACAAAGAAAATATAAGTTTTTTCCTTAAATATGAAATCAAAAGAGAAGAGAAACACATGCTAAAATGAGACTTGGTTTCACATCGAAGACCACATCTTGACAACAAATGGGCCATAAACAATACTCTATATATACTCAGACCATAAACAATACTCTATATATACTCAGAACATAAACAATACTCCATAAACAATACTCTATATATACTCAGACCATAAACAATATATATACTCAGGCCATAAACAATACACTATATATACTCAGAACATAAACAATACTCCATAAAAAATACTCTATATATACTCAGACCATAAACAATACTCTATATATACTCAGACCATAAACAATACTCTATATATACTCAGGCCATAACAATACTCTATATATACTCAGAACATAAACAATACTCTATATATACTCAGACTTGTTTGACAGCTGCCCTAACTTGAACAAGGTTTTGGCAGTTGCATAAATTAAATCTCATTTTAATTCTTCAACATCTTCGATATTCAACAACTAGTTAGATATGTAATGACATTTTGTGTAATGTTTATTTACCCTTGTATGTCTTTCACAATACACAATGTACTGATAAAGATATATAATGAAAATTTCATTCCTATATGCAACAAATTGAAATGCCATAAACAGAAAAAACACTAGCATGTTAATGTAACACATTTTACATACTTAAGCAGGTCAACATATTAAACATCTTCCGTGTACAGAGAACACAGACTTTTATAGTACCAACACTAATTTGCCAATTAAGGTTGTGTGTTTATGCATTCTGCAATGAATGAACTACCCCACATTTGATCCCAAGTTTAATTTTTGAAATTTGTTTGTTTCTGAAAACCATATGCTATACTTTGTCAGGCCTGTTACTCCCTGGTAGCCACATGTCTGTCTGTCTGTCTGTCTCTGTCTATCTACTCCCACTGCAGACTAGAAAAAGTATTGAAAAAAATTAATTTAGAAAAATATTAAAAACTACTCTAATGACATAAAAATGTTGTCAGATCATCCACATACACATGGATGCATGTTAAACTTCAAGTGGTTTGTTTTGTCTTGATCACTTGACCAGGCTAACAAGGCTTTTGGTATATAAATAATCCAACAAAACATTATTAACTGTGTAACATGAGTCCCACAAAACATGGATTTACAAATCTGTTTGCATAACTCACTGGACAAATTCAAATTTATTTTAAACAATATCAAATTTCCAAATTATTTGTCCATGTTTAAGTCAATAACTTGAGAGATGGAGAAATGGGCCATGTTTTGTTTGCAATGCTTCATATTCTGCAAGTTTTATATCCTCCAATTTTACCACAATATATATATATATATATATATATATATATATATATATATATCTATCTCAGTACCTTTATGTAGTGTTTAAGCGTACCACATTCTTCTATTATATAACTAGCCACAGTTTGTCATCTACCATGTCATTTCCATCTTCAGATTTTCTTGTCTAGATGAGATAACGTTTCTTCTAGAGCTAGTTCCTTGACCAAACTGTACGACCTTGACCTCTGATTGTTTTGACTGCACAATCAATAAACATCTTCAATACTTTATGTACAAGCCTTCCAAAATCTCTGATCAAGATACAAGGTCTGAAACTAAAATTGAATGCCTTTTGATCCCAAAATATGTCATCTAGAATGTTTGGTCAAGATTGAATTTTCAAATCACTATGTGGAAACCATGTTTTTCTTTCAGTAACAATGACCTTGACCTATGATCTTCTGAAATATTTTCCCTAACCCATGTGCAAGCCATCCACAAAGTATGGTAAAGGCAGATGGTTTAAAACTGAAATTATTTAGTGGAAATAAAACCTGTCACAGACAAACATACAAACTGATGTTACATGTTCCACTTTTTAGTTATTGTTGTAGGCTTTAACACCATTTTTCAGCACATGTTAGTCAATACAAGGCGGCCAGTATTAATGGTGGAAGAAGAACCCTGGAAAATACCAGAAACAACCACTGACCCATGAAAAGCTACTGCAAGCTACTGTTCATTAGGTCCTTAAATTCTTGAACTAGGGAAGACATCTGTATTGTTTTCACTAGGGAAGACATCTGTATTGTTTTCACAGAAAATGTAAGGTCTTTAAATTCATGGTTTAAAACAATCTCAACATCCATGACAATTTTTTTACTCCATGAACAATATTGAATATCACAGTAAACCACTCCTTCCATAACTTGCTCCCTGATAACTCGCAAACCTGCTTATAACGTGGGGTCAGGTGTGAATCCCATTTTTTAAATTAGAAAAAAACTGCAAAAATTGATCCCTATTTGTTGAAAATGAAGAAAATTGTGATCAACTGGTAATATAAACTTTGATAAGTCGCTCATTTTATCGTCAAAAATAGTAGATAGGACTTTGAAATTGTAATCAACATTATAAAATATCAATTTTTAAAATAGGACCTTGAAACTGTAATCAACATTATGAAATATAAATTTCTAATATAGGTGATACACTTTTTTACATTTTCTTTCCAAACAACATTTCTAGTACACCACAATTAATGATATGTAAGAAAATTTTGATTCATGAAAATGTCACACTGAGTGGACGCAGTATTTAATAAATAAATACAAATTAACTGGTTTTTTTTTTATCTATTGAAATTTGTGTTCTAGTTCTATCTTTTTGTTTCTTTTAAGTGTAAGCATCATATATGCAATGTGTCCTATTGCAATTAAATGTAAAATCCAACAATCTTTCAAAACAACAATGTCCATGAGTGTTTCTCTGAGAACCTAATTAAGAGCCGACTGTGTTTTGATAACTGATTTATGGAAGTATTTGTTGTATTGTTGCACTGAATTAAAAGCTGGCCTCCTTTGTACAATCCCATTAATTAGGTCTTTTCAATCAAATAAAGGCTGTGGAATAAAAGAAAAATTAAAAGGCATGACAATCCTACAAACTTAAAATCTTGTGGCCCCCATCTTATGTCGGGTGAAGTCACTTCAATTGATCAATCGAACACTGTTATAAATATTATTGTGTATGTAACATAAACTACCCTAAATTAGCCGACTCATTCATATCTGTGATCAAAGACAACAAGGTAACCTAGCAAAACAAATACTTGGTAAAATAAAGATCTTGATTTCACAGAAACGGACCATTGTGGGCAAGAGCGTTTCAGAGAATTCTTAAACTGGCACTTAAAGATATCCTTAAGGATGATAAGAAGTTTTATTATTACTTCCAATGAAATCATGATATCAATATTGTACTAATTGAACAATTAAAAAAATAAGTTTTGATGTAGACAATTGTCTCACAAAACAAATGTCATGTGTTTTTGAAGAAAAAGAATCTTGTTTGGTGGTGTATCAACATTTAGTCCAGTTCCCTGCTCTGTAGACTCCCGATTTTGCAGGATACTATTAAACAACACAATGGGAATGAGGTCAAGAAAGCAAAATGCAGTAACGTGATACACAGATTTTTTGCATACACATGATGGTTTTTGACACCAGCTGGAGCGATGTTTTCCATGTTGGACATTTTGAAAATAAATGTTATTTAAACAGAATATAGAACAACTTCATTAGAAAAAGCGCATTATTAAAAATTATAATCGACGTGGTTGTAGATTGAAGATTTAGTCATTTAACAGCTCAATATTTGGATTTCCCTTGGTAATTCTTGCCCTTGTTTATAGTGTGGTCTATGCTAGTGGATCCCATTGTGCTAGAGTTATCGAGGGCGAGGTGTACAATGTATCCCTATAAAATATCAGGAAGGATGTTCCTAGCTATGACAATCAATAAGACTTCATAGCTGGTCAATTTTCTTTTCTAAATGATGCAAAATTAAGAAAATAAATGATTCAATTTTTTAAAGTAATGCAATATATTATGGCCTGAGAATCTTAAGATTGCTCTAAGAGCAAAAGATATTGGTATTTTTCTTGCCAGTGGGACTGCTCTGGTGGCCTAGTGGTTAGAGCATCTGCCATGGAAGCAGGAGGTCATGGGTTCAATCCCCGGCCGAGTCATAACAAAGGCTTACAAAAATGGTACTAACAGATGCCACGCTTAGTGCTCAGCATAAAGAGTTAGTGTTAGGACCAGCCTGGTGACAGGATAATTTGACTGGTTGGGACATCATGCTACATGTCTGTGGCATGATGCCCCAGTGTTAGACATCACTATAAACTGCCTCACTGCAGACATCGTAGGAATATGACTGAAAAATTGTTAAAGCTACTTAAACAATCTTAATCACTCACTTGCCAATGGACACAAGAGTATCCTGAAATTTTCTTCTAATAGTATACTTTAATGTACACTACTAACAAAACACTGGATAATATTACCTTTGGTACGGCAGCTTGGAATATAAAGCCTTTGATTGGGTTGGTATTAATACTCATGACAGATATAACCATGACAACCACATCTTCTCTTGGCCGGTCTTGTGCAGCATGAATTAAGACCTTTATACCATTTTTATCATATGTGTTCACTGGTGGATGTGAACCTGAAATACAGAGATATTACATTTTTATTGTATGTGTTTACTGTGTGTGTGTGGTGAACCTGAATTAACAGTGATATTACAGGTTTTCATGATGTAAACCTGTAATACAGAGTATCACATTTTTTTTCATATATGCTCATTGGGAAATGTGAACTGATAAATACTGAGATGTCACATTTACAAAAAACAACAAACTTATATTAAGCCTACATTTTATTTAAATGGAAAATAAAAACTTTAACACTGAGCTTAATATAAAAGATTTAGCTTCAACCTAACAAAAATAAAAATACCTCTACATGATCTGCCATCAAGCCAAGGGTCACACGACTCCAATGAATCTCCACTTACTAAGCTATGGCATCTAAGGTGGGTTTCATGGACCATGTGGAGGATAGTACCTTATAACTAGATGAAGAAACTGTTCACCCTTAATGTTGCCTGGCAAATATCTGACCTTTGGAAATGTGACAGTTCTATAATCATGACTGATTGTGGGAGGAATAGGAGATCTAGCCTTGACATAGCCCTTAAGAGCATTTCCAAACAGGAAAGGATCTTATTATCCCATGAACCTAGCCCATTGGAGCACAACTTGGGCAAAGAATGCAACAGACTTTGGACAACACCTTATCAAAGGACCAGACCTCTTCCTTTTTCAACACTTGTAAAACTGAGTAGGATGAGGCAGAGGACCTTAAATCAAAAGGCAAACTCATACTGCTCTCAAATGCAAGAGAAGGCAGGACAAGATGCACCTGACTCTTCACAGTGAGTGACCCTTGTAACCACTTTGTCTAAAGGGTGAGAAAGCTTCTCTTCCCTTGTAGATGTTTTGGGGGAAAGGGGTATGACCATTTCCTGTGAGAGTTCTGTCACAGCAGGTAATTAAGATGCATGCCCCTGAAACCCCACACTTCAACTGGCCACCCAAGGCACTGTAAGTGGCAACAAGAATCACTTCCCTGAATTGGTCATGTGTAAGAATACCAAATGTCATCCCTTAATAGGAATATCAAATTTCATCCCTTAATAAGAATACCAAATTTCATCCCTTAATAAGAATACCAAGTTTCATCCCTTAATAAGAATACCAAGTTTCATCCCTTAATAAGAATACCAAGTTTCATACCTGAATAAGAATACCAAGTTTCATCCCTTAATAGGAATACCAAGTTTCATACCTTAATAAGAATACCAAGTTTCATTCCTTAATAAGAATACCAAGTTTCATCCCTTAATAAGAATACCAAGTTTCATCCCTTAATAAAAATACCAAGTTTCATCCCTTAATAAGAATACCAAGTTTCATCCCTTAATAGGAATACCAAGTTTCATCCCTTAATAAGAATACCAAGTTTCATCCCTTAATAGGAATACCAAGTTTCATACCTTAATAAGAATACCAAGTTTCATCCCTTAATAGGAATACCAAGTTTCATACCTTAATAAGAATACCAAGTTTCATCCCTTAGTAAGAATACCAAGTTTCATCCCTGAATAAGAATACCAAGTTTCATCCCTTAGTAAGAATACCAAGTTTCATCCCTTAATAAGAATGCCAAGTTTCATCCCTGAATAAGAATACCAAGTTTCATCCCTTAATAAGAATGCCGAGTTTCATCTCTGAATAAGAATACCAAGTTTCATCCCTTAATAAGAATACCAAGTTTTATCCCTTAATAAGAATACCAAGTTTCATCCCTTAATAAGAATACCAAGTTTTATCCCTTAATAACAATACCAAGTTTCATCCCTTAATAAGAATACCAAGTTTCATACCTTAATAAGAATACCAAGTTTCATCCCTTAATAGGAATACCAAGTTTCATACCTTAATAAGAATACCAAGTTTTATCCCTTAATAAGAATACCAAGTTTCATCCCTTAATAAGAATACCAAGTTTCATATCTGAATAAGAATACCAAGTTTCATACCTTAATAAGAATACCAAGTTTCATCCCTTAATAAGAATACCAAGTTTTATCCTTTAATAAGAATACCAAGTTTCATCCCTTAATAAGAATACCAAGTTTTATCCTTTAATAAGAATATCAAGTTTCATCCCTTAATAAGAATACCAAGTTTCATCCCTTAATAAGAATACCAAGTTTCATCCCTTAATAAGAATACCAAGTTTCATCCTTTAATAAGAATACCAAGTTTCATCCCTTAATAAGAATACCAAGTTTTATCCCTTAATAAGAATACCAAGTTTCATCCCTTAATAAGAATACCAAGTTTCATCCCTTAATAAGAATACCAAGTTTCATCCCTTAATAAGAATACCAAGTTTCATCCCTTAATAAGAATACCAAGTTTCATACCTTAATAAGAATACCAAGTTTCATCCCTTAATAAGAATATCAAGTTTCATCCTTTAATAAGAATACCAAGTTTCATCCCTTAATAAGAATACCAAGTTTCATACCTTAATAAGAATACCAAGTTTTATATCATAATCTCAAATGGCTTGAAATTTCAAGAGTTCGAACAAAATTGTTACAGAAAATGCAAAATGTTGAGTCTGTGGTAATCATCTTGAAGAATGGAAATGAAAGTGTCATGAATGAATGGTTGGATGGAAACACAACATGACACCCCGCCCCTTTTCACAAAATGGTGGGGCCCACAAAGCAATATTTGTGTACACATAATGGTAGACACACAACTGATGGATGACAGACACCGAAACATCACAAGATCACTAGGTTGAAAGGTCAGGTGTGCTGCATAAACATATATGAGCAAAACATTCTAAATATAAAGTTTTTACCTGGTTTAATACTTTCCAATGGTACAAAGATGTCAGTGAGAGGCTGGATTTCTCCAGCCTTGGACCCTGTAGCAGACATTCCGGCCCCCATGTTGCCAGTGGGAGAGTGTATAGATTGTGAAACAGCTGCTGTGCTTGTACTGCCCACTGGGGCAGAGGAAAATGCAGTGGATGAGCCTGGGTAAGGAGGTGGAGAAATGGTTGGTACCTTGCTTGCTATCTGATTCAGGGTCACTTTTGCTGGTTGGCTAAAAGAAAAAAATCTTTTCATGAATACATCTAGAGAAGAGACTGATAAGTTCAACAGCAACAAGGATGTTTATTCTATGTTGTTCACAAGTTATACTTCCCTAAAGCACTGGAAAAAATGATCCCTATCCAACTACAGCTTTCAGTTACTTTTTTGCTTATATGATTCAAATCTGCTGAAGTAACATACTGGAATTTTTAAAGTCTGAAATTAGTATATTTTCTCTATCAAACAACATTATTTAATGCATGTTAATTAAACTAAACACAAAGTAATGGAGTAACTTACACTGAGGCTGTGAAAGGAACAGGTTTTTCTGGCCCTAGACTCTGCTGCATCAGACTTTGTCCCAAGTCATCCAGGTCTAGGAGAGCTTTCTTCTGCTGATCTGTCTTTGGTGTGGTTGGGCCAAGTTGCTGAGGGTGAGATTGAGGCTGTGTAAAGGAAACACCTGAAAAAGATGATAAGTTGTTAAGTAACATATTTGCTCACATAAAAACACCTGAAAAAATGGCAATTTGTTGAGTAACATATTTGCAAACATATAATGAATACCACATTGTGAAATGTATGAATCAGGATCTGTTGGCATAAAGACAGGCTTTCTGACCAAAAGAACAGATCATCTGCCTCTGCACTATGCAACAGCACAGCTGCTCACTGCAGCTGCATGTGAGTTTTACACAAGTACATTCAGTGCAAAGTCCACTAAATGAAATTAGTTGGCAAGTTTGATACTTTGAAGATAAGAGGCAATTCTGATTTCACTAGTGCAATGGTTTGAATAGTTAGTACTGTCAATTATAATAGGACTATCTAGCTGACAGCACTGATTTAAGGGAGTCAAAAGAACCTTATATGCAGATATGGGGCAAGCATCATTGTCAACTAGACTGAATATGGACTGTGAAAGTGGAATTAAATAGGATTACAGACTTGCAAGGAGAGAAGATTCTACTTTTCAGTGTGAAAGTGCATGTGATTTAGATTTTTAACTTGGCCCTAAAACAATTTCAGTCATATCACTACAATGTTTGCAGTGTGGCAGTTTATTGTGATGCCTTGCACTGGGGCATCACGTCACCGACATGTAGCATGATGTCCCACCCAGTCACATTATCCTGACACAAGGCCGACCAGTCTTAACACTAATTTCTTATTGCTGAGTGCCAAGTGAGGCAGCTGTTTGTGCCATTTTTATAAGTCTTCGGATGACTCAGCTGGGGACCAAACCCACGATCTAGCGCATCCAAGGCGGATGCTCTAATCATGAGGTCACCAGAGATGTCCTCAGTGTGAAAGGATTAATTGGACTTTCTGTTCTCATCAATTAGTTTTAATCTAATTCTACAGAGAATTTGGGAAATTTCTTGTGTAATGTAATACAATGGTAAAGAAGTATATATATATATATATATATATATATATATATATATATATATATATATATATATATATATAAAATGTAAATTGTAAATTGTAAATAAACGGAGGTTTGTTTTTTATGGATTTATTTCTGAACTCAACATGTTAGAAATATTTGGTGGCAGCAATGGGATATTCACATTTAGGGTTGATTCCTTTAAATCACTGACATATCAGTGTGAATTACATCTTGGAATGATTAAGATGCATAAAAATTGGAGGGTTTGATACTCCAAGAATTTATTTGGGAATCCAGAGAAATCCACATTGCAAACTTCAACTACTACCCTTAGTATACAAGGAGGCTGCAGCTGGAGGAAATAAAAAAGATGGAATGGGAATGTGAGGCATTGGAGAGTGAAATTCAGGGAGTCTTTATGAGTCAAGGAAATATTGCAAACATCAGGAGGAATAAAAACCTTCAGAAGCAATTAGTGAGGCCAGCAACTTATGATGGTTCTGAACTTTGGGAAGATTTGAGAGTTTATTCTAAACTTGTTGCTGAAATTAACAAGACCAAGGATCAAAAAGCAATGTTTCTGCATCAAATTTATGAGGAAGTGCACATGCAGTACTAGTTGATCTAAAAGGAGAGTGTAACACAAATTGTCCAATGCTATAAACAAGAGATAAAGCAAAAAAAAATCAAAAGGAACTTTTTGGGGTGCATCTTACAAATCTTATCCAGAGACAATATCAAATTTGCCCAAAATAGCTCAGGTTGTAACAAAGATTTTCATTGAAATCAGATTTGTAATAACCTGGTTTATCAGGTTAGCTGACAGCTGAATTGCAAGAATTTAAGTCAGCCAAAAGATTACACAAACACAGTTCTGCAGCTATGACTGCAGAGATGCTGCCAGGATTTTATTGAAAGGGGGAGCTTTCCCCTTGTCACAAAAATTATGGGGGTTAAAGAACAAAGATGAGGGGGAGGAGGAAATGACAGTTCAATCTTCACCTAACACTTCAAAAATTTCTCTCTCTCTTTCTTCCTGCTCCACTTTATTAGAACCCAAATACAATCAAAATCTTTAAAAGACGTTGCCTCTAGCCTGTGTAAAAAATACTTTGTTGCTTGTTTCTGAGGTTAATCTATTCCTTACCCAAGTATGAATACTGTTATCCTGTGCTTTTTTTTCACAGTATACTGTCTGATGAAGCATATACATAACTAGCTTGGCCAGCTGAAACAAGTTTTAAAACTGTTCTTTATGGTTGTTATGTATAATTTTCCATAGCTCACAGCTAACTTCTGCCTCAAAGTAAGATTTTCACTAATCTACTCTACAACAAAGTTTCACATTCTTGAATTAATATTAATTCTTTGCCGAATATAATGCAGATTTACTCTTCCATAATGGTGTATAAGGATATTAAGTCCATTAAATGCCATAGTCTATTCCATAACGCTGAATAGCATATTAAGTCTATTAAATGCCATAGTCTATTCTAGAATGCTGTATTAGCATATTAAGTCCATTAATGCCATAGTCTATTCCATATAGCTGTATGAGGGTATTAAGTCCATTAAATGCCATAGTCTATTCCATAATGTTGTATGAGGGTATTAAGTCCATTAATGCCATAGTCTATTCCGTAATGGTGTATGAGGATATTAAGTCCATGCCATAGTCTATTCCATATAGCTGTATGAGGGTATTAAGTCCATTCCATTGTCTATTCCATAAAGCAGCAGAGGAGGTGAACAGACCAACTTTTACAGGCGTCGATTTAGCAAACTGAGGCTTTCTCGAAAATGCTTAATATAAGCCTCCATTCATCAAAATAAAATTAAAAAAAAAAAACGACGCCATTTTTGTTGTCACCATCCCCTTTGCTGCTACGATGCTTGGAAAATTCGTGGAGTTTTCGGGTAAAAAAAAAGACGCCATTTAGTTGACGTTCACCTCCTCGGCTGCTAATGCGCTAACTAAATATTTGATCAAGTCCTTAAGATTTCACAAACAAACTAATTTGTAAAACCTCACCTCGTAAATCAATCAGATTATTAGATTGGTCAGTGAGTTTGAAATTAATTCTCGTTAACAAATTATTATGACATCGCATATAGACTAGATTAGTTGGGTCTTCAATAATTAGAAATCCTGGAGGAGCCGTTGGTGCAAATGAGTATAAAATATATCCTTGCTGAGCTTGATTTGATTGTTCGAGATTTATTTGATAATTTCCTTCGATAACGTCACATACTAAATTGAGCGCAATCACCGTTGAAATATTCACATTGTTCGGAGCAATATGTCTACCGCCGCCTTCTGGATCATTATTAAATTTCAGAATATTTGCTGGGGGATTCTTCGATTTTTTCCAATTATCGTGGATTCTTTTGAACCCAATATCAATAGCATCGTCAAGTTGTTTCTTTAGTTTATCCGGGTTATATCCAGGGATTTTAAAATCTTTAATCTCCGTTTTATTAATATTGTATAGATCCGCAAACTTATCATGTAATATCTCTTCATTTAATACTTCTTGAATAATTATCGAGTGAAATATTTTCATATCGTCGATGATTTTATTACCCGTTTCTACGACGTTGATAAATTCATCCTTGGTGAGAGAGCCGGATTTAATAGATATTAGCAGTCGTGAAAAATCATTATTCATTACTGTGAAATTTCCGTTGATGAGAGGGAGGTAGATTGAATGAAAAACTTTTTTATTTATGAACTTATCGGGGGTATAATCCTGATAATTTTTGACTTCATTGACGGGTTTTATTTTGTTGGTGATATAATCGGATTTTTTAGGTTCGGGTGGAAAATCCTTCGAATTTTCTCGCGAGTTATCCGGTGGTAATTCAGGCCATCCTAACACTGATCTTATAGAACTCTGATAAATATCTACAACGTATCCTTCTGTATTTATCTCGATAGCGGATGATAATGTTGGTTCGTGAACTGTTATAGCGATTTTTGATTCTTTTCCGGTGAGAGATTTTATTCTGCGTTGAAATTCAGCATTGATCTGTTCGATTTGATATGACCCAGTTGGTATAGAAACAACCTGCCAATCTGGTGTTCCGTCTTCACGATTCTTGTTTGCAAATACCAAGGAATTATTCGGTTGTTGACCACCAAATGCTACCGATCTAATATTAGGCCAGCTATGATACACTCGTAGTTTTGCTAGTGCGATCTCGCTCACGGGAACAGGAATTGGAAAATTAACACTAAATTCGGGACGTGTTGAGGTTATTGATATCGTGCTTGTTTTCACTGGTGTTGTATTTGTTACTATTTGTTGAAGTAGTTCTTGCGACGACATTATTATTATTATTCTGCTCTAATTTCAGCATTGTTGATTTATACAATTGAGCCATAGTTGAAAATTCGCTATCTGATATTGTTGTGTCATCCAACGACGATGATATCAACGAGGATAATTGCGAGTAACCGGCAGATGCAATATGATATTTAATTAAATAATCATGTAGTTTACTCTGGCTACACGATGATAGTTTTTTTGTGATCCCAGTTAATATACCAGCAATTGTAGCCACTGCGGAAATAGCGATTGGAACTACGACCGGAGCAATCATTGTAACCGAAGATAGTATTATTCCAGCAGCAGTGATTACTCCTGACACCGAGTACACGGTGATATCAACTGTGGTTATTCTTCGTTTGTATTTTTTGATTTTTATTTGATACTCCTCACAGAGAGAACTGAGTTTAGTTTGAAACTCTTTGACTTGATCATAGCGATACTGATTCGATGATGGAGTCATTTTATTTTAAAAGCGTTAGCATTTTCAATTACAAATTACTTTGTAATTTTGAATCGTGAAAGAATTTTTAAATCAATTTAATTGTTTACTTAAATCCACTACGAATTCTACGTACCACGTTACTGAAACCTTGGCTAGATCTCTATCTATAGTCGTTATCGTGAATTGTTCAGTTGTATCCTTGTCGATTATCGTTGATATCGTATTATTGACTCCAGATGAACTACTTGATGATATTTCAAACTGAGTCGGTGATACTATTGTTAATCGATAAATACCCTTGACTGCTGCGGTTACGGTTAAAATATTGTTTGTGGGAGTCCACATAAATGATCCGTATTGAATCGTGTATACTACGTTGTTGACGATAGATTTATTATGAGGAATTTTTACTTTTTCAACAACGCTTATCATTCTCATTGCATCATCCCTTATTGCGTTGTTGAATGTTTTAAGTTCATCGATGGATTTTTTAATATCGGGAAGTGTTATTTCAATTTTATCAAATGGGCTCCCAATAAACTTGTCCATGAGGTTTTTACGAAACGTCATAAATAGTTTCGTGTGTTTTTCATATTCGGATTGAAGAGTTGCTAGTTCCAATATAGAATCTTTTATTGTGGTGAGTTTTGGTGTGGTCACTGGTGGATTTCCAAAAAATTCTAGCAGGGGTTTATCAATTTTGTCAACTATATTTCTTTGTAATGTAGTAAACTGATCAAATACAATTATATGATCATCATACTTATCATTAAGCGATTTTAATGAATTCACCGTGTTATCGTATGTTGTTAATTTATCCGTAATTGTTGAAACAAGTACACCTGGTTTGAGTTTACCCTCATCAGAAAATAACGCGATAGTATCCTCTGCTGCGTCTCGTTGTTTAACCAAAATATCATTAAGAGAGATATTACTACTTTTCAATTTACCCTGACGATCTTGAAATACAACTATTTCACCAGGATCAACATTTGCTAGGTTTAATATTTCGGATATTTCATCTTCGATTAGTTTTTTAATATCCTTGTTATCAATGGTTTCAACTCCACTATCAGGTTTCTTCAGCGATGATAAAGGTCGTACCCAAATATCAATCATTATTATAGAAATCTTTTTATCATTTAAATCCGATGGATTTTCAATCTAAAGATTTTTAAGGAGATTTGCCGCTAGTATACTCATTTACTACTATATGAGGTGGTTTCGAAAATCTTTTGGATATAGCATCAAGTACGTTTAATACTTCATTACCACATATTGGTGGATCAAGCATTGTTTGTGTTGGTAACGTAGAATACCAAGTCCTCATTGGAAAATCTTTTATATAACGCATAAATTCTTTCGGCGGCGCTAATCCATATGAGTCAAAATAAATAATCCCACGTGGATCAATTGCGTAACAAACCCAGTGAGTTCCAGGTCCGGAGCTGTTATCTAAATTAATAATACCGGTTTCAACATCATTTGGTTGTGCCGGTAACTGATCTCTCATAAAAACCCCTCTGAAATTTTTTATTTTTAATTTTTTAGCGGTATCAATTAAATCAAAATTGGACATAGGAACTATATCGTTCCTGGAATTCGAAGACCCTTTCCGCTGTACCATGAACTCGGGGTTCCTGGTAGTCTTAGACCCTTTCCTTTTTTTTTATACCCTTTTCCAGTTGCCTTTTTCAACGCCATTCCTGCCGCGGTACCAATAGCTCCTAATGCTGCTGCCTTCGCTACCGCTGGGGCTGCTGCGGCAATCAACCCTGGAATCAACCCTAACAACGGGAATATACCACCAGTCTTTTCCATGTTTTTAATCGCGCTCGTAGAAAGAGTAACTTGAACTCCTTTTTTTTCTTTCAGCGCTTTATTAAAATGATTAGTTTGAGTTTTCGTCAGCGATAGTTTATTCCCTCCGCCATTCATTTGATTAGGTTTCAGCGTTATTGTGGTTCCACATTGCTTAGCTGATTTGGATTGTAATTTTTTTATTTGACCAGGTGTCAATGTGACATTGATATTACTATACGACATTATACAAAACAGGTTGATTCTAAATCGCGAGTCATTTTTAAAGAATTTTGGATTAAGAAAATCTTACAGATTTTCCACTGGTGCATCTACTAGTCTCATTCGTCCACCAACACCTTCGAGTATCATTGATTTATCACTAAGAATAACAGCAACTGCTCTGTAATTAACAACATCACCAGCAACAGCACCAGGAGGAGGAGCAGCAGGGTGAACACCAGGATGTACACGAGCTCGGAAGTGTATATCAACTACGGACTGTTTCATCAAGTCAAGATGTTCTAGGGAAAAGTAATAAATCGGATACAGACCTTTAAAATCCAATTGTGATATTTGTAGACCAGTATCTACATTTTGATCACGTCCCATAAATGATAGCAATCGATGATAAACTCGTGCAATATGATTGGTTTCATAGTTAAGTTGTATATCCTCTGCTGGTTCTTGTTGTCCGTTTATTTTCAGCGAGACTTCACTACACCCAAGTTGATCAAATATCATATGACTTCTTTCTTGATTGTTTAATCTCGTAATATCCTGTAGAGCAACAAATATATGCCGTGGAGCTGAAACACCCTGTCGTGCTGCCAAATGCCATGTAAATGTACCATCAATATTAGAATCCATGGTATCTGTGGACGTTGTCAACCAGCTTAATAATCTCTTTCCCCCTTGATCCATAAATGATAGCAACCGCGGTTCTACTGACAATGATGGAGTCAACACTGGCATCCATAGTGATAGTTTTGTTAAAATTACTTTACCATCGGCAACGCCAACAGCGCTCCAGATTGCATTATTATCATTACCCTTTCTCACTAGTGCTACAGTATGCTTTACTCCATAAATAACTTTTCTGACGTTTCTACAAAATCCAAATATATGATGGAGTGGAATAGCACATGAAAAATGTCGACGCACTCCTTGTAACGTTGCTAATCGTGTTGCAAATCCTAGATTGTAATTGGGATTAGCGTCTACAACTAAATCTTCAATCTGACCAGTTTCAGCAGCAGCAGCACCAACAGGAGCAACAGCAAATTCGCCAGCACCAGCAGCTCCAGTAGCAACACGATTATATGGTCTTCTTCTTATATATTGAACGCCATTAGCATTATCAGTAATATCCTTCGTGAACATCATAGATGGACCCGC